>JAPXFQ010001222.1:0-590132 GCA_028564705.1 Apricaphanius iberus
AGCAGAGAGGAAATCCTACAAATAGGACTATCCAGTGCCGGACTTTTTTCACCGGTTTTTAATCAACCAGACTACTTAATGGAGATTCTGACTGGAGGAGCAGCAGCGCTCTGTGGATTTAGACGGAGACGCCGTCGTGGTAAAAGAGCTGGTGTGCTCGTTAAATTGCGACAGCGAGGACTACGCACCGCTCTCCCATCAATACACCTGGGGAACGTTCGCTCTCTGCCTAACAAAATGGATGAATTGCTCCTTCTCCTATCCAAGAACTCAGACTTTCGTCGTTCTGCCGCCTTTTGCTTCACTGAAACCTGGTCCAGTGAACACATCCCGGACAGCGCACTACAGCTCCCGCGCTTCCAGCTGTTCCGAGCGGACCGCTGCGCGGAACTGTCTGTGAAGTCAAAGGGAGGAGGAACGTGTTTCTACATAAACGAAGGTTGGTGTACAGATGTCAAAGTGTTAAAGAAGACATGCAGCCCTCACCTAGAGTCTTTCTTCATAAACTGTAAACCATTTTATTCACCGCGGGAGTTCGCCTCGTTTGTGCTGGTCGCTGTGTACATTCCACCGCAGGCGTGTGTAACAGAGGCGTTACATCACCTCGCCGACCAGATCACAGACGTGGAGAAAACTCACCCGGACTCTCTGCTAATCATTCTCGGGGATTTTAATAGAGCAAATCTCAAACTTGAACTGCCTAAATATAGACAACACGTGACGTGTCCCACCAGGGACATGAACACTTTAGACCACTGCTACACCACAATAGAGAATGCATATCGCTCTGTCCCCCGTGCTGCTTTGGGACTTTCTGACCACTGCCTGGTCCACCTCATCCCATCTTACAAGCAGAAGCTGAAATCTGCTAAGCCTGTAGTAAGAACTGTGAAGAGATGGACAGATGAGTCAAAGATGCAGCTACAGGCCTGCTTTGACTGCACTGACTGGAGCGTCTTTGAAGCAGCAGCCTCAGACCTGGACGAACTGACTGACACTGTGACATCCTACATCAGCTTTTGTGAGGACATGTGTGTGCAGACCAAAACCTTCTGCACGTTCAACAACAATAAACCATGGTTCACTGCAGAACTGAGACGGCTACGCCAGGACAAGGAGGAGGCCTACAGGAGTGGGGATCGGGACCTGTACAAGCAGGCCAGGAACAAGCTGACAAAGGAGATCAAGGCAGAAAAAAGAATCTACAGCCAAAAACTGAGGGAGCGTTTTTCTGCCAACGACTCTTCTGCAGTTTGGAAGGGCCTGCAGACCATTACCAACTACAGGAGACCATCCCCCCACCTTGTGGGGAGCCCCCGCCTGGCTGAGGACCTCAACGACTTTTTCTCCAGGTTTGAAACAACTTTCACACCTTCCACCTCCCCCACCATCTCCATCACAAAAGGCCTAGCATCACCCCAAACCATCCCCATACCTGACCCCCTGCCTGCGCTGACGATCTGTGAACAGGATGTGCGCCATCTATTTCAGAGACAGAGGATTAAGAAGGCATCAGGTCCTGATGGAGTGTCTCCGTCCTGTCTGAAAGTCTGTGCTGACCAGCTGGCTCCCATCTTCACTCAGATCTTCAATAACTCCCTGGAGCTGTGTGAGGTCCCCTCCTGCCCACCATCATCCCGGTTCCCAAGAAGTCCCCTGTCACAGGATTAAATGACTACAGACCAGTTGCCCTGACATCTGTGGTCATGAAATCCTTTGAGCGACTGGTGCTGTCCCACCTGAAGGAAATCACGGATCCCCTGCTAGATCCCCTGCAGTTCGCCTATAGAGCAAACAGGTCAGTGGATGATGCAGTCAACATGGCTCTCCACTACAACCTGCAACACCTAGACTCTGCAGGTACCTACGCTCGGGTCCTGTTTGTGGACTTCAGCTCTGCATTTAACACCATCTTCCCAGAGCTCCTCCACCAAAAACTGTCCCAGCTCACCGTGCCTCCCTCCACCTGTTAGTGGATTACCAGTTTTCTGACTGACAGGAGGCAGCAGGTGAAACTGGGTAACTTCACATCCAGCACCCGGTCCCTCAGCATCGGCGCCCCCCAGGGATGTGTTCTCTCCCCACTGCTTTTCTCCCTTTACACCACTGATTGCACGTCAAGAGACCCTTCTGTGAAACTCCTGAAGTTTGCAGATGACACCACCGTCATTGGACTCATCCGTGACGGCGACGAGTCTGCATACAGAAGGGAGTGGTAACAGCTGGTCCTCTGGTGCAGTCAGAACCACCTGGAGCTAAACCCGCTCAAAACTGTGGAGATGACAGTCGACTTCAGGAAGAGACCCCCTGCAACACCTCCTCTCATAATCACCAACAGGCCAATCCCCACAGTAGAGTCTTTCAGGTTCCTAGGATCCACCATCACACGGGACCTGAAGTGGACCTCCCACATTGACTCTATAAGGAAGAAGGCCCAGCAAAGGCTGTACTTTCTGCGTCAGCCCAGAAAGTTCAACCTGCCTCAGGAACTGCTGACCATATTCTACACAGCAATAGTCCAGTCTGTCCTGACCTCATCCATCTCTGTTTGGTTCGGATCCGCCACCAGGCAAGACATGGACAGACTGCTGAGAACAGTCAGGTCCTCAGAGAGGATCATAGGTTCTGATCTTCCCTCCATTGAGGACCTTTTCCGGGCCAGGGTCAGGAAGCGGGCCAGAAACATCACCACTGACCCCTCACACCCTGGCCACAATCTGTTTAGGCTCCTCCCCTCAGGCCGGCGTTACAGAGCGCTGTACGCCAAAACCACCGACACAAGAACAGTTTCTTCCCCCAGGCTGTTGCTCTGATGAACTCTGAATAGTCACAGAGTGTGTGTCCACTCACATGAACAATAAACTAAAACTCTGCACTGCTGTATATACTTACTGTATATACTTACTGTACAATAACCCTGGTTTGGTGTATATATTATCCTTTATTTTTATTTTTATTTATTTTTTTTATTTATTTTTTTTCCGTCTTTTAATTTCAGTTATTTAAGTTCTGTACTGGAGAGAAAAGTTGCCGGAGTCAAATTCCTTGTATGTGTCATACTTGGCCATTAAAGCTGATTCTGATTCTGATTCTGAAATCAGGTAGCTTCTTAGCTAATCAGTTAAAAATAAATAAAGAAAAAACAACTATCTCTGCAATCAAAGACAAAATTGGGAATATAATATATGATCCTGAAAGAATAAACAAAACATTCAAAGAGTTTTATGAGACTGAATACACACCGGAGATAAACCCATCAAATAATGAAATTGAACAATTTCTGGATAAAATGACTCTTCCTAAACTTTCAGACAATCAAACAAAGGCCCTGGATTCACTGCTAACAGTGACTGAACTCCAGGAGGCCCTCCAATCCATGCCTAATAATAAAGCTCCAGTCCCAGATGGATTTCCATGAGAGTTCTATAAAGAATTCTGGAATATTCTGGCACCAACATTTTACAAAATGTTACAGGAAACAAAGGAAAATGTTCAATTACCACCAAACATGAACTTTGCCTACATCAATCTTCTATTAAAACCAGGAAAAGACCCTATGTCTCCTACCAGTTATCGTCCCATTTCTCTTATCAATGTTGATCTTAAAATAATTTGCAAAGCTCTTGCCAGAAGGATTGAGAAAATAACACCTCTAATAATCCATCCTGATCAAACAGGTTTTATAAAAGGTAGGCTCTCTTCCACAAATTCACGTAGATTAATAGATTTAATTGATTATTCCTACTGTAAAAACGTCCAAACCAATATATTATCTTTAGATGCAGGAAAGGCGTTTGATAGAGTTAACTGGAAATTTTTATTTGCAACCTTCCCAATTTTATTGAGCAACTTAGACACTTACACTTGCAACATTTACATGACACACGCACAGGTAGGGACCTGGCGGTGCGTGCGCCTCGGCACTAGAGGCGGGGCCACTTATACGGAGCCTCGCCTGTGGTGCCGGTACCCACTGTTTAAATGCATCTAGACACTGAGGGCCCGGGAAGGGAGATGGGGGTACCTGGCAGTATCCCCATGTCCCACCCCTCTGTTTTAAGTGCACATTAGAACAACACACAACAACACCACAATTGAGCAGGGGGAGAGAGGCAGGGGGTCTTTCCACACCCCTGTTCATTGGACCATCAGGGGTTGGAGCCCGGGGAGATTATCAGGTCGTCTGGTCGGGGACCTAGGCTAGTGGGCCACTCCTGCTGGGGTGGGGGCCTTGGCGGTCTGCTTGTCCCCGTCCTGGTGGGAAAGGGGTCCGTCTCCCGGGTGCAAGGGCAGGGTGCTCTATCGGGGCGTCTGTCCCTGGGCCTGGGAGTATAGAGTTTTTATGGGGTGTATTAATGAGTGTACAGCGTCCTTTTTTTGTGTGTCCTGTATACGTAAGAATGTGTGCGCATGAGAGGGAGGGTACGTATGAGTTTCTCTGTCTGTCTATGTCTACTTGTCAGGTTGGGTGTTTGGCTTCCCTCTGGCCTGGTTCATCTTCTTCCCCTCCGTCACTCCCCGTCTGTGATGGATGGTCCTGCCTGCTAGTCGATGATGGCTCTCGATGCCTGGGGCCGGGGGTCCTGGTTGCGGCCCGGCTCGTTCCTGGTGCATGCCTAGCTGGTCCTGGGTGGGCCGGTGTGTCGGGCGGCCGCTGTTTCGGGCCGACATTCTCCTTGGATTGACTGGGGCACCTCTTATGGGGTGCCGGGGTTGTGAGTAGGTTGGTGCCGTCCGGTGGATCGGTGGAGACCGTGCCCGGCGCCCAAGCTCCTGCCAGTTCCATGAGTTCTACTGCATTGTCGGTTCATCTGGGGGGGCTGTCCGGTATTGGCTGGGCCCCAGATCTTGGCCCTCTGCATGGGGCGGGATCTGGACACGGGAGCTGGTAGATCTGGATGTCCAGGTGCTGGCTGGGCGCGGCCTGGGGAGGGCATGCATCCGCTGTGGCTTTACTGTGGCTCCCTGGCGTGTGGGTGTGTGGGGGGGGCCAGGTTGTTGGCGGTTGGTATTGGTCCGTCGATCGGCTGCAGGCGCCTCCTGCCCGGCGGCGGCGGCAGGGGACCCCTCTCGGCAGGTCCCTGGTCAGGGCCTTGCTGGGGGGCGGGGTGCCCCTGATTCCCGTGGCCTCCGGGTCCTGTTCCGAGCCCGCCCTGGCGTAGCCGGTTTCCGGCGGAACCCGTGGGCTCGTCCCTGCGATCTCTCGGGGCCTCAGCATTGCGGCTGCTTGATGTTCCCCTGGGGCTTCCATCTGTTCCTCTCTTGGTGGGTGATCGGCCCTGCGCTGGTCCGCCTGCGATTCCTGCGCTCTGTGGGACTCTGGATGCATGCGTCTCATGCCTCCTTCATGTCTGTGTCGATTCCTGTAGGACGGATTGACGGTTCCTTACACCAGCTATCAATCACTTGCATGGGAAAACCTTATTCAGACCTGCATGCTCGCACACACATAAGTGTGGGGACATTGGTGTGGAGGTTATTGTCATTAGTTAGCTTTTACCAGGAGCTTAACAGAAACATTAGTATTGTGTTTATTAATCCATGCTTGTGTGTAGTGAATGTGTAATTTTTTATTTTTATTACTGGATCTGAACTATTGGTGTGGTTCAGTTCAGTTCGTTGTTTTTGTTTGTTTTGTTTTACCGCTTCTCTGCCATCCGGCAGAGGCGAAGGACTGGGATGTTTTCTTGTGTTCTTTGTTTGCCTCCCTGTCTTGTGTCGTCGGTTCGCGCCTCTGCTGGTGCGGTTTCTTTTCTTCACCTTCTTCCTTTCTTCCTTCTTTTCTCGGTTTCGTGTCCATGACTTTAGGAAATTGAACCCTCAGTAATTACTAATAAAGATTATTTAATACATATACATCAAGTGGAGTGTTACAGCAAAGATGTAATACTCTGCTTGGCAAAGTAAATCTTTTGGGCTTTTACTTGTTACTCAGACACCAATTCTGAGTGGCAAACTGCTAGACAGGACACGTAGAAAAAAAAATTAAAAAAAATAAGAAGATCGATAAAGAAAACGTTTCTTTTTTTTTTAGATTTTCAACGCTAAATCTATTCACTCTGTTTTTTTTACCTGTGTAAATTATAAAGGGCCTTGCACAAGTTTTAATGACACTTTTTGACATTTCATTAATGGTACAACCACAAACCTGCTTATATCCAAATATTAAGATTGTTCATATATTTTGGTTATTTGTAAT
The DNA here is from genome assembly GCA_028564705.1 of Apricaphanius iberus. NCBI lineage: Eukaryota > Metazoa > Chordata > Actinopteri > Cyprinodontiformes > Aphaniidae > Apricaphanius > Apricaphanius iberus. The sequence continues at coordinate 6,200 of JAPXFQ010001222.1, forward strand.
ATACCTTGCATTTGTTCTTATTTTTCATATGAGACCACACATATCTCCCTCCTCACATTTATATCACCCAAAGCTGTATCAGCAGCTGTGTGGAAATAATAAAGAACAAAAGAAATATAGCAGCCTTTTCTCCAACCCAATTCTTCTCATACTCTTAATGGCCTTAAGTGGAGCTCTGGCAGGTTTTCCCAGTGTGAACAGTGATCCCAGTCTGAACCAGTACCTCTATAGACAGCTCAGTGTTTCCTCCACAACAGTATCAGTCTGTTGTAGCAAAATTTTGGAAGCCGCTGACTGAAATCATTCTGTTGTCGTAGGATTGTCCTATTTAGGGATGATCAGGGTTGTCCAACATGATTAAGCAACAGTCAGCTTTACATACAGAAAATGTCAGCCAGTTAGTTTGTGTTAGCAACTGGCTAAAAGATCAATAGTTTAAAATGGCTATGTGTGAATGTGATTGTGGAATTTAAAAAAAGTATATAAATCTCTCCTTTATTTCATGAAAAAAGAGCTGCAGCAATTGGATTTGTCCCTTTATACCGGAAATTTTTGTTTTTTTAGTCATATTAAGGAATGTAATTAGTCAGGATTAATTCACAGCTAACCTGTAATTAAATAGGTGAAATTAAAAAAATATATCGTTTGACAACCCTAATATCTAACCATCATAGTCATAGGCCCCCCTGGGGGAAAATTCCACCAGCCGCCACTGCATCCATCCATCCGTCCGTCTAGTGGGACATGCCTGAAAAATCTCAACCTCAACTGACTCCTTTCGAAGTTGGGAAGCAGTGGCTCTACTTTGAGGTCTGCTTAATGAAAGAGCTTTTTACCCTATCGTTAAGACCAAGACCAGACAATATTAAGGAGGCAAATGTTGACTGTTTCCATTTAGTATCTTGTTCTTTCACTCATGATTTATATCTCCTGACCAGAGGTGAGGATAAAACATTTGTAGGTGCAGCTTCTAAAAGGTTTAGATCAGGTGGACTGATTGTATATTTGTTAATCGTAACCTTTTCTGTTTTTTTCTTCTTCACAATAATAGCCAAGTTTACATTGGAGAATAGTCTGAAAAGAAGCACAGAATTTGTGTAGAGGTAGAGCAGCTGCCCCATATTCAGAGGCTACAACCCCGCTCTCCCTGCTTGTTTCACTTTCGTACTACTGCAAATAAAAAAAGCCACTAGTGCCACAAAAAAAAAAAAATTGTAACCTGACAAAACATGATAGGTGTGAATAACTTTGCAAGGGACTATGGAGAGCATAGAGATGTAGCTGTGGCAACCTGATAATTCTTATCGCCTTGTCTCGGGGTCATTTTGTCTCCTACTAGACACTGAGGTCAAATCTATCAGCTTACATGTGACTGAAAGATGGAGGGGTCTTTTGAATCCCTCCCAGAACAGAGGGTATGGGTTTTCTCCCCCTACATAAGAGGTTTATTAAGACAATAAACATTAAAAATAAGTGCAGCATTTAATCCAAAAAGTATTACACTTAATTAAGTACACAGTTTCTGAATGTGCCTGACCTTCAATGTTAAGGACTTTTTTGCTGTTTTTGTATTTTTTATAATCAGTACTGTCAACCCATGGAAAACTGTAGCATTCACCCAGGGTTTGGCATTTGCAACTACTTTCTGTACCATGAATTGTACCACCAACATTGAAATCTCCCTTAAAACAACAAGTCTTTCAAATGATCCCCTGGCTTCTGCTTGGCAACACCATGTGACCAGTTCAAAAAGAGACCATGCTATGAGTTCATGGCATCTGGAAAGAGAGTAGCTCAGCTGTCATTGCAGAGACGTGTGAGGTGTGTCCTTGTGCAGGACAATCACATGAAATAAATGGGTCACGGGTTGAGGGCAAATCAAAAAGGCAGTGTGTATTGTGATGTGGGAACTGTCAGGTGGACAGAGGTCTATTTTAATGAGCCAATAGCTTCATTGCTTAGAATACATACAACTTTCACTATTTATCATAAAGTGCTTTTCCTTTACGTGACCTACAACTAAACTACTGGTCTATCTGCTTTTCTCTCACCGTTAAGGTAAGCGCAGCAATCATCGACATTTACCAGAAGCAAATAAAAGATAGTTAGGCTTATAGCGAGCGCTGCACAGAAATCTCTAAGTGGCGTTGCAGGATGGTGAGATAGAAAGAAGGTAGTGACAGCAGCAAAGGCATCTACGTAACAGTATCTACAATATTTGTCTGGGTCATCACAAGTCAAACTTTTCTTAAATAATGTAGGCTGCATTCCCTGAAACTTATACTGCCCTGGTATTTATGTACGTGAGACACAGCCAGGTCGTTACGTTTGTCAAGGTCTGTGACTTTTTGAACATGGCAACCTCTTCTTGACTTACACCTCAACCTTCTTTATGATTTCATGATCCCCTAAGTTAGTCAGTGTAATATGAGACTAACAAAATTTTGGTTATTAATATGACAGCTGATAATGGTTAACCTTCATAAAATGGTTGGCAAGCTACAGACTGTTTAAAGACTGAGCTCCTCTAAATAGTCTGCTCCTTTTATTAAAATGTACTTTTCTCTGCTACAAAGACAATAACAAGAATGTGAAAAAAGACAGATATGAATGCATGTATACAGTGTAGTTTACTGTTGTTCATTTGTACCTTCTCTGTATTCTTCAAGGCAACAGAAGCATGCTGCACTCAGGAAAGAATGATGGCTATGTGGTCAAATATAGCTGCACTACAGGCCCCACCGCAGCTCTTTTTAATCACAAGTGAACTAAACAAGTGCCAAGAAGAAAACAGAAACTTATTTTAACACTAATAAGATCACATAGTTATAAAAATGAGCCCGCATGAAATACTAAAAGCATCAAGATCATAAAATGGCTTTCATCAAGGAATACACGTAATGAGGTTGAAATGGTTGGTAAAAGACTTTGTCTCTCCTCAGGAACAAAACACTGCTGTGATGTCTGAGGGGTGAGTAATAACCTCATAATTTCCCCACAATTTATTTGAGTATTCCAACCACTATTCAGAAAAGAGCAAGCCTTCAAATTCAACCTTCAGTGGGTCTAAAAGAAGTCCAGTAACCTATATTAAAATGTTAAGGCTTCATTATTCAAAAAGGAGGCTGCGAGAAATGATTTCACACCTTTTCCATACATAATGTAAAATATACACTGTACAACTGAAGTACAAATTTATTAGAGGAAAAACACGAAAAAGCAAAAAACTAGAATATACATGTGCAGACCCGTAAAAGTAATCATTTGTTGAACCACCTTTTGATTAATTTACAGAATTCAGTCTTATATTCTTAGTTTGGACTGTCCTGAAATGAAATCCAGCTAACCTGATATGACTTTTCTGACACGTGTTCTTTTGAATGTTTTACCTAAAGCAGACAGGTTCAGCTTGACAACAGGTAATAAATGACCAAAGGTATAACTCAGGATGAGGGTACGAAAGAATATGCAACACTGAATAGAAAATCCATGGCATGAGATACTGGAAAGAATATGGAACAACAGGGATGCTGCAAAAACTATACATTTCTTCAAAACTAATGAAAACACAAGGTTAACACTGGGCAAGGAGACTACCATAATGCGGACAGCAAAAAATCCAATCACGGACTACTTTTGTTCTGTATGGTACAACATATAAATGGACTGAATTTATATAGCGCTTTTCTAGTCTTACTGACCACTCAAAGCGCTTTACATTGAAGCCGCATTGACCCATTCACACTCGCATTCATACACCGACACACAACATGGCTCGGTAGGACAATGTAGAATTTTGGGGGTTAAGTGCCTTGCCCAGGGGCACATCGACCCATGACTGGAGGAAGCTGGAATCAAACCTACGACCCTCCGATTGCAAGCCAACTACTCTACCACTGAGCCTCAGTCGCCCCTCTGTATGAACTACAGAGAAGGTCAGGGTTCATTTCCCTCAATGAGAACATCCAGGCCTGGCCAAAATTATCTGATGACACCTATCTGGAACTTTTTGGGTATACTTTTTTATCGTATCTGATGGCACAAAAAGAAAACTAAACATTGTAGAATTACCCCATATCCAAAGTGAAATATAGTGGTGGCAAAATCATCTATGGGGCCATGTTTCTTCAAGTGGGGCAGAGTTTAATGCAAAGGTGGATGAATTTGTGAATAGGTCCAAGTATCAGCGATTCGTGGCTGAAACCCTTATTTGTCTGTTGGGAAGCTAAAAAGGAGGAGCAACTTTATTGTGTAACATCGCAGTGAAACCAAGCAATCATGAATATCAAGAAACGAAACTTAATGAGAGGAAAACGAACATTTTTAAATAGCCTAAAAGCTGTGGGGTGGACAACAGATGTCCTTACAATTTAATGGATTGAACGGAAACTTTTTCTAGGATAGAGTCTGAGTATTGTCAGTGTACTATGTTGCATGCATTACAAACTACTTTCAAAGAAGACTGAATGCTAAAATTAAATCAAAAGGGTATTTAAGAAAACATTACCTTAAGGGATTAAACACAAATACAGATGGATTATTGCACCTTTCTGTACTTTTCTTCTCTTAAATTAGCTTTTTTTCAATTGAATTGTACAGGGTAAATGTTGCACTACGCTTTTCAAATGATTTACATTTTTTGCCTAACAAAACAAATATTTTTACAAGAGTGAAGATCATTTTTAGATCCACTGTAAAATTACCACATTTGTTGGCTTCTTTCTTTTTTTGAAACTGTTTTATTACACCTTTAAGAGGACTTTCTCTGTTGCATTTTTTTTAAATCTTCGGCTGGTTTTTGATCTCCTGTCATGAAGACCGGTGAGTCAAAATTTGTTAACAAAAATTCACAAAAATCACAATGAAAAATAATTTATGGTAAATAATGCTGAAACATACCATGGTTTTCTTTTATCATAGAGAAAGTCAAAGAGAAAATTTGCGGCTACACGTCGACTGTTCATAAAAGTAAGTCTTGTAGCTTTACATGCCATACTATTCCATCAATATGAAAGATGTGACAACATAATCTGGATTTGTATCTCACAGAAGACCTTCTTAAAAAAATTAGCATCTCAGTGTGTGTTGATCTCTGTATATGTGTAATGTCTGGGATTATTCAAATTGCTAGGGAGCAGTGCAACCTAGTTTTGCCCATTCATTAAAAAAACAATACAAAAAATAGACAAACCTTGGATTATTTTTATGTACAGGCCTTGCTAAATTGTGTATACAGCATAATGCGAATTTGGCTGTTGGTCTAAGAATTCTGAATTTTCACTATAACATTATTGCATATCTATTTGTATTTAAATGGAGTAGGAAGATACAAAGCTTTAGGTAAATAATGTCCCACTATCGCCTTCTCACAAAACTGATTGGACTAGTTGAAATCCAGATACTGAGCAGCCAGTGCAGCTCCATCTGAAGCACTTTGAACTACTTTCTGATTATCATGGCAAATAATTCATTGACCTTGTAACAGAACTCATAGTATCCAACACTGAGGTTTCATCTTCATTGCAAGTATGAAAAAAAGAAAACAAGATAATGATGTCACAGCATTGTGACAAAAAGCGTTGTACCAATCTGAGACTATAAAACCACGTTAATGCTTTGTCATGGGAAAATTTATATTAAGAAATTAATATTAAGAATGATCTGTTCTGTGTAATCTTACATACTGAGATAACTGTGTGCTAATTCTTCATGATATATTCTGATTGTGTGACACTGTATAATATTAGGTCAGGTCTAATTGACTGATATTAGGATCCCTATGTCTTATATTGCCATGGAAACGACCCTCAGAGCACTGAACACTCCTGATGTATCATAAGATTGAGCCTGTCCTATCAGACAAAGACACCTGGGAGTCTACCAACTTCACTGAGAAGAAATGTTTACTGATATGATGTAGACAATGGCAATGTTGTCTGAATCTATAAAGTGGTCAGTTAGTTGTTGGAAAGCAGGCCAGCTGTTATGAGCTTCGACACACGGGGAGCGACAAGCAACAGCGACAGGCGAAACTCATCGTCACCCAGGTGAAAATGAACACACGGGACGCGATAAAGAGCAGCGATTGCAGCGTCGCGCTCTCGGATCGCTTGTCTCCAAGAAATCCTATTGGTTATTAAATTCGCTTGAATTCTGACATTTTTAAAAGCGATCCATGACAGACAAAGCATCAAGGATGAAGATTAAGAATATTTTGCTGGAATTGACAGAAATTTTGCTGTTCACGTTACTTAAGAAAAGAAAAAGGCAACTCTGGGTTCATCCAATATTGGAAACAAGGAAACATCATGGAGAATATCATCATTTGATGATGGGCCTCAAGGATGATAATCATAAAATATAAGAACATCGGACAAGGCTAAAACGATCTGTTCTTCCATGTCGAAACGGTTGCAATTTGAAGTAGCATGCTCTCAGCTTATTGGTCAGTCAATGAAACATTCGTTGATTGGTTGTAGCGCCATGCGGCAGCGCCAAAAGTTGAAAATTTTTCTACTTTCTTGTGTCGTGTCGCAAACCTGCGTGTGCACGTCTATGCGAACGACTGCGGAATCTCACGGGCACAAATGTCGCCTGTCGCTTGGCTGGAGGAGGGCAAGCGATTTTCGCCTCATCGCGCAATTTCCATAGAAAATGAATGGAGAAGGAGCAACGTCGCTCCCCGGGTGTCGAGCACATTACACAGATCCCGGCAATACTGTGAAATGCTGTTCCTCCTTGTTTGTACAAAGAAGTCCTATTAAACCTCCAACAAATGAAGGAATCTTTCTCAGCTCCTTAATTAAAAACGTGTTTTTTTTAAGATTACAGCTGCATCATTGATCCCAAAATACAATCAATATGTAAAACAAAGCACATCATTACTGACATACAAATTGTATAGACGCAGTGGGTATTAAATACTTTTTTTATAACTATGTTTGATAACTGTTCAGTTATGCTGACATACAGTAATTTGAGAAATTCAAGATAATAAATTTAAACCTGTTCTTCTGATCTATTTAAAAATAATAATGTTTGCTAGTATAGAGGAGTTCAAGTAAAACAGATAAACCTCAAAAAAAGACGTTTTATATTGTTTATCTTTACATTTATTCCAAATTGAATTGGAAGAAAAAATGCTAAGTCATAGCATATTAGGTGCATGGTATTCAGCATTTTCATGGATTGACATGAAATTGACTGTACAAATAAGAAACTCCAAAAAACTGAAAAGCGAACCACAAAGTTTTTCAGACCAATGACTAATAGATGGCCACTCAATGAAGTAAGTAACAGTGGTTTTTAGGGATAGCTATTTCTTCCTCAGTTAAAATGCACATTTTGTTTATGCTTTGTTTGTTTGATTTTTGTTGTTTTCGTGCAAAAAAATGTATTTCTCAAAGAAATATAAAAAAGAGATTTTGGGAAAAGGGCAGCTGAAACACTTGTCAATTTTCAATTTTAAGATGTTTAAAACAATAAGTTTTATAATTATACAAATTATCAGTGAATCATATCAAAACAAGGATTTAACACCCTAAACACGTAAGCAGAGCCCTTCGGCAAGCAGCTCCACACAAGCAGCTTGCATCTGAGTGAGTTAAATTGTGTCCAGTCAAATATTTTCGAAGAAACCAAATATGATGATGTGAGCATTTTAAAGAAACATGTTCGCTTTCCTAAAATAACGATTATTGGAGCAGTATATTAATGTTCAAATATATTAACTTACTAATCTGGGAAAATTTTCTGCCAGTAAGAAAACCACAACCACAATGTACATGTAATTTATGAGTGATATATAATCACATCAGTGATGTGGACCATCTAACACCGAAAAAATTGGGATTGATAATTTTATCAGCTACCACATTTTTAAGTGTATACTCACAGAATTTTGAAACACCGGTTGCGTTTGCCAGTTTTCTAATGCTGTCTCATTGTCTTTTAGGAAAAGCTGCTGAGGAAGGCAGCTTCTATGCTCATTGCTGAAAATGAAGAGAAAGAACAAGAGAAGGAAAGAGTTGTGAATGAAAATGTTCCTCCTCTGAAGCTGTCCGGCCTGTCAGTGCAGCAGCTCCAGGTACTTTTTCAGAAAGTACTGTTAAGCTACACATCGCTATTTAACATCCTTTTGACCGCATCCCTTTCTTCTTTACAGGACCTTTGCAAAGAGTTACACCAGAAGCTCGATGTTGTGGATGAGACACGCTATGACGTGCAAGTTAAGGTCAACAAAAATGAGAACGAGGTATGCAAAATGTTTGAATCACGGTTTACACGGTAATCCTATGTGGAGCTGTTTTGGTCTCTCCTGAAACTGGGATGCTTGTTTTTACAGATCGTGTCACTGAAACAGAAGATCATCGAGTTGAAGGGTATGAAGAAGCCGAGCCTGAAGAGAGTGAAGAAAAGTACAGACGACATGCTGGGTGCATGCACAGACGCTTCCAAACACAGGAAGGCCGACTTCAAAGCCAACCTCAAGACGGTGAAAAAAGAAGATGATAAGGTAAAACAGTAAAATAAACTAAAATTTTAAAACAACAACATCAGAAATTGACAACATTTTTGTCACTCATTTCCTTTTTTTATTTTAACAGAAGGAAGAAGTGACCGACTGGCGTAAGAATGTGGAGGCTCTCTCTGGGATGCAGGGCAGGAAGAAGCTATTTACTGCTGGGCAATGAAACATGGCACATATTTTAAAGCTATTAGTTAGTAATTTCCAGATGCTAAGGTTACAGATAGCAATTTTTGAGTCTAACCATATAGGAGGATCTTTGTTGAAATCTTTGTGCCAATGCGCGAGTGGTTGGGTGGCAAGAAAACATACAAAACGAACGACTATAGAGATGCAACACTTTACAACTTCCAAGAGAGTTAGCGGGCGAAATCCCCAATATATAACCACTTTAACGTCTTCAGACGGGGAGAGCTTTGAAGAGAAACTTAAAATCTATATTGATGGTAAAATCAAAGTTATCTGAAGCCTATTTGAGATATGTGAAAAACCTCCTATTTCTAAAGCCGACCATTCACTCATAAAAAGTTTACAGCTTTCAAAAGTCTGGAGGCCTGAGATTATGTTGTATGAAGGAGAGTTGGCCTGATCTCTATAAAACAGAAAGCCATGTTTCTACAGGGCAACATGTCCTGAGGGTGACTGCCAAGGACAACGGCAAAATCCTCAACGGCAAGTCCTCATTGATTATCGTCCTTATTTATGGAAATATAGACGCTGTTGTACAAGTTAAATTGTCCTTTGACTTTATTAATTCGGTGGCGTCTGGTCTCTGGCGAAAAACTGAATATCACTGCTTACACAATTCTTTTTTTTTTAATCCGGCGTTGGAGAAACACGCAGTCAAGTATCAGCTTTAATGATTAAAGTAGAAGCAGCTGTTGTCAGGATCGGACTTACAGCTGCTGCATGTACTGCAGCGGGCTGTTTGCGTTTTGGAACATCTGAATAAGAACTCGAAAGTATGCCGAAGATTTTAAAATACGCAAACTTCATGTTTTTTACATGAACATATTCTTTAAATAACAAATCAATGATAACAAATCCATGATCACAAGGACTTACCAGGAAAACAATAACCTTGAAAAACTCTGCTGCAGGAATCCAGGCTTTCTTTTGAGCATCCAGGTTATTTCTTACTTTTTATCAGGCCCCCAATAAGCCATACAGTCGTTCACACAGCAGGAGCATCATCTGCTCTGCCACATCCTCCACCAAATGTGCAACAACAATCTAATTATAGGTCAAATACGCTTTTCCTACCACCCAGTACTATGATGCATTGCGAGAAAACATAAACATCGATGTCACAAAATATCCTACTATTGTCACTGTTTGAAAAGTTTCAATTTTTTATGTAAATTATGATATCACAGCAGGAGTAACAGTAAATATTTTAATGCAAACTGAGATTGTCATTTAAAAAATTGTGCAATAGAAGTGCAGTATTTGTGGTGGACAGACGATGGTGCTGTCTGCCTATTTGTAATACACTTTGAGCTGAATAAAACACCACAACCAAATGCATAAATTCTCACTCTTTTTTATTAAGTTTGTTTTATTGTTTGATTTTTAAAAGATTTAAAACTCATTTTGAACTTTCCCCAACCAGATGGAATTTTTATTTAACTTTTACAGTCACAACCACTCAAGCCAGCCCTCAATTAGATTACTAATTATTCAGAAATATTGCACTTGCATTTTTCTAAATCATATGCAAAACCACATGAGAAAAATTTGCAAACATATTCAATTTGCTTTGCAAACATTTATGCTGAGACTATTGTATCCTCCAGTGTAGTTGTAAACCTGGCATGGAGAGATTGAAGAGTAGTGATAAACAGTTCGTTGGCTGTCAGGACAGAAGACGCTATTTTAGTTGGCCACTCACAGAAGGCAATAGGAGCTATTAAATTTGAGACTTGAGTTTAGATCTTGTCATTTAAAGTCAGAGAGATATCAACTCGTTTTCCGAAGACATTAAATAAAAGGTACGTTTATCTCTTTTGTATGTGTAAGGTTAATGTGGCATAGTTATGATTTATATACTATTTTCACTTAATACAATGGTAATGAAAGAACTAAAAGGACAAATGAGTTTGATTAGAATTTGGAGGAATATTCAGTAGGAAACTAAGTTTATATAAAAAAAAAATTTGCAAAATAAATACTACATTTTTCGTAATGTGATGCAACTATACCAAATTTTAAACCAAAGCTTAAATATTTAGACAGTATTGTGACTTTATCAAGAGCTCCCAAAATTTTAAGAAAATGCATCAATTATTATTTTTAGAGGAAAAAAACTGTGCTCCCTATTTATTATTAAAAGAAAAAAGACTATACTCCACTTGGACAGAGTTCAAATGGGATTAAAATAGGAGAATAATTCCAGCGATTCGCAGCACTTGAGCATGAAGTGTTACTAATTTAAAGGCTCAGAGTTAATATGTTGCTGCTCCAAGGTCTGGATGTCTTGGCTGAGCGGATCTAAAATGAATAAAAGGTGTGGTTAGCTGCAGAAAGCAACATAATATATGTTGTTACTTAAATCAACTTAGAAAAGACTGTGATGTTTTACTGTTATAACCACAACTGCAAATGAAGCAACTACTGTTTGATCCTATAATAATAAAATTAAAATTTTCCAACAGGAGCAAAAAACATGTCTGAGGCGTAAGTGATAATGATTTCTAATCTATGTTAAAAAATATGTTTTATATAAATGAATACATAATTTTTATTCACTAAATTATAAAAACTGTCAACACCAAATATTTCCTTTCTTCTTTTCCTCTTCTCATATCATAATTTGCAACACAGACCGGTAAGAAATCGACATATTTGTTGCAACTCACGTAAAACTCAATTAATAATTGTGTTATTTTAAAAAAATATTTTTGTTTTAAGAGAAAATCAAAGATCTCTGCATCTCGAAGGCTTTTTCTCAAGGTAGACTGTACTTTTATAAAGTACATTTTTCTATTCAAATGGGGGATTGTTTCATCAAAGTTTCTATTCCTGTCAGACCAAGCTGCTGAAAACAGCAGCTTTAATGTTGGAGAAGACATTCGAGGAGAGGAAACAGCAGAAAGAAATTACTCTGACAGAGAAAGTTCCTCCCCTACAGCTGTCTGGTTTGTCTGTTGAGGACCTTCAGGTGAGCGTATGTTGGAAAATTCCACTATAGACTAATTATAATAAATAAATAAATAAATAAAGTTGATTATGGTATAGATTTTAGATTTAACACCAGCTTAACTGTAATCATAACACTGGAAAGCCTCAATAGTCTTTGGTATATAAATAGGAACAGAAAGTTCTATGACAGATTTGTAATAACAGGTTTCTTGCAGGATCACTTTAGATAGACATTAAATTCAACATGTTTAGAATGAATAACACAGAGGAACTTTGAGTTGCTGAACTGTTTGTCTGCAGGCTTTGTGCAAAGAGTTGCACCGTACGATGGATGTTGCAGATGAGGAGCGCTACGACATCGAAGCTAAGGTGTCCAAAAACGTCAAGGAGGTCTGGATTTATTCCTTCATTTAATCTGATTTATGAATGTATTAAATTAAATTGTATTTAGTCTTTTGGATATTTTTATTTATTGTTGTTGATGACGAAAGCATACCTCTGCAAAATTATATCAGTTTAAACAAGGTATGTCTAAAAGGTTATTGCGCTTGACATTTTCAATTTGTTTCCACAGATTGAGGATCTAAATCAGAAGGTCTTTGAGTTAAAGGGTAAGATGAAGCGACCTGCTCTCAAGAGAGTGAAGATCTCTGCTGACGCCATGTTAGGAGCTCTTCTTGGCTCGAAGGTCAAAGAGTGTGTGGACTTCAAGGCCAACCTTAAGACTGTGAAGAAAGAGGATGAAAAGGTAAAAATCTTAATTTTAAAAGCAAACTTGTTCAAGGGTACTGTATTCACAGTTATGCGAGAAAACTTAAACACTCCACTTATTGCTCAGAAATGTTCACATGTTGATTTCTATATTAAAACATATTTGTAAAAGAAAGTAATGTCATCGCATTTATATAACTAAACTAACATGGTTTCCTCATTTGGCGAAACATCAATGAGAATAAGTTTCTAGCTAAAGAAAGTAAAGACACCATCACCCCCTTCCCCTTTTTGTAGAAATAACTTCATTAAGACAATTCTTGGAATCACCAGTTTTCTAACAACACTTTGAGGAAAGTTTGCTACAATCCATACTTGTATAGAGTCAACTTCAAGTCCCCACACTATTTCAATAGCATCAAGATCTAGGTTTTGACTTTTCCAGGACTTTCCACATCCTAAATATCAGAGAGGTCTTGCTGGATTTACTGCTTGTTTTGGCTCATAGTCAAATTTCTTATTCAAGTTCTGCTACAGCTTTAATTTTTATTCCAGATGGTATAACATTTTTTCCTCAAGACTACTATTACGTGGTATATATCATGGTGGATGCTGGTCAGGGTTCTGCTTCAGCAAATCATTATAATTCCATCGATGTGCTTCACAGTAGGTCTGTGTTTATCATCCATGAATTTCATTTTTGGCTCATGTAAAAAATGTTCTTTGTTCTGGTGGCCAAATTATTCAATTGTAGACAGATATTTCCCAATAACATTATTGCAGAAGTCATGGCCTTTATCCACATTATCTGTTTTGCCTTCATGTTTTGTCCTCAGATAGCAAAAGTTTCCTTTTAGCACACTTAACATGAAGGTTAAACTACCATAGTTCAGTCTGACTATACAGACATCCACATACATTTGAACAGCAACAAGAACCTGTTGTAGGTTCAATGATGACATTTGAGAGTTTTTGGTGACCCCCTCTAGCATCTTGCCGACTCCACTGCGGGTGAGAATGCTTAGACTGCCAGACCTGGGTATAATGGACATTTTTGTTTTGTTTTCTCAAGTGGTGGACTGTTTGTTGTAGAATGAAAATGGCTGATTTCCTATGCTACAATAGCCTTCTCTCTAAAGACTTCCATCAATTCTTTTGAGCTCACTATCATGGTCATTCTCACTTCAGTAACCTATCAAACTTAATTTGTGAGGTTTAAATAGGGCCAAGCAATGACATCCAGATAATGTACACTCTATGTAATACACTTGTGGGTCATTTTTCAACATTTTAAGTAGTAATAGTTATAGGGGTGTCCTATTTTATTCCTCACAATAGTTGTTTTTTGTTGTTGTTTTTTTTTTCTTACCTTCAGTTGTTTTGGTAATGTTTGTAATATTCAGTGTTATTATAATGGTATTAGACAGCTATATGTCCAACTATGCTAGAAAACATAGAGGTTTGTCCGAATTTTTCACATGATTGTATGTTGTATAGTTTAACTTATTTATTCAATATTGCTGAAATTGATTTTCTTTGCCTGATCAGAAGGAGGAGGTGACAGACTGGCGGAAGAACGTTGAAGCCATGTCCGGAATGGAGGGCAGAAAGAAGCTTTTCAACGCCAACTAGTAGATTTGTCTTTGTTGACATTTTTAGAATAAATACAGTTTTACAGGGTAAGAAATGATAGATGACCATGGAGGGAGCGTTTATTCAAAGAATTAGCAAACACATAAAACAGGATTAAGCATGACTGTGTCTGTATATTTAACATGCAATATAATATTTAAATAATATTTTTAAATTATTAGAAAAGAATAACTGCAGCAATTTTTGAATTGGGGTTCATTACATTGTTTGCTTTTGTAGTATTATCGTTTGTGAAACATTTGAACTGTGTATATATCTACCCTAAGAAAAGCCTGAACATACCAATGTTAATAAAATAATCTGGTGAAAACTAAAAACTGAGCCTGTAGTTTTTTATTCTTTTGTCCTTATTTTATGAGGCTGACAATAAATGTGTGGTTTCATAAAACCCCCAAATGGCTGTAATGTAACTTTAGCAAAAGCTAAGAAGAAAATATTAGATTCTGGTCTAAAAGAAGAAGCAATGTTCACCTGCAGCTATCCAAATCCTAGACATCAGTGCAGCAAAGCACCAATTCCCACAGAAGCGAGAGGGAAGAGTCTCTTATACATGTAATAATCTGTAAATGTATAGATCTGTGTTGGAGCACATACCCTTGTGTTTATAGTTAACAACATGCTACTTGCATTAATTTTATCTCATGTAGGGTCCATTTTTATAGCTTGGATAATGGATGAGTTAGTTAGAGTTAGTTAAAGAACATCTCCTTGCAAAGGTATTTAAACCTTTAAACTGTTACAGGGCAACATGCAGTATATCGGTTGGGCAAATCTGCCCCAGTTACTACTTTCTTACAGGTTTTCTTTAGGAATTACACTGTTTTCCTCTCTCCTTCACCTCTGACCAGATGGTGTGTTCAGGGTGGCTGCAGTGTTGTATTTCCATTAGATTTAATATGATATAATAATTACAAGGTAATTCAAGGCGCTTTACATGATTTGAGACAAAGAAACAACAATGCGGCATTGACAAGTATGAAAGAAAATAATAAAAAGCAATAACAGTAATAAAAAAATATCATTTAAAAGTATGGAGTACAAACATTGAGAAAATAATAAAAAGCAAAAATAGTAATTAAAAAGAATAGAAAACAAAATCATATTAGTCACTCATTGGCAAGTCTAAACAGATACGTTTTTTTAGATTTAAATGAGTTCAGTGTCATTCAGTGCAGTTTTGCATTCATCCGGGAGTTTGCTCCATATATGGGGCACATAGAAACTGAAAGCTGCTTCTCCATGTTTCGTTCTGGTTCTAGGGATCAGTAGAGATCAGTAGACTAGAGTTGGAGGACCTGGGTGATCTGCATGGTTTGTATTGTGATAGCAGATCTCTAATCTAGAGAGCCAGTGTAAGAACTTTAGAACTGGGTGATGTGCTCTACTTTCCTGGTTCTAGTGAGAACACGAGCACCAGCGTTCTGGATCAGCTGCAGCTGTCTGGGGATTTTTTTAGGCAGATCTGTAAAGAAGATACTTTTATAGTAATCAAAGCGGCTAGAGATAATTGCATGGATGAGCTTTTCTAGGTCTCCTTGTGTCATCAGTCCTTTAATCCTAGAAATGTTCCTCAGGTGACAGAAAGCGGATTTGGATGGGTTCAACATCACCTGGTGTCATCGACATGTAAAGTTGAGTGTCGTCTGCATAATTGTGATAGTTGATATTATTGGTCGTTACTATCTAGCTTGATGGGAGCATGTAAATGCTAAATAGGAGGGGCCCTAGGATGGAGCCCTCAGAGACCTTGCATGGGATTTCTGTTTGTTATGATGAGAATTAGCTAATTGACACAAAGAAGTTCCTGTTCTTAAGGTAGGATTTGAACCGGTCGAGTTCTGTACCAGAGATTCCGACCCAATTCTGTAGACGTTCCAGTAATATATCATGATCAAAGGTGTTAAATGCTGCACTGAGTTCTAATAGTACCAGTACAGTGGTTTTACCAAAGTCAGTATTTTTATACAGATGTCTTTGAAGACTTTCAGGAGGGCTGTCTCAGTGCAGTGGTGCCTGTGAAAACCAGATTGATAAATATCAAAGCGGTTGTTATTTTTTAAGAAGTTGTTTAATTATCGGAACACAGCGTTTTCAACAATTTTTCCCGATAAATGGGAGATTAGAGATTGGTCTGTAGTTTTGCATTAACATGCTGTCTAGGTTCTTCTTTTTGGTATTGGCTTGATAACTGCTGTTTTTAAAGTTTGGGGGAAAACACCTGATAGGAGGGATGAGTTAACTATTTTGATCAGATCCGACCTGATGACTGAGAGGACTTTTTCAAGAAAAACTGTTGGTAAGATATCCAAGCAGCAGGTGGCGGAGCTTAGTTTGTCAATAATTTTATCAAAGTTCAATTGGTTTATTGTTTGGAAGATGGTCATTTTCTCAACATGGGTGTTAACAGGGCTCAACATTGGTATTGGGGTTGAAATTGATGCACTAATTGACTTTCTGATGTTCGAGATCTTTTCAGTGAAGAAGCTGGCAAATTCATTGCAGGCCCTGATGGAGCTTAGTTCAGGGGCTATTGTCACTCGAGGGGTAGTTAATCTCTCCAATGTAGCAAATAATGTGCTTGCATTATTGTAGTTTCTGTGAATAATTTCAGAGAAGAATGATTGCATCCCTCAAGGTTAAATTATATTTGTTCAGTCTCTCTTTGTGTATCTCATAATAAACCTGGAGTTGAGACTTCCGCCATTTAAATGCTTTTGTCCCGGTATTTAGGGGGTTGTCAGTATGGATGTTGAAATCTCCCACAAGTATTAACTGGTCATAGTTTATACAAACTGCAGAACAAAGGTAATTGAAGTAATTTAAAAAAAAGTTTGTGTTAGGTTTTGGTGGTCTATATATGTTTAGAAATAGGACTTTGTTTGGCTCATTTGTCTCAGCAGCCAGGTACACGAAAGACTTGAATCCACATAGTGATACCTTTTTCAAGTTTAGAGAGCTGTGGATGACTGCAGCAAGGCCTCCGCCTCTTCTTTTTTTTCTGCTCTCACTAATGAAGTAATGATCTGCTGGACATGTCTCTATTAGTACTGTTTGTTCTTTATTCTCATCTAGCCAAGTTTCAGAAAGAAACAGACCATGTATATCTTGGGTAATGATGAAATCATTGATTAAAAGAGACTTCCCTGATAGAGATCTAATGTTTAATGTAGCAACTTTAATATTTCATTTGGTGATTTAGAGATTATATTTGCAGGGTTGTTTTTTTTTACATTCAGTACTGTTCGATTAAATGTATTTTTAGTGTTTGGGGATCTATTGTTTGTTATTACCGGGATTATGCTTTCAAAATTAAATACATGGATTGTGGCAAACATTAAATTGCACATAGCATGGCATTTCTTCTAACCATTCTTGCAAAGAGGCCAGGTTGGTGGAGTACCCAACTAATTGTTTTTATGTAAACACTTTCCCCCACCTTAGCTGTGGATTTCTGCAGCTCCTCCAAAATAACCATCTGACTTTTTACTGTTCGTCTGATTAATCCTCTTTTATTCTTACCTTTCAGTTTGAGAGGATAGCCATGTTTTACTAGGTTTGTAGTTTTGCTATAGCTGTAGTCTAGAGAGCACAGCGAGATGTCCAAAACCACGGAAATAGTGTTATGACCTAAACCTGCTTTTAACTTCTATGCAGTTCTGTCCCTGACCTGCCTGATACGTTTCTTGCTCTTCATTATACTTTTATTTTTACTAATGTTCTCTAAGGACCCTCTGAGGCTTTTACAGAACAGTTGGATTTATACTGACATTAGATTACACACAGCTGGATTCTACCTACTTATCTACCTACTGCTTTTATGAAGGGGTACCACATGTTAAAGGTTTGTATTTGTTAAATTTTACTACATGTACGACCATTCTCCTTTCCTTACACATCTATGCACTACTTTGTGTTGGTCCTTCATCTAACAATATTCTAATAAAATCCCAATAAAATATGTATATTTGTGGTTGGAAAATGATAAAATCTGAACCAGCTGAAGACATTACAACTACAAATACTACATCAATACTACAGTTCTAGATATCTTACTGTGTCATTTTCCATCATTCTGGGGTAAAACAAAAACACTGAAGGTTAAAATAGAAAGTGAGTGTACCCTATGTGTTGCAGTCTTTTGTGTGACAACAGAACCAAGCTGAGGTCACACTGGCTCAGTTTACAAACCACCGAGCTCCACAAATCACCTGTCCTTGTTCCTCTGCAGGCCCTAATAAAACTGGCTTAACCATTGGCTTTTCTCTTACCTCAATGCAGCTAATCCAAAGTGTTATGAGACTACTGGCCTGGTATGCAATTTCAAATATGAAGATAAATTTGGATAAAAATGGCTTATGGAAGGTGTACACTGAATGGAAAGTGAATGTAAATTCTATTTTAAAAATACAGTGACAGGATAAATTGAATTTTAAAAAAAGAACATGGGGCATTTGGGGGCAAATCAAAATATTGGGGTATCAAATACAAGTTTAACTCGATATCAATATACATTAGCAGAAATGGATAACCTGGAATAGCCTACCTCACTTCTGCACCTTTTGGACCATGCACATTTTCTATAAATAAAGCCACTGCATGGTTGAAGGATGTAAATCTAACTTTTTCCTATCTGACATCTTCATCCAGACTTCACCAGCTGGCCCTGCTCAGTCATAACACTGACCTTGGCCTTATCTAAGGATATACTGCCATTTCCACTAATAGATGCTGCAGAAATATTTGAACATACCCAAATATCTGAAACCATAAAGCAGGTTTTATGACCCTTTCTGCAGCTTGAATATTGTTGCGAACCCCTGTGAATGTCACTGTTGGTGGACGGAGAGTGGCTGCAAAACAGGTATGACTCTATTTTAGTGAGTCGTTCTCCTTTAGAGGAGACACTATAAATTGGAAAAATGTTTTTTTGATCGTTTTCCAGAAAGCACAAGAGCTCCATTAGGTCTCTAGGTGTTTTGCTGCCAATCGGTTAAGGTAATTGTGTTTGGTGTAATGACTGGGGTTACTTTATTTGACTCAGTGTCAGTATTTTTCTCTTTATTTCACAGCATCTAAAAACTACTGCTAGCCCTCACTACGTCACAGCAGTGTCTTGTCCTCTTAGGTCATTTTTTGTTGGCAGCGGTGTTATTTTTTAACATTAGCAGCTAGTTGAACGGCATCTTCTCACATGCCTGAGGATTATCTGGTCACTCACCTTGCTTTGTCACCTATGGTGAAACTCTCATCAGTGATGTTAACACTTGCACTGTTTTTACTTATGAAAGCACAAACACGTTAAACCTTTCTAAACTTTTAAAAGATTTTCTTTGCAATAGAACTTAGTTGTCACAACCAAATACATTTCTAATTTGCATCAGTTTGTATATATACTTGCATTTAAATAGCAAAATTCAACATAAAATATGCAGAATTAACATGGATTTTATTTTTTGCTAATCTTTGTTTTCCTAGTTCTAGAGTGGTGATTTAAGTAAACCATGTCAGATGGGTAAGTGTTATCATTTTAGAGTGATTTTTTGTGGTTAATTAATAAAATTTTACTGGTTATTTTGCTTATATCATTTTTATTTTATTTTATTCCTGCTCTTATGACTGTTTAGCACTTTGACCCATCTAATCTTGCTTCATTACAATATAAGATACAATATTATATTGTGTTTTGTTTCTCCTAATAATATCCCCAAAAACATGTAGGTATCAGTTACAGTTTACATATATTCTTACCAGACAATAAGTGGTCAAAAATGGAAATAAAATAAATAAATAAATAAATCAAGCCTTTCTTCGTGATTTACAAAGAAAATCAAAGATATCCTCCTCTAGAAGGCTTGGGTTAAAAGTAAGAGTCCCATATTGTTTTTCCATCCATCCATCCATCATCTTCCGCTTATCCGGGGTCGGGTCGCGGGGGCAGTAGCCTAAGCAAAGAGGCCCAGACTTCCTTCTCCCCGGCTACTTGGGCCAGCTCCTCGGGAGGAATCCCGAGGCGTTCCCAGGCCAGCTGGGAGACATAATCCCTCCAGCGGGTCCTGGGTCTTCCCCTGGGTCTCCTCCCGGTGGGACGTGCCCAGAACACCTCACCAGGGAGGCGTCCAGGAGGCATCCTGACCAGATGCCCGAGCCACCTCAACTGGCTCCTCTCGATGTGGAGGAGCAGCGGCTCTACTCTGAGCCCCCTCCGGATGACCGAGCTTCTCACCCTATCTCTAAGGGAGAGCCCAGCCACCCTACGGAGGAAACTCATTTCAGCCGCCTGTATCCGCGATCTCGTTCTTTCGGTCACCACCCAGCGTTCGTGACCATAGATGAGGGTAGGAACGTAGATCGACCGGTAAATTGAGAGCTTTGCCTTTCGGCTCAGCTCTCTCTTCACCACGACAGACCGGTACAGCGCCCGCATAACTGCAGACGCCTTACCAATCCGTCCATCGATCTCCCGCTCCATTTTTCCCTCATTCGTGAACAAGACCCCCAGATACCTAAACTCCCCCACTTGAGGAAGGACCTCATCCCCGACCCGGAGAAGGCACTCTACCCTTTTCCGGCTCAAGACCATGGTCTCGGATTTGGAGGTGCTGATCCTCATCCCAGCCGCTTCACACTCGGCTGCGAACCGCTCCAACGAGAGCTGTAGATCACGTTCAGATGAAGCCAACAAGACCACATCATCTGCGAAGAGCAGAGACCCGATCCTGAGGTCACCAAAACGGATCGCCTCAACACCTTGGCTGCGCCTAGAAATCCTGTCCATAAACATTATGAACAGGACCGGTGACAAAGGGCAACCTTGGCGGAGTCCAGCTCTCACCGGAAATGAGTCCGACTTACTGCCGGCAATGCGAACCAGACTCTGACACCGTTCATATAGGGACCTAACAGCCCGTATCAAAGGGTCTGGTACCCCATACTCCCGGAGTACCCTCCACAGGACACCCCGAGGGACACGGTCGAATGCCTTCTCCAAGTCCACAAAGCACATGTAGACCGGTTGGGCGAACTCCCACGCACCCTCCAGGACCCTGCCGAGGGTGTAGAGCTGGTCCAGTGTTCCACGGCCAGGACGAAAACCGCATTGTTCCTCCTGAATCCGAGGTTCGACTATCCGTCGGACCCTCCTCTCCAGAACCCCCGAATAGACCTTACCAGGGAGGCTCAGAAGTGTGATCCCCCTATAGTTGGAACACACTCTGTGGTCCCCCTTTTTAAAGAGGGGGACCACCACCCCGGTCTGCCAATCCAAGGGAACTGCCCCCGATGTCCACGCAATATTGCAGAGCCGCGTCAACCAACACAGCCCTACAACATCCAGAGCCTTGAGGAACTCCGGCCGAATCTCATCCACCCCCGGTGCCTTGCCACCAAGGAGCTTTTTAACAACCTCAGTGACTTCAGCACCAGAGATTGGAGAGCCCGTACCAGAGTCCTCAGAATCTGCTTCCAAACAGGAAGGCGTGTCGGTGGGATTGAGGAGGTCTTCGAAGTATTCCATCCACCGACCCAAAACGTCCCGCGTTGAGGTCAGCAGCTCACCGCCCCCACTGTAAACAGTGTTGGTGGCAGACCGTTTCCCCCCCCTGAGATGCCGGATGGTGGACCAGAATCGCTTCGAAGCCATACGGAAGTCGTTCTCCATGGTCTCTCCAAACTCCTCCCACGCCCGAGTTTTTGCCTCAGCGACCATCCGAGCCGGACTCCGCTTGGCCTGTCGGTACCTATCAGCTGCTTCCGGAGTCCCTCAGGCTAAAAAGGCCCGATAGGACTCCTTCTTTAGCCTGACAGCATCCCTCACCGCTGGTGTCCACCATCGGGTTCGAGGGTTGCCGCCACGACAGGCACCGACTACCTTACGGCCACAACTACGGTCAGCCGCTTCGACAATGGAGGCACGGAACATGGCCCATTCAGACTCAATGTCCCCCGCCTCCCCATATTGTTTTTATTACATATTTATGATTGTGTTAGATGCTCAATTATTGCTGTAGCTGACATTAGTCCCTGTGCTCATTAAAATCTACTTTTAATATCTATTTAGGTATATTTATATAGATAGATGTATACAGACTGTTGCACTATTAGAAATTTGATTGCATTAAGAGCTTTAGTAGCTAATAAAGGCGTACATAGGTGATATTTTTTTAAAGGTACATATTCCTAGTTAGGCTTTTTGCATCTACCATAAATATTTCATATATTTAGAAGCATGAAAATAAAATAAGGAAAAATTTAGCATTTCTATGGGCTTTCACTCTTAGATTAGACTATTGGCAGTTGCTACTTAAATACTCCAGGAGGAAAACTAACAGATAATGAAGGAGAGAGAAGCTGCGCTAGAGAAGAGTCTTCCTCCTTTTAATCTTTCTGGTCTGTCTTTACAGGAGTTGCAGGTCTTTTCTTTTAATCTTAAAAAAACATTTTGTCTTTGATTAATCTAAATTCATTGTCAGTTTAAGATTATTCATGATTAAAAATTCAACATTTTCTCTTTTGGTTAAAAGACCTGAGCAAAGAATTGTGCTGAAAGATTGAAGTTGTGGATCCGGAGCGGTACGATGTGGGCCAAAAGGTTTCTAAAAATAACATGGAGGTAAGGTCATTAAGAACAAAAAAACAGAATTATAAGAGGAAGGTTAGTCCTCTTGTGATAGAATTGCCAGATACTTTCTAATTATTCCTGTTTTTGGAGATTTCACTCATTCCAAAAGGGGGTCCATGTATTTTAGGCTGCAAGTTTACGTTGACAAGTTAAGCTTCAATGGTGGAAAGGTGTGGTGTCCGTTTATAAATTACAGCCTCACTAGTGGACAAAAGCATTACTTTTTGCCCTCAATAAACAGTAAAATGAAATTTGACATGAACCTCTTAAAGCTGCTAGAAGCTGCATATTCAGATGAGTCAATCACACACACATTCACCTTTTCACACCTGTCTTGCACATACACTCTTTAATAAATTTTTTAGGCAACGTTTTAAAAAGTATACTGAAACAGAATTGGTAGAAAGTCAGAAAATTGACAAAAATTGTAAAGTTGGCTGCAAGAAAATGTACAATTTTTTCCATACAGGAAAAATAGCAATAACATGATATATCTGCACATCTTAACGCAGTATGCAAAAAACAAATAACATAAGATAAGAAATAATTTTGTTGTTGGGTCCAGCAGGTGGCAGCAAAGCTCTTTAATTATCAAGCACCCGTAGAAACTTTTAGACATTCAGTTCATTCAGCGACTTTAAACAATATTGTTTGCTACTAAGAAACTGTTATCTATTATACCCCACTGCATTAGTATGTTATACTTATAGAAGATGCATGGGCCAATAAAAAATGTGTTCAAAATTCAAAACACTGCTGTCAGTTTTTGTTTCTGTAAGGCTATTTATAGTAATATCCTCCACAAAAAGGAGATTGTGTTTATTTTCTAATTATATGTACAAATCATCTTAAAGAGCATACTAAATAAAATGTAAATTGACCCATCATGGTTAAATCCAATGTAATTAATGCTAATCTGAATTACAAGAAACAATTACTTCAAATAATTTTTAGAAATTACAAAAATATTTTTTGAAAAAATTCCTATTTAGGAGGTATCTGTATAGTGAACACAGATTCCAAAATGAAAAGGTTTGTGCGATAAAACAAAAATAAGTTATAAGGGGTGTTCTTTCATTGTTGTGTTTGAGTAAAAAAACAGTATCAGATTTCACATCTTCCTCATCAGGCACATCAAGAAAGCATTACAGGTGAACCCTCCTCAGAAGTCCAAAGAATTTCACACCTCACACATGCGAAGCACATAGCGTCTATTTCAGTGAGCCACTCACATGAGCCCTGAAATCTATATATATAGCCTATTTCATCTGTTTGAGTCTCACACAGGGGCACTCTTGAGCATTTTAACGGTAAGGATTCTTTTAAAGGAGGCATAAAGATGCACCAACAACAGAAACATTTTACAGTAGTTGTGACAGAAACTGTGTAACTGTTCCATATCTAACTATACAGTATAGCTGTTTTTATACCCTAAAAAAGTTGAAGGTCAAAGATTTTGTTTTATTATTTTTCATAATTCGCATTTTTGTCTCAGTTTTAATTTATCTCCCAGTTCAGACGTACTTCAGACTCCCACTGTTCACAGTAAATATGGAGAAAAATGCCTGTTCTTTTTATCCCATCTGCCTGATATTTGTAGATTCAACCAAGAGGAACTAGGAGCTTCTATCATGTCTGAAACGTAAGTTCTTCTGCAGAATTGCTATGTTTAATAAATGACCAGATACTGGCAACAATTAATCTTTTTGCTCTCAACTTTTCTCACAATTTTCTCACCTTTACAGCCACTCGGTGAGTCTGAATGCTTTCTCAGAAAGTTTGTACAGACATGTCAGCAACTAAAAACAACATATTCTAACAGTTCAAACCTTTAACTCCAAAAACAAGAAAGTACATACTATATTGCCAAACTAATTAATATGCCAAGAAAAATGTGCATTTTATGTTTTAATTTACACAAAAAACACAAGATTAAATAATCTTAGAAGCACACCAAAAATGTCATATATATAAAAAAGGTGGAGAACCTAATATTTTTCATTCTGTTACAGAAACCAAAGCCAAAAATCTCTGCATCTCGCAGATTGTTTTTGAAGGTATGGTTTGTATGAATAATACCCAACTTTGCTGAAGTCTTCACATCCTTTAACCACAGAAAACACTTTATGTTTGTCCAGACCAAAATGTTAAAGAAGGCAATGACTATGCTGGAGAATGAAAAGCAAGACAGAATAAATGATCGCGAGAGGATCCTTGATGAGAAACATCCAGCACTCCAACTGTCAGGCCTGTCGATGCAGGACCTACAGGTACACTTATCACTTGTATTTGAATATATTAGATTTCATTGTCACAGCATGCAGTTTTGAAGTTCTACTGAAGTATCCCAGGATAATTTTGGCACTAAACTTTATTACATAACTTCCTGTTACAGCCAACATTTTTTCTTATATATTACTATTTAATGCGGTAGGGCAACAAAATCTAGAGTATAATGTTGAATTTGAAGGAAAATGAGGCCAAGCTTGGAAAGACTGAAAAACGTCTCTGAAGGTCAGTTTTCATTATCTGACACCCATTCACAATTAGGTTTTGTTGTGGGCTTTGCCTGGGCCATTATGACACATGAAATGCTTTGACCTGAATCATTTTATTGTAGCCCTGGCTCTATGACCATTGTCCTGATGGTGGATTAAACCCCTGCCCCAGTTTCAAATATCTTGCAGCTGCTGAGAGGTTTTCCTAAAAAAAAAAGTTCTCTAATTAACTCCATCTTTTCCTATCAACTCTCTTAAGAATTAGTTTGCTGTCACACATTGCTTTTTGCATCCATATTGTGCTCTTTGGTCTTCATGATGCTGTTATTCAAGATTTTTGCAACAAATCCACTATCCACTTCAAATTATTTCTGTGCAAATACAGCCAATGTTTCCTGTGTGTTCCACAAATGCCCGCTGATGCAGAATTCACACGTACCGAGGATTGTATTTTTAGTACTCTACTTCTACCTTGCATTCAACATTATGCCTTGTTATTATATTGATAATACTAAGCAAGGCAGTTTTATTTGTATTGCACATTTTCAACAACAAATTCAAGGTATTAAACACACCAATTTAAATTTATTGTAGGAGCAATTCTTAACTGGACACTTTTTTAACTGTATGTAGAACAATGACATATCACTGAAAAAGTGTTGGAAAAGTAACGCTGTATCGTTCTCTCTCATCAGCTGATTTGACACTCACCGGTTTGTGAGTCTGCAGCACTAAGAGGCAAGTCTTTCAGCGAGCCTGTTAAACAAAAATATTTCTGTTCACAGAGTCTTTGCAAGGAGCTGCACCAGAAAATTGATAAGGTTGATGAAGAGCGCTACGATATGAATAGCAAAGTGGCAATAAATGAAAAAGAGGTGAGTGATTCTATACAGCACAATTCACATCTACTGGCCGACCTTTTAAAGATGTGCAAACAGCTTTAAAATGATCATGTTTTTTCTATCGTAGAAGCACTATTTCATGCAATTTTTAAAGAAAAATCTAACCGTTTTATTTTTTTTTTCTTTAAAAAAACACACTGAGAAAATTACCATTAATCAATAAAATTATCTTTGCCACACGTATTCCAAAGAATTATTATGAAACGAATATAATGGAAGGATTATTTTTTAAATATGGAACCTACTCTTTCTTTGAGTACAGTGTCTATGAACTTTTAAATAATAATCTATGATTTCATAATTCCTGTGACAAACAGGAACTAGGAAAATCATGGTGTGAGAAAGAGGGCCATTCTCATTTTAACACTGTTGAACGCATCTTTTCTAGAGATGCACCTCCTTCTCTAAAAGTAGACATCCACAAGATACATATGTATCCTACATATAATGAACATTTGAAACATTGTGCTTAATTGTAACCATGAGTTTGTGATTTGCTTTGCACAAAGATACAGAACTTGTCTCAAAAAATCTTTGAGCTGAAGGGCAAGATGAAGAGACCGAACTTGAAGAAGGTGAGGATGTCTGCAGGAGCCATGCTGGGAGCCCTGCTGGGTGCGAAGGTAAAAGAGTCAGTGGACTTCAAGGCAAACCTAAAGACAGTGAAGAAAGAGGAGGAAAAGGTAAGAGTGCAGGATGTAGACTTGCATGTTAGGGGGTGTCAAATATTTATTTAAGCAGCATGGAGTAAAACCACAAGTACATCTACAATTTGATACTTATAATAGATGAATACGAAATAATTTTGTAATACTTTGTTAAAATTTTGACCAGAACTTACACCCTAACTTGAAGCAAAGAATGTAGTTAAAGTGGATCGGTATTTAATGCTGCAAGGTTAACAAGCATCCATCTGCATCTTCACTGAACTTAAAATAACTCAGGTGTTTAATTAGAAGGACCTGATGAAAATGTTCTGTTCTATTGCCACACAGAAAGAAGAGGTGACTGATTGGCGTAAGAACGTGGACGCCATGTCTGGAATGGAGGGCAGAAAGAAGCTGTTTGATGCTGCCCAGTAGATTTGTGATTAATATCACAGTAACCACTGCTGAAAATTAAGAAAAGTATAAATTCTGATACAATTTGGGTTCGTAAGCAAACACAAAATGTGTGTTCAGTTCTTCCATCTGCCTCTATTCCGCTTAAGAAATATTATCTTACAGTTTCACATCTTTAACACTGACTTTGACAACAAACAAGCGTAGAGCATTGTATCTAAAACAGTCTTAAGATTGTCCTCAAAAGCGTACACTTCCTTGTTTTATAGGACTGAAAGAACAGTGAATGGACATTCTTTTGGAGTTTTTTACTGTAACCGGCCAGATGTGTTTCACACTCAGGTGCTTATCCTTGAAAATATATGTGAAATCACTGTGCGTTAAGGAGATAAACCAGTCTTATGATTTATGTCTGAAGGTAATCCATCTGAAGCATAGTTCAAAATGCTGTTGTTTTTATTGAGAACGCTTGCAAAAAATCTGTACATTCTTAAAAATACTTGCATCTACACTGTATTTTTATGGTGTCTTAAATAAAAAATTGTTAATTACATATCAGAGCTGTTTTATAACAATATATTTAACATTAACGTACATAAAGTTATCTGCTTTTTGCTCTCTGCAAAGGTCTCAATAAACTACATCCTTATTTACAACTTTGTCTGCTTTAATAAATAAGTAAATGGCTACTCCGAGATTTTTTTTATTTTAGGAAGATGGGTCACATCTCAATGGGATAATTACACAGTGAAGCTCTACTTTGTCAAGACTCTTTAAAACAACTTTTTGCTGTGATTACAGCTGCAAATATTTTATGGTACGTCTCTGACGACTTTGAATTCAAATCTCTACTGTGACTGGTTCTATCACATGAACATGCTGTGATCTTACCACTCCATGGTAGCTCTATATATTCTACCATTGTCCTTCTGTAGTGTGAGCTTTTGCTTAGAGTGCAAATCACCCCAAAACCAACTTTTTGTTGTTGCTAAACTGTAAAAATGAATGTATGATACCACTGTCTACATGTCTGGTCATTATTTTATGTATGTTAGTACATTTTTGTGAAAATATCAATTTTGTACCAAAAACAGTTTAGTGCCCCCAGCTGGTTAAAAAATTACAAAGCACTGGAATTCACTAGAATTGGAATCCTGCATTGCTAAATGGCTCAGCTCGGGTTTCTGACGAAGGCTTTGATTTGTGATGAGGCAGGTCTCGGCCACACCTCCGTAGCGAGGTGCCATGAACTGCCTGCAGCAAAAATGGATTTAGAGTAATTGTCTCAAAAGCTGGGTGCTCCATTATTCAGGTGGTTACCCTACTTGCTGACATTTGCTCATTAACTATGACAAAGGGAATAATTGATATTAATAAATGGAAAATAAAATCTGGACTAAGAGTTAATTTTTAATGCAATAATTGTGATGGTGTGAGGTTTTTTTTAGACATTCCTGAATGATTTTCTTGTCATACTTGGATACGTTATTTATACCATGGGCACCTCCCTGCGACACACATTTTCTGTTTCTGACAATGATGTACAGTGACCACAGGTGCTCCTGTCGAGACAGAGTCACACGAAATGACTCGAGTTCATCTATATTTAGCATTAGATTTGGCCAACAACAATGTACCACTCAGAGACGGCGCTCATTCTATGCTGCTACAGGGTCTGCATCTGCTGCTGCCCTGGGCAGAGTACGAGACAACAGTTCGAAAGGATATGGCTCAGGGCTGTTCGCCTCCTCCATAGAACCTCTCTCCCACTTGTCTATTCCCTCTGGTAAAGGAGGTGAAGAAAAATCTTAAACCTCCAAATTGCTTACCTCTGAGGCAGTGGAAATCACGTTACTATGGCTCTCTCCATCTTTCTGGCCGTCTGTGACTCTGCGCTGCTGCAACATGCCAGTCACAGTCCAGACCACAACCAGCCCTTCATCCCCCCGCATGTTCCCTGGTCTGCCAGGTAACGCCTCCTTTTGAGCCGTTTTCATAAAGAAATGTGGGCGAGGTTATACTCTGGTAGGGGGGTGAGTTACTCTTTAAATCATAAATTTTTCCCTCCATTACCAGGATTTAATTCAGGATTACCCTGCATTTGGTTCCATCCATCTACCCCTCAACATTGACAGGCTCTTTTGTTCCTGCAGAAGAAAAGCATCCCCTCAGCACGATGCTGCCACTACCATTTTTGGATGTGAAATACCGTAGTGTTCTGTCACTATGCTGAGAATACATACTGGATTTTTTAAATCTTATTTCTGAAGACAATTGGATGCATTAGGTTTTATCTACCAGGAGTGATGCTGAAAAACTAGTCCATGCCTTTGTCACTTCAAGGCTGGATTACTGTAAATATTTATTATCAGGTAGTCCACAGAATACAATTAAAAGTATTCAGTTAGTCCAAAATGCTGCTATAGGGTTCTAATGAATACAAGAAGAAGAGATCACATTTCCCCCGTTTTAGCTTCTCTTCACTGGCTCCCAGTAAAATCTAGAATAGAATTCAAGATCCACCTTCTGACATATAAAGCTCTTAATAATCTAGCTCCATCATACATAAGATACCTTATTGTTCCATATGTTCCTAACAGAGACCTTCGCTCTCAGACTGCAGGTTTACTGGTAGTTCCTAGGATTTCTAAAAGTAGAATGGGTGGCAGATCTTTCGGTTACCAGGCTCCCCTCCTATGGAACCAGCTCCCAGGGTTGGTTCGTGAAGCAGACAACTTGTCTATCTTTAAAACTAGGCTTAAAACCTTCCTCTTTGACAAAGCTTACAGTTAGAGACAGGTTAGACAGGTAGCTAGGAAGAGACAGGTTAATGTTAGTAGTCAGGTAGAGTGTCAAAAGCTAGGGAGAGATAGGAACTGGTAGAGTAGCTAGGTAGAGATAGAGTAAGTAAGCCAGGTAGAGTGTGTTAGTACCTAGGTCTCCTAGTAGCTAGGGGACAGGTTAATGTTAGTAGCTATGCTGCTTTAGGCTAGGCTGTTGGAGGACGTTATTAGGGTCTGTTCCTACTTTCTCTCCTACTTCACCCCAACTGCATGATGTGCTGTCAATTCAAGCGCTAACCTGTTTTCTCTTAGTCTCTTCCTACAGTAGGTGGTCGTGACCCGCCCTGCTTGACGACCCTGACTAAGATGGCGTTCCAGTGGCGGAACGTTCTCCACGTCCTGCTACCAGCTTCTGCATCAGTTCTGTTGCTCCTTCTGTGTCTCTGCTGCCTTCTCCAAACCCCAGACGGTCTCGGCAGATGACTGCTTATGCTGAGCCTGGTTCTGCTGGAGGTTTCTTCTTGTTAAAAGGGAGTTTTTCCTCTCCACTGTCACTTCATGCTTGCTCAGTATGAGGGATTACTGAGAATTCACGACACAATCTTCTGTGGTTCTCTAATTCCTAAATGACACATTGTATTGTAAAAACTCTTGTTGTAAAGTG
This sequence comes from Apricaphanius iberus, assembly GCA_028564705.1. Classification (NCBI taxonomy): domain Eukaryota; kingdom Metazoa; phylum Chordata; class Actinopteri; order Cyprinodontiformes; family Aphaniidae; genus Apricaphanius; species Apricaphanius iberus. Next base: position 36,757 of record JAPXFQ010001222.1, read on the forward strand.
TCTTGAGATGACTGACATCTGTTGTGAAACGGCGCTATATACATAAACTGAACGGAATTCAATCTAGGGAAGGGGTCAGCAACCTTTACCATTCTGCCTGCCATTTTAAGCTCAATCCATGTAAATAAACTAATTCAGAGCCGCAAATGTAACATGACCTTTAGAAAAACATAACTTCATATTTTTTAATAATAATCTACTAGAAACAATATGTTATCATTCATATAAAGCTACCATTTTATTTCTGTTCTTAGGTTTTAAAAGACAGAAAACCAGAAAGTTTGCAGAAACACATAGGTGTGGGGACATTGGTGTGGACGGACATATCTTAAGCTGAGGTTATCATCATTAGTTAGTTGTTCACAGGAGCTTACCAGAAACATTTGTATTATGTTCATTAATCCATGCTTGTGTGTAGTGAATGTGTAATTCTTAGTTTATTCTACTAGATCCGAACTATTGGTTTGGTTCTGTACAGTTTGTTGTTTTTGTTTTGTATTACTGTTTCTCTGCCGTCCGGCAGAGGTGGAGGACTGGGATGTTTTCTTGTGTTCTTTGTTTGCCTCCCTGTCTTGTGTCGTCGGTTCGCGCCTCTGCTGGTCCGGTTTCTTTTCTTCACCTTCTTCCTTTCTCCCTTCTTGTCTCGGTTTAGTGTCCATGACGTCAGGAAATTGAACCCACAGTAATCACTAATAAAGATTTTTCATGCATATACAGCAAGTGGCGTACTACAGCGAAACTGTAATACTCTGCTTGGGAAAGTAAAACTGTTGGGCTTGTACTTGGTACTCAGACACCAATTCTCAGTAGCATACTGCTAGACAGGACACGTTAAATAAAGAAAAAAAATAAATAAAAAAATAAATAAATAAAGTTTGCAGAAAGAGGACAGATTCGTTTTCTACTGAGTTTTTGACGTATGTTTCAAAATTATGTAAAACTCACATAATTCCAAACCTAATAACCAGAAAAAATGTCTAGAAAGTACTGGTACTTTTACTGTCATTAGAAATTCAAAGCATTCCTAACCCACATAGTTTTAGCTTTCCCTTCACGATGATGCACTATTTTATGGCCTATATAAAAATAACATATTGAAGTGCATCATATGCACAAATATATTTTAAACATATTTTGTTTGCCTTTTTTATGAGGGCGGTCTCGCCAAGAGTGTCATTATTGCTACTAATGAATTTAGCAGTACTAAATATGACTACAGTAACAGATCTACTGCAGTTTTTAATTGGAAGAACTAAAAGATATACCTGATGTAAACAACAAAACAAACACATGATTCAGCGCGGTAGCTCCGACCCCTCTTCCTCTTCTCTTTCCTCTACTGTGAGCTTCCCCGAACCGTTTCTGTCCCTCCTTATATGGGCTTAACAGGCACCAGAGGGAACGCCCAGATGCGCTGATACGGCTTTCTGATTGGATGAGCGCTACGTTTGTCTTTAACGTTCGGGGCGGACGGACGCTGCTCTGGCCTGGCGAGTCTTGTCAACATTAACCAGAGTATTAACTGCATTTCTGTCGGGGTTTTTAAACTCAACCGCGGTAAGGTGATGCATTTTTCTGTTACACATTCCTACTGTTACTGTTAAAAATGCGAGATTGCATGTATACACAAGCTTGCTGTTTTACTGAAAGGCTGTGCAGGATTGAATCTGCCGGGTCATTCATCATTTAGCTAAACCATACATCAGTAACGTCTTCTTGTGGGTAGCAGTTATTGAGCTATATGAGGTTGTTTTGATCCTCTTTTTGAATGAGGGTAATTCATGTGGAGCTGTTGCTGTAGCCGCCATCAGTAGGTCTCTTTTTTTGCCTGGATTGGCTTCAAGAAATGCTTACTATACTTTTACACTGAGATAACCAACCCCTCTGTGACATGTGTTAAAAGACTTGTATAAATGTTTTTGTCAACCCACATCCTGCGTTGTTTCGTTCTTCTTTAATAATATGTATGATTTTCTGCTGTTAGTTCTTCGGATGTCCAAGTACAGACTGGTTCTGCTGAGGCATGGTGAGGGGGCCTGGAACAAGGAGAACCGCTTCTGCAGCTGGGTGGACCAGAAGCTGAGCGAGGATGGGGTGAAGGAAGCCCAGGACTGTGGCAGGCTACTCAAGGAGCAGGGATACAAGTTTGACTTGGTGTTCACCTCCATCCTCAGCCGCTCCATCCAGACAGCATGGCTGGTGTTGGAGGCCATGGGCCAGGAGTGGGTCCCCGTTATCAAGTCTTGGAGGCTTAATGAACGTCATTATGGGGCCCTGATCGGACTCAACCGGGCAGAAATGGCTCTGAAACACGGAGAGGAAAAGGTGAAGCTGTGGAGAAGGAGCTACGACATCACTCCACCACTGATTGACGAGTCCCACCCTTACTATTTGGAAATCTACAATGACCGCAGATACACCACGTGTGATGTGCCGAAGGAGGATCTCCCCCGAGCAGAGAGCCTGAAGGAGGTTCTGGACAGGCTGCTGCCATACTGGAACAGCACCGTGGTCCCAGAGATACAGAAAGGCAAAACTGTCCTCATTTCTGCTCACGGAAACAGCTGCAGGGCCCTCCTTAAACACCTGGAAGGTATGTTACAGTGTTCCACTTTTTGCTTTGGACTAATATTATGAAATCAGCAGGTATCTCTCCAATTTAAAGGTCACTGTTGCTCATCAGAGCCGCTGAACTAGGAAGTACATACAGTATCCCAGGTCCAGAAAGGGAAACTTGAACTTGTGCAAAAAGGTCATCAAGTTTATGTTACATTTAACTGTCATGTGAAATCTGTGCTGACCTTTTACTACTCTTGTAAGTGTTGGGGTCTCAGTGGGTCATGTCTCACACGGCAGCTTGACAAATATGCATGGTAATTATTCTTTTTTATAAGATCCTTCACCTTTCTTAAACATTCTCATTTGATACAGAGTTAAAAAACAATATTGTCATGGGATCCATGCAAATGCAGAAGATTCTAGTACTGAATAGTATGAAATTTTAACACTAAATTAGCTGCTGTGTAATAATGTGCACAGAAGAATTCATTAATTTTGTCAGTTTTAATATATTGTATGTTTCCTCCCACAGCATATACTACCACTACTGTGTTCCATGTGACAGACTGGGTGTTCAGGGTGATGTGCAGGGTTGGACTGCCATTATAAATGGCATTTAGCAAAATAGACCAAAAATATGTGTTTTTAGGTTCCAAGTGTTGTTATTGAGAGCAAATTGGAACCAAAGTCGGATTCTTTGTGTGCAAAAACTCAGCAAATTATTCAGATTCTTAAAGTTTTTTTAAGTTTTAGCTCATCTAAATTCAGTGTTTTCCTCTCAGTTCCCATTCTGGGATAGATTTTTTGTTGTCTGTACCTTAAATCACAGTGACTCCATAAAAGCTTACGCTTGTAATGTGACAAAATGTCAGAGAAAATACGAAGAATACCCAAGTTACAAGTTCACAAGAGAAGTCAAGTCACTTTACAACACAATGAAATCCAAATTATATGCAGAAATATATCATAGGTTTAAAAACAATTATATTGACAGATTCAAAATCTTATTTATTTATTTTATTTGTAGTAAACCTGCATGAAACATGTGGCAGAGCTGGACTGTTTGTTGTGTTGAGTTGTTAGCTTTGCAACAATCCCTCATACTGTGTTTGAAAGAAAAACTCAACTTTAACAAGAAGAAACCTCCAATAGAAGCCAATCAGAACAAAAAAATAAAAGTAAAAATAACGAGAACATAAAGTTAATGGCAGCAATAACTTAAGAAGATGCATAATTGGAGAGTAGTAGGAGATAGCAGAGTGTGAAAAAGTGGTCAGGATGTCCTCAAGCAGCTTAAACCTGTAGAGGCATGTAGATAGCTCAGGATGATGTAAGATACACTATATGTTTGATCAAAAAGGAGAGTTTTAGGTTTGGGTTCCACAGTACACAGGATGTACATGTATGCCTCACAAAAAAGCTGGGAGCTGGATCACAGGAGCCTGATGACTGAATTATCTGAGCCCTATTTTACATTTAGAAATGTGATAAAATTCTGTTTTATAAATGGGGAAAGTTAAAAAGTTACCCCCCCCCCCACACACACTCATTTGTTCCTGGTCCTATTGCAAACATTTCCTGAAATTTAATCAAAATCCATCTACTGTATAGCTTTTTTAGTTATCTTGCTAATAAACACACAGAACCTTGGCTAAAACATAACCTTCTTGGCAGAAGTAATTAAAAAGACTCAGAACCGCTCTGTATTATAACAATATAACAATAAATTTAAACCAATAACATAAGATATATGTGAATTATCAACTGTTCGTTACGTTAATAATTTACATTTAGTCACTTCTTTTCAACAGGTGTTTCGGATGAAGAAATCGCCAACGTGACGTTACCCACCGGGATACCTGTGCAGCTGGAGCTGGACGAGAACCTCAAACCAGTGAAACCTCGACAGCTGCTGGGAGACCAGACTAAGATTCAAGCGGCCATTAAAAAGGTGGAGGACCAGGGCAAAGCTAAACAACCAACTTGACCACATGTAGACTGCTTTCACTGCCACCTGCTGATTGTTACATCCGGTGATAGCCACAGTCTTACACAGATTTGAATTATTCTGTATTAACTACAACAACACACAGCAGTTGTTTCGATTCCCAAGGATATGTCTATATGTTACAGATGAGTTACAATGTGTGCGATTGTTGGCTTAAGAAGGATGTAGTTCTCACACAGTGGAGATCTGGGAGATCAGGAATAACTTGTACTCCAAATGTTTTAGCAAGGTGCTGGACTGTGTTATGTGTGTAAATGTTGAGGAAAACACTGGTCTTTGTCTTATCCACTTATATGTTGACCCTCATTATTTATTTGCTAATTTACTGTTTTTCAGGAAGCAATCAAACAAAAGGAAAATCTTTGCTCGTATCAGTTCTTTTATAATATATTTCACAGTTACGGTAGAAGTTTTTTCCCTTCATGCTGAACCTGTGCTTTCGGTATTTCACCTGGTTTTTAGGTTTTAGTTACGGAGCTTATTTATTTAATACAGCATGACTGTAACACGTCTTACCTCAGAAAAAATAAATAAGGCTAGGATGCTCAGTCCAGTATATAATTAGATATATGTGGGCTGTAACAATGCTAAGCCACTAAAATCCCACATTCGTCTGACATACTCATTCATACAGTGGTTTATACTGCGGTTACTTCTGATACAGAACAAAATGTGGAGTCCTGTGGCTCACTAATATTTTAGTATGAACAGGTTGTGCACTTTTGGGAAGATGTTAAAATTGCTAAAATGTTGTGCCAACTAGGAAACTTTCTGCAAATGTAATAATGTTATTTAATCATCATTTCAGGATTTAAAAAAAAATAGTTTTCAGGTCTTAAATATGAGTAATCGTACAAACTGTATAGCCAGGATTAGGGATGCACCTATACTAGTATGGGTTATCAGGGTCGATACTGTTCTTATGTACTGTTTGAACCGATACTTAAAATGTCTAAACTCTGCAATAATTTCACAGAAAATGTTTATTTTTCATCTTCCAATTCATCGCATTTTTTTTTTTTGTTCGGTAGAAGTATCGTATTGGTACCCAGTATGGGCAAGTACTCAAATCCAGGAATCTTTATCGTATCAGTTTGAAGAAAATTATATCGTTGCATCTCTAGTCATGGTGATACAGCAGAACTTGTTTATTGTACGCTGTCTCATGGCTCTTGTTTTCAGATGTAATTTGTGCAATACCTGTATTTATCTTGTGTTTCACCATCACTGTTTTGTGCCCTGCTGGTTTGCTTTGTCATGAGACGAAATGGAAAAATACTTGAGTTTAGGCAACACTGATGTTTGTAGTTTTAACCCTACAGTTATTTGAAGGGTTGTCATGTAATATAAAAGAGCTCTAATTTTCATTTATGTCTACTTCTTTATTATGTCTTTTTTGCACAAAACACTTTTTCTTCTCAGGTATCCATTTCATTTATAGCATGGGGCATGTTGTGGGTAGAAAACGATTGACTGGAGAGTGCATACGCTGGTTGCTTTCAGAAGCCTGAAGGCAATAAACGGCTATGAGATACAACAAGTGAACCCGGACCAGTGCGGTCATTTTTGTGCAAACAAACCAGTTGTGCTGAGGTGCAGAGAAAGTTTTTTTAACAAATGTTCATCTCAACCCACAATAGAAAAAGTGTATCGCTGCTTAACTGTGACTTACTGAAAACTCAGTCTAAATGGTTGGCAAGTGACAGATCAGGTAAAGGCAGGTTTTATGTTTATAGATTTAGATTTTTCGATAGACAAATCCAACACTGGACTCATTCTGCAAAGGGTGACTTTTTAAAACTATATAATCTAGACAATTCAGTTCCATTAAAACAAGCAACAAGTAGTGTATAATTGTGAATTGGAAGGGAATTGTGTGTACTTTACTGAAAACCCCCTGAAAAGCCTAAATTACATTGGTGTTCAGCCCACCTCAGTAACCATCTGTTGCTGCAGTTAAAATTTCAAGCCTTTTGAGGTACATCTCTTTACACGTAAAGAAAACAGGGTTCCTACCTAGTCTTAAAAACCCTTAAAAGTATTGAATTTATGAAGTTGGAAAAAATACCTTAAAAAAGACTTTAATCTGGTCCTTAAAATACTTGCTGTATTGAACTCTGTGTTTTTTCCTCAAAAGTTTGAAAATTAGCATAAAAAAAAAAAAAAACTTTACATTTTTAGGTAAACTTCCTTGTGGACTGCTGAAATGTTCTTTGATTTTTCACACCTCTGCTTGGCTTGTCATCTTTTACACATTCCACATTTCTCTCATGAAATGACAACTTAAATGTTTTTTTCTCTGCCAGTAAGGCTGTGAAATAGCCAATGAAAAGGGTGTTAATTTTTATATAAATGGTATTTAAAACTCTTAAAAATACATAAAATTAACTTCAAGAAACCCTGGGAAAAACCCTAAATGCTTCAAGCTCGGCTGCTTTGGATGGACAGCATCTATAGGCACGTTTTCACTAGACATTTTTGGGAGGGTGGAATGTGACAGAAAGAAAGCATGCTAGCTCTGTCCCTTACACGTTTCCATTCAAAACTGTCCCTTACAGGAAGTTGCTAGGACGTTCACATATCACGACCATCTCAGCAGTGAGTGGCATCAGCCACCAAAAGGTTCCCACGCCAGCAGAGAAAACCAAGATATAGACTATGAAAGAAGCAGGGATGGTTGTTGTTTGCTATGTTGTCATAAACTGCTTCACAGCAATTTTTCCAGTTTTTCAAAGCTGGTTGTTTCACAATGTCTGCTGGCTGCTTACAATTAATCAACATGAGTTAACCACAAGTCCTGCCCAGTGACTCTACCGGGTCATTTCTGAGTATATACCCCAAGACTGGTACTTGTTTGGCTTGAAACGGCCCTGAAAGTAGTAGTTTAGGGCTGATGGATGCCGCATACCGTGAAAATCTGAGAATTAATTTTGATCTGAACATTGACTGGGTCTTTTCACTACATGAATAAGAGTTGATCTAAACAATTTATTTGTAGCCCTTGCTCTGGAAAGTGAAAATCTGCTCAAGTCTCCCGTCTTTAGAGCCTCCAACAATTTTCTTTTAGGATTATCAAAAACTTAGCTATATCTTCTCTCCAACTTTGATAGGGTGGGTTTGAAGTGATTAGCAGCGTTAGTTTTCCACCAATTCTGCATTGTGTATGTAGGTCAGTTTTGGACTTATTTGAGTAAATTGTCTCTTTAACTGGCGTCTTTGTGTTCAATTTACAGTTTTTGTTAAAACAAATCTTAAGACTTTTTTTCAACAGTGGCTTTCTTCTTGCCACCCATCCATCCAACCAGCCAGAATTGTCTACCTGCTTGTCTTTACAGGGTAGCAGGGCCTGCCTATGTCCAGTGATCATTGGGATAGTCGTGGGATACACCCTTGAAAGTTAACCAGTCAACAACAAGGCTTACACTCTTCCATACAGTCCAGATTTTTGGAGTGCACAGATCTGTCCTCAGATTCACAGGTTTGCAGATTTTATAATTAGTTGACTTCTGAATTGTACTGCATTTTATGTTAGAAGCATCAGTCTATCTGTCCAAAATACAAATCCAAGTCATAGTATTAGGTAGGGATGCACAGATATCGATACTGTATCGGGTGTCGGTCTGGATACCATCTTATGTATATGTATCATATCGGTTAAACTTAATCGACACTATGAATCGATACTCAAAATGTGCAAAATCTGCAATAAATTCACAAAAAATATACATTTTTCGCTTGAAATTTTATTTTTGTGGTAATTTTATATTTTACATCTTTTATTTTGTCTTAGTTATGTTTAGTTAGTAAAGTATGATGCCTTTAGTCTCTTCAAGAAAGGTATACGGAGGAAGTTATTCAGTTTATTAATTCAACAATAGTATCAGATCGGTATCAGGTATCAACAGATACACAAAATCCAGGAATCGGTATCGGGACTAAAAAAGTTGGCTCGGTGTACCCCTAGTATTAAGATTTTTATTGGTAAAAAAAATAAAAGATAAACAATCCATCCATTTCACTTAACTTATGCACAACTATGTATAAAAAAATCATGAGAAAATAAAAACATAATTTTGGGTGTAACTTGACAAATTTTGAAACATTTAAGAAGTACAAATACTCATTGAATACATAAATGCATCCATAAAACTGTGTGTATGAACTATTGCAGCTTAAGCAGGCGGAGCTCCACACCTTATGGTTTGCATATAAACCCTCCAGCTGGTCCTCATATGCTGACATCCAGCAGGACCAATCATTTTGTCTGGAACCCTGGTAAGTTTTATAATATTTGGTGTAATGATGTTTTATGTTATCTGTGTGAATAATAATTTAACAGACTTACTGGATAAAAAAAAATTAAGTTTGAAATCAGAGTAATTAAACAGAGAGCTTGAGCAGGAGACATGATCAAGAGATGATCTTAAGAGGATCTGTTTTCCAATATCCTGTTCTCTCTAATGGCAGTGTAAATAACTACTTGTCCATCTCAAAGCATCTTAATTTATTTTAAAATGTGCAAGTTTATATTGACATATATCTCATATCAGGGATGCTTATACTTGGATTAAGCTGAGTAAAAGCTAAAATATAACTTCAACATTGACTTTGAAGCATAGACACAAGTGGCGGGTAGGATATAGGATCAAATGGGACATGAGAGGAGTATTTGTTTTATTTGGGTCAAAAAGGCAATAACTGAAGCATTGATTGTTCCACAATTTTACCCTAGAATTAAATTTGCTATAACAAGAAAATTCTGCTATGATGCAAAAGTTTTACAGAAATGACTAAAACTCTGAGATTAAAAGCAAGAAGTCTTTGATATCATATTTAATAATAATAATAATTTTAACAACATCAGATATGAAATGTGACGCCTTTGGATGAAAAACCAAAGAAGTGACAAACTAATTTCTCACTTTTCTTTTGCAAAAGCTGAACGTCTGCTTTTCTTCTTTTCCCCTGGATCTTACTTGTTAGCACTTGTGTCTGATCTGTCCAAAACAGGAGTCAGAACCATCATTTGTTTTTAAAATCTGTTTCTCATACACTGAGCAGATGTGTGACTGTGGACACTCAGAGGTGGACATGCCAAGTCTGTTCTGGTTCCTATTCCTTAGATGGTCTCGATTGGGACTGAAAATGTGTTTGGACCTCCAGAGCCGACTCACTCGCTTATGTTGATCACAGATGTTGGATTTTGTGAAAATGTAATCAATGATGCATTTGCATAAAGCTGTTTACTGAGCCTCACAAAAGTATTCATACCCTTTAAACATGTTTCACATTTTTTCACAATGTAACCACAATGTTAATGGATTTTACTGGGATGTTATGTAATAGACTAATATAAAGAAGTGCTTAAATAGCTACAAAATAGCTGCAAATAAAAAGACGTGTAACTCCAGAAATTAAAAAGTTTAAGAAATGAAAATAAACCTAGCCTCTAATGTTTTGTCAAAGTTACATCTTCTTTTTTTTATTCTTTTCACCAAAAAGGTATTCAGAAAACCATTGAAAGAAGCCAAGAGGGATCAAAAGGATTTGTTTTTTTGCAAAAGATAATCAAAATTACTTAAAATGTAGATATATGTTTTTTGGCGTACGTCAATGACATCTGAATAGTGTGGCACTTAAATGAGATCTAGTCCAACCATTTACTCTCAGAAGTCAAGTGTTTTGTAGATAGACTCTACCTGAGTCCAAATTAATCTAATAATTAATGCAGCTGTTGTGTGAAGATGTCAGAGGTTTGTTAAAGAAATACTTAGTGAACAAACAGGTTAAGGAGAATGAAGGAGAACAGCAGGCTGGTCAGGGAGAAAGATAAGGAGGGTGAGGTTATAAAACATCCTCCCAAACATTGGACTTTCCATGGCTGCACAGTGGAAAACCTATGAAAACTTTCAAAGGCTGGTAATGAGAGAATTTTTTTAAAAGAACAGCAGCCAAGGGTCTGGTGGTACGTCTGATAACCACAGAGGTGTGACAGAGAGCTCCAGCTGAGGTGGAAGAAACTATTTGAGCCATTTTCGTAAAGAATTCAAAAGAAGTTTCCTTTGTAGTTCGCCACAAGTCAAAAACTAGCATCTCACCCAGAAACACACCATCCCCAACATGGTGGTGGTAGCATCATGGTGTGGGGATACTTTTCTTCAAAAGAGAAAGTGAAGCTGGTGTGGTTGATGGGAAGACGCATGGAGCTAAATACAGAGTGAATAATTCCAGGGATGAAAAACAGCTATAAACATACACCCAGAGCAACAGTAAAAGGGGCAATACAGACATTGATTTATGTATTAGTTCCCTCGAGTCTAAGACCATGTGATCCAAATAAGAATCTGTGGGAAAATTTAGAAATTAATGTTCACAGATGCTCCCTATTAAACCTGACTATGCTTGAGCTATGTTAGATAGAAAAATGAATAAGTCGTCTAAAATTTGGAGATGAAAGATTCGCTTTTAATTACATGTTCTGCTGTTTATGACATGTTGCATGTCAATTAGCAGAATAACCATGCAAGTGTCAGCATAGGAGAAGTGTGAGGTGCAAACAAAAGAGATTGTTTCTCCTTTCATGCGTGCAGAAAAGAAACTTTAAGTCAAGTATGCTAAGTGAGAAATTGATGGAGCTTTAATGTAGGTGCCGGTTTATTATTCTGAAAACAAGTGGCTGGGTTCTCTTTGGTTGTACTGGCTCGACCCTCTAAATGAGAGAGGATGTGGGTTGAAAAATGAGCAAATTATGGGAGGTGGTAGTAGGAAGCTTTGATGTTGCTAAGGTCATTCACCACAAATCCACCATTGAGAAACAAAATCAGATATAGATCGAATCTGTTGATAAAATCCTGTGTTTGTGGCATCCATTAATAATAAACCGTTTTTCAATGGCCTCTACATTCAGTTTACGGACAGCAAGAAAAACGTCTGTGTTATTAGGAAACCGATTCCTGGTGATAACAACAGGAAAAAGTTATTTCCAGGTTGCCACTTTCCACAGCAGCATTTATTTCCTGAAGTAAACTTTGCGCTGTGGCCTTTTGCATCACCAAGATGGGACAACAAAACTGACAGTGCCGGTGTGCTTCCATATAAGGAGGCTAAGTATGCCGTTTGGGGAGGCAGGCAGACACATGCCGTTTATTTCTACTCAGTCTGCTGCTGTGGACATATCACAGTTACCTTTAAAATTTAGGGCTGTTTTCTATCTTGGTATTTTAACTACAGTCTGAACATGCATTTTGCAAAGTTGTTTCATGAGAAAGCAACAAAAAAGTCCTGAAAAACAGCTGAAACATATTCCTGCAACCTTATACGTTAAGACAAAAATGCACAGAAGACCTGACATGCCTGGGCTTCTTCTCATCCCCACTATAGTGCAAGATATGCTTGCTTTTCTAACTTTACCTGAGCTCCAAAACAAGACAGCAACCTGTACAAAAAAACTGTCCAAGACACTGCATAAAAGGTCATCACTGCAGCATGTTGTGGCTCATAAACTGTGAGGAATTTCTATCCTGGTTGGGGACCTTTTCATATGTGACCATGTTTGGTCAAGTGGAAAAAGGAGCTGCAGCTTCTTGATTGATTGCAAACGCCTCACTGGCAAGTGTTTATCTATATGCGCGTTGAAGTGCTTTCTCCATCTGTTACTAGAAAGCTCATCTGGTTAAGGAGTTTGGTCAACAGATTAACCACACACAGAATGTTTCCATGTTTTAATCTATAACATATTCAAATAATTAAAGTGAGATCATGAAGGAAAACTTCAATAACAAGTAAATTAGCATAAATAAATAACTGTAAGGTTATACAGTAGATCATATAAATGAAAAATTATGGATTTCACGTCATAAAGAAATAGACCATCATCCTGTACAATTCTGCTGGAGAACAAACAAATCAGTTGGGACAAAATAAAAGAAAAGCCAAAAAAAAGCCAAGTGGTAGATATCTGCACACATTTATGCTACCACTTCTTTTACTGCATGATAAATGTTCCTTCATTGTCAACATTCAGTCTTCTTTAGCTGGAGTTTATGGACAGGCAGCATCCTGAGATATCAATGTTTGACTAGTCTGCCTTGTAAAAGTTTTCTGATACTATCAGACTCTAAAAAAATCTCATGTCCCTCACCCTCTTCAGGAAAACCCTCAGATGTTCTATCAAATTAATTTCTGGACACTGGCTAGGCCTTTTGAAAACTTAACTCTTCTTCTGGTGAAACCAATTGATGTTGGGATGAAAAGAAAACTGAGTTCTGAAACTCAGTTAAAAATGATTCATCAAAGCATTACTTTCAAGGTGTGAACACTTCTACAACCAACCTGAGGTAAAAATGTAGGTTTAATTATAATCATTTTACTTGCTAAATCATCAAAGCTTCTTTTTAATGTGATGATTAAATGCTTTTTTGGGCAAACCATGACACTGTTGGGTTTGATCGGCCCACTGCTTCGAAAATCTTTATGGAAAGCATGAAAAATATAAAATAAAATATAAATGAAAAAGGAATTAAGCTTTTTATAACAGACTGACAAGTGTTTCTTAAATTGTTTTTCTAATGTTGCAGTTGCGCTTGCTGTGAAACAGTAGATCTTTTTGATAATAATAATAATGCAAATGAATAAACTTTAAACTTTAGGCAAACTTGACTGCCAGGAACTAAGAAATGTGAATGCACTCTTTTTTCATCTCATAAACTGTCTTCTCTCTGAGTCACATGTCTGTACGTTTTGTACTAATTATCCACACCTCAGGATTCACACAGTATTTCAGGATTTGCTGGTAATAGATGTTGGGAGTTGCAGCTTTTAATCTTTATTCATCAATTTTAAAATGTACTTGATTTTCTGGAACACCACTGAACAACATTAGGGCTCTTGCAGGTAAAACTCAAAAAATTACAATATATAACAAAAGTTCATTTATTTCAACAATTAAAATATTAAACAGATATATGACATAGGCTCATTACATACAAAGTAAACTTTTGGTGATTATGGCTTGCATTTCTAAGGAACCCCAAACTAAAAATCTCAGAAAATTAGAATATTGTAAAAATCTTCAATATTTTAGGTTTAAAGGTGCACACTCCAGTCACCTAATTAATCCAAAGCACTTGCTAAGGGTTCATAAGCCTTTAAATGATCTCTGTCTGGTTTAGTAGGAATTATCATCATGGGGGAGATTGCTGACCTGACAGTTGTGCAGAAAACCATCACTGACCCCCTCCATAAGGAGGGAAAGTCTCAAAAGATCCTTGCAAAAGAAACTGGATGTTCCCAAAATGCTCTATCGAAGCACATCAATGGAAAGTTATGTAGAAGGGAAAAAGTGTGGAAGAAAAATGTGCACATGCAGTAGGGATGACTGAAGCCTGGGAAGGACTGTCAGAAAAAGGCCATTAAAAAGTGTTGGGGACCTTCACAAGGAGTGGACTGAGGCTGGAGTTAGTGCATCAAGAGCAACCACACACAGAAGGATCCTGAACATACGCTTCAAATGTTGTATTCCTGTTGGGAAGCATCTGTTGGTCTGTGATTCAGTGGTCAAAAGTCCTCTTTTCTGATTAGCGCAAATTTTGCATCTCATTTGGAACCCAAGGTCCCATAGTCTGGAGGAAAAACAGAGAGGCAAACAATATAAGATGTTTGAAGTTCTGAGTGAAGTTTCTACAGACTGTGCTGGTGTCGGTGCACTGTCCAGGGTCAATGCAGCCGTCTACCAGGATGTTTTAGCACTTAATGCTTCATCCTGGAGATGACTCCACTTTCCAGTAGGACCTGGCACCTGCTCACATTGCCAAAAGTACCACAAGACTGATTCAGTGACCATGGGATTACTGTGTTGATTGGCCAACAATCTGGCCTGACCTGACCCCCATAGAGAATCTATGAACCATTACCAAGAGAAAGATGAGAGACAAGAGAATGACTAATGCAGAAGATCTGAAGGTCGCTCTTAAAGCCTCCTCTTCAACATTTGGTTTCTTTACCACCGAATCAAGCAAAGCACCTTGAACTACCTTGTGCTGAAAGAACAATACAAATAAGATTCCCTTGCCTTGGTCTTCTATAACATCTCAACAGTGCCACAAGCTGATAGCATCCATGCCACGCTGCATAGAGGCAGTAATTGATGCAAAAGGGGACCAGTCCTAGTCCTGAGTACATATGGATTGTTATACTTTTCATAAGTCTGACATTTCTGTATTTAAAACACTTGTTTAATTGGTTTAATTTAATATTCACATTTTCTGAGATTTTGAATTTGAGGTTTTGATCAACTGTAAGCCATAATCATCCAAATTATAACAAATAAAGGCTTGACATATATCATTTTGCATGTAATCAGGCTATACCATATTAGTTTCCCATTTTAAATTGAATTGCTGAACATTATTATCCAAATTTTTGAGTTTTCACCCACATGAATGCTGCTTCCTTCATGAACACATATTTAAAAAAAGAACCTTAGATGCCCTAAAAAGTGTCTGCCTTTTAGAAGTTTCATATGTTTTGCTTTTTGAACAATACACCAGATAATAAAATAAATAAAAAACTGCTTTACCAACCAAACTCAATATGAAAAAGTAAATGTCAGAAGACTTATAGCTATTTGTCTGGCAACAAACATCATGAAAGCTTTACAATAAGTAATGAGGTTTTTTTTTCTGACATACTAAAACAAAAAAAAACTTTCTCTCAAGGCACTTTATGAATTGTCCTTTAGACATATGGGTGTGATTTGTCTCTGTTCAACCATGTGGCTAAAAGCTTGGTTTGTACAAGATAACTATATACTATACTACAGTGTGTTTAAATATATGACATTCTCAGAAGGGACTCTTTGTGAACAACTGCATAAATTATTATGTCAACCTGATAAATGTTTTCCTCTTAGTGAGGCAATGGTACTGCTTTTAGAATATATCAGTGTTAGAGCAGAAACAACAGACTCTAATCCATACAAATGATCTGTCCGCTGACTGATGGGGCAGCTGTTCCAGGTTAGCACTTGAGTTCCCTCTAATTATGTCTGCACTGATATTTAAACACAAACTGGCTGGAAGGTCATATTCCTGCTACAAGTGGTGAGTTTTCACGCTTCTGAGATCCAGAGGTCTTGCTGAACCCCGGCCAGTTTAAACATCGCTGGACCATTAATTTTAAAAATCTGACAGCTATATTTGTCTTGAGGTCAGGTTTTATCTGAAAGTTGTTCCTCTATGATATGCATTCTATAGGACAACCTGGAGCATCATTTTTTTGGATTTATGTGACGATAATCAGGCAACAATCTGCATAGTTTACCTGCATGTTGTATTTTCATTGTGTACATTACAGAATATAAATAATTATTGTCAGACAGAATACATATTAGTTTTTTAATGGTATAAAATCCAACTGCCTTGTCCATTTTTATTGTTTTTATTTTTCAGTGTGTGGTGGCAAAACAGACACAAACCATGTTTTTAACCCAATAAAGATACTGATAAATCATGACACATATTACACAGTAGAATTACTGTTAAATCCTAAATCCATCAGCTTTTCTTAAACATTGTATTTCTTCTATTCTGATGAGCCACATAGTTTAGAAAATTCCCCATTTTAAAGTGAAAGTACATTTTAGGGCTTTTTTTCCCCCCGAATAATTTTAATTACATAATGTTATTAAGCTTTTGCTCAACATAAAAAATAAAATAAAATTGTATTTTTTAAATTAATCTGCTGAATGGTGAAATTATTTAATTGATAGTCATAATTCCTCTCATTTTAAGGGATACTTAACATACACTGGTTCAGATAGTTTTCTGTTTTCTAGATCATGTGCTTTTCATCAGTATTACTTTTGCTGGGGCTTTTTTAATGTCAAGAGAGAAGCTCTAGTAAACTTTTATTGTAATACAACAACAAAAAAACAATGAGTGTTTTACTTCAAGATGTTTTTTGGCTAACAGTTTTGTTCCTTGAAGTATTGTTCTCTATGAGAATTCCAAATGGGCTAAATATAATTACATTTACTTTCTTACACTACAGGTGGTAAGCGTTCAGCGGCAAAGACAAACAAACAGACAGACATATAAAGTTTTGCTGGCCCTTAAGGGCCACTGTTTCTATTTAGTACTACATATCAAGCTCAATGCGAACAATTGTACTACATATATTACCGATGCTATTTCCAGCAATACCACCTAATTCTTAACTCTACAATATGTAGCAGATTATTCCCTTAAATGCATTGTCTTTTGCTGTTTGCTCCCATGCAGGAGTGATTATATCTTCTAAACCCTTTTTTTATTTTCATTTAAATGGGTTGTAAATTCTCAGAGTTGATTGGAGTTCCCAGTTTCCAGATAAATATGATGAATGGAGAGCCATTTCCTCAGGTCATTTATTCAGCTCAGCCTCTCTTGCTTTTCCCTCTCTGTGTTGTAGACACTAAAATGAATTGGTAATTTTTATTCCTCTTTTTCACAAGTGATACTTAAGGATAGCCACAATGGACAAAAGAGACAAATGGAAAACCTCCAATTGATTAAACACAACTTTTGGATTTAGAGCAAGGGAAACTGGAGACGGGCTGAAGTGGAGAAGGGAGGATGAGAAAGAAAAACGAAGAGAGCAGGGAGGCAGGCTTTGCCTTTTCTGGTAGTTCAAGTCTCTGAAAAAACAAACAGGAATTCTTGGAGCTGCAGAAGAGCTGAGATACAATCCAGATTTCGAAGGTTGATTCATGACAAGGGAAGAGACACTGTTGCTTATGGACTAAACTTTAGAGCTGATAAGGTATTGTAAACTAACTTGCACTATAGTTTGAATCTCTCGCGTATATCATTAAGCTGTCTTTGGTGGTCTATCCACCTGATGTGGCATATATAAGAAGCTAGTAATCCTTGATGCTTTCTGTTTTAAATGTTTGCACTGTGGTACTAGTTATTATAGAACTGATAAAAAAAACATACTGGTGCAACTACGTTCTATCTCTATAGAGAAATAACTTTATGCTAAAGCGAAAAGAAAAAACATGTAAGCATCATATTTGTGTGTTTCAGTGAGAAAGTGAGGAGAATCCTTAAAGCAACATGGATGATTTTGACCGCCGCATGGAGCTGAGGAGGCAAAGGAGAGAGCAGATGCGTCAGGAAGCAGACAAGTGAGTAACCTCTTAAAAAAAAACATGGACACATGCAAGAAATTTATTTTGCAAACATTAACAGAGTCATAGATATGGAAGCTCATGTCAGAGGTTTACTCATCTTGGGGAATGACTGTGATTTTAAAATGGGTCTTTTAAAGAGGCATTTGAACAGATCATAAAGGACCATAGAAACTGTTTAGTTGAATTTGTTGTGGGTTCCCCCCGATCCACCCAAAGTCAAAATTATGTATAAACGTTCAAGTACTGCTTACATTAGTGGAAGACAGTACATACGTCTTTGTTTTGCAGTGAACATTTTGACCAAGGAGAAAACTGTTAAAAAAGAGGAAAATTCTTACAGCTGAACACCTCTAGAAGAAAATTACATGTGAGGAGCAGAAAGACTTATCTTTAAAAAACATTTGCTTATCTCTGGAGGAAATTGTAGTCTTGTTTGACAGCATCCAACAGCAACATAACTAGTCTCCCCTTCAACAATATATCCATGTACCAAATAATGTCAGTAAGCTTTGCTAAACAAGGTTCAAACTGGTTACCACTGTAAAAAAAGTAAATAAACATGTAGTTGGTTTTGAAAAGTTAAATATTTCTATTTCAACATCAGTATTACGCATTCTTCTCTCTAAAAGATACTTTTGCTCAGTTCTATTCTGGGAACATTAGAAACCTGCATCTTACAGAGTCCATAATACATAAAGGAAATTTGCCTGCACTCCGCAGCTTTGAGGACAGCTAGAAAGATGTTAAAATCCTTTCTTTAATTAAACAAATGCAAGGGCTGAGTATAATGGTTTTGTCATTATGTAGCTCAGATAAAGATATCATTTAAAATGTATCATCATGTGAATTTAAAAATACACTTCGATGAGAGATAATTAATTGGTCATTTTCTTGCCACAGAGCTCTGGAGTTATTAAAGATAAAATCCCTTAAAGATGCAGAACTATAAAGTTTACTCTTTGATCAGAACCCCGCTATGTTATCAGAGCCATGGCAAAAAGAGTTTTCCCAGCTATTTTCTCACAGTCTTTCTGCCAGCTCCTAACAGTCGGGTTCACCCAGCCTGCCCTCCAGCCCCTCCGCTTCTTTTTTCTCTAAATGTGGCCGACACTGAAATATTTTGACTTTCTATTTCAGCACACTATGACCTGCTCTTATGCTCTCAAAGCGTCTTAGTACTCTATGCTCTCGTCATCTCTTTTCTCTCCGCTCTCAACAAACATGTTCATGTAACAAGAGTTAGAGACCTGCTGTATCGAATGGCCTTTACTTTGATACTTTTTAGCATCGAACAGCAGCAAAAAATAAGGAAAATGCAAAAACAGATTTCCACCACGATCAGGTGTTTTTTCTGTTTTAAAGAGGAAGGTGATACTTATGGTTTCCGTTAGTTTTAGTTCTTTTAGAAAAAAAAAATTCATGAAAGAATATGTTTGCTTAAACTCCATAGAGGCTGGTGGATTTAACTAATTGTTCACAAGTTGGAAAAACCTTTTGTCAATGAAGTGACATGTCCGTTATAATGAACTACTGACATTGTTTTTATTCCTATACTTTTTATGTAAACACGCTCTTCTTGCATGTTGTTTCAGGGGGGTTTACACTAATGATGACGATGAGGAGGAGGCTCGGGAGCGAAGGAGACGTGCAAGGGAAGAAAGAAAGAAGATGAAAGATTTGGAAGAGTCTGAAACGACAGACACGATCAATATTAACAGGTACAGGACAGTCTCAAAAGAAGGATATTTTCCCAGGGTATTATTATTATTATCATTATACCATCTCTGTTAGTGTAACATCCTTGCCAAAACCTATTTTAAAAACTACTGGGTTCGCTCACTACCTCAATTACCGGCTTAAATTAAGTTGATCACAACCCATCCAACAATGTTTGATGCAATAATCCTTCCAAGTTTTAACAAGCCACTTTTCTAACTTCCTGTAGACAATAGCTGTGTTACTGTAACAATTATAGCTTGTTGAAAACAGGAACGAGCTTTTCAACTGAAGTATTTTTATTGCCCAATTGCAGCATGGCATTAAAAGTGATGTCTATAATATCTGTGCCGAATTTGTATAAATGATCAAGCAGTGTACACAATCCAAATGGTGACAAGCTTTTCCAAACATGGGTTTACTCAACGATTTTATTGTGAACTTCTGCATTCATTTTCATATATTACTAATTTTAAAAAGGGGAAACTATGCTGGCAGAAATGTATTCAGTATAGAAACTCCCATACTGTAAAAGCTTTGACTTCACGATTGCCTGTATTTTCTGCTTTTTACAAAAAATAATTCTACAAGATATTTTCTACATATTCTATTGAAGGCTTGAGGCACTTAAAGTGTAAATCTAAGGAACCCAGAGGTTATTTTACAACACATTCTAAGAATTTACAGGTTCCTTTATGAATTTATCATGTACTTTCCCAGAGCTGTTGCTTTCCTGAAACTTAGAGGTTATTTTGCAAACTCTTTTCTGACAGTTATATGGAATTTTCTTGGAACCTAAGAGTTACAATCCAGGAATGTAATGATGCTTTCCAGAACTTTGATGAAATGTGCTAGAAAATATTCAATTATACATTTTAGAAACTGCCTGTGAAGTTACATAAAAGTTCTTGAAAAGTGTTTGGTGGGTTGCAAGAAAGTACCAGGAGTGTATCCTGTTCAGTGTTTCACTGAAGTTCCTTGAAGTGGGTTAGAACCTGATAAGCTTTGTGAAAGTTCTGGAAAGTACTTGAAAACATCTGCGAATAATTTTGGTAGAGTAACTTCTGACTTACTGGAAAGCATGGGCTGTAACAAAGAGATTTTCTGTTTAAGCTTTCTCTGAAAAAAGATTTTTAAAATGTTGTTGGTAATAATTTTTTTTACTGCCAAAAAAATGTCTCAATTTCACCAAAGCTGACAAAGCATCCTCTTATTATAAAATTGATTGTAGGCAGAACTGTGAGCCTATGTCAAATTCTCTGATTTCTCATGTTGGTTTAGCGTAACGGAGACCGAATCCTCTGTGACTGTTACTGGAGGAGCAGAGGATGACCAAGCTTTGCTGGAGCGTCTAGCCAAGAGGGAGGAACGCAGGCAAAAGAGGATGAAGGAGGCAATGGAGAGGCAGAAGGAGCTCGACCCCACAATCATCTCCTCTAATGGCACAGACACCAGCTTGCAGGAGCAATCCTTTATTACCAACAGCAGCAAACAGACAGAGGAGCAAGAAGAGAAAACAGAGAAATCTGCTCCGGAAGAAATCAATGATAATGAATCTAACTCATGGAGAAAGGAGGGAGAAGAAGAGAAAGAGCATAAGAAGGTAATTTTTTTAAATAAGAACAAATAATAGAAAAGGAGAAATAGCTCTCATCACATAGGGGTCAGAATATTAATTGAATTTTAATATGTATCTTATTTCAGGAGCCTGAAGAGAGGACGGTAACAACTGAAATGGAGACTGAGGAACCTGATTCAGAGAAGAAAAATAATGAGGATGAAGCTGTTCCTGATGAAAACAATGAGGAAGAAAAAAGGCAGATGAAAGAAGAGGAAGAAAGACAGCACAAAGAAGAGGAAGAAAAGCTGAGGATGGAGGAGGAAGAGAGGAAAAAAAATGAAATAGAGGAAAAGGCAAAAAGGGAAGAGGAAGAAAGGAAACAAAAAGAAGAAGACGAAAGGAAAAGAGAAGATGAAGAGAAACAACAAAGAGAGATGGAAGAGAAGCTCAAGAAAGAGGAAGATGAAAAAGAAAGACAAGAAATAGAAGAAAAAAAGAAAAATGAAGAAGAGGAAAAGGAGAGGAGAGAGATGGAGGAGAGGCAAAAGATAGAGGAAGAGGAAAAACAAAAACAGCAAGAGGAAGAAAAGATGAAAAGGGATGAGGAGGAAAAACAGAGAAAAGAGATGGAGGAGAAAATGAGGAAAGAGGAAGAAAAACAGAGGCAAGAACTTGAAGAAAAAAAAAGAAAAGAGGAAGAGGAGAAGCTAAGGAAAATGGAGCAAGAGGAAAAGAAGAAAAAAGAGGAGGAGAAGCGGAAAAAGGAGATGGAAGAAAAAAAGAAAGAAGAGGCCAGGAGGAAACAAGAGGCAGAAGAGAAAAAGAAGGAAGAGGAGAGGAGGAAAAGGGAGATGGAGGAAAAAAAGAAAGAGGAGGCAGAGAAGCGGAAAAAGGAGGTGGAAGAGAAGAAGAAAAAAGAAGAGGAGGATAAGCGCAAAAAGAGAGAGGATGAGGAGAAGAAGAAGAAGAAAGAGGAGGTAGTAATGTGACTAACAGTAGATTCAAAAACTAAAGTATTCAAGCGCTCATTGAGGAAGAAACAGTCATTGTATTATAACATAGGTACACTGAAAGCCATTTGTTTTGATTTCACATTTAATCTGTTTATATTATATATTATACAGTAGTGGTCTGAGAGCACAGGGCAGTCTCAGAGCCATCACATGAGTTTACAACGCTTATTTCATCATCATTGTTTACCTCTCTGTCTGTTCTTTTTCTGTTTGAAGGAGGAGAAACCCAAGAAAATTGGTTTCAAAGAAAAGGTAAAGCATAACTAGCAGTTGTTTGTCTTTACAGCATCAGTCAAAACTTTATATACATTGATCACGGGCATCGATGTTGTAATATTTTTGGACTTTTAAATGCAACTTCGGAAACGCTTTTTTTTTTTTTCTGAGTGGAATAAATATTTTTGAATATTTGAATATGTGCTATAAACATAACATAGAGTATTCTAGAACCAAAATTTGGCGCGGAAGTCTAAATTTCTCATCGTTTTTGTATAAACTCAGTCTTAATTATACATACAGGCTAAAATGTATACCAATACCTCCGGTAATATCTGAATAAATGTCAGTTTGCCAGTTGTAAAGTTCACTTTTATGGTGAACCCACATTTTCAGTTGGGTTAGCGCTATTCAAGAAGCTTTACGTTGGGTTGGTGTTGTTAGTTTCAAAACTAGTTTCATTATATATTTGGGATGATTGTCTTATTAAAATTCAAAGATGACTAAGCTTTTTCATCCACTTTGTACAATGATCCAGAATCAGCAGCAGTAAAACCATGCCCATAGCCGAATGCTGCCACCACCGTGCTTGGCTGCAGCTTCACTCCTTCGAACATGCACCACCATTCTGGCGAAAAAGTTTAAAATTTGTCCATTCATAAATCCCTTCTCCTGATGACTCTTGAGGCGTCCATTTGATATCTGCAAACTTCAACTGAGCTTGAAACATGTTGAGATTCAAAAAGGGGCTTTTTTTTAATCAGCACCATGCCAGATCACGGCAATCTAAAACTGGTTTCAATGTGGACCGGGACACTAATGTTCTTATGGACCTCTACCTCTGTGGTTCTGGTAAAAACCTTAAAGATTTTTTTGGGGGGGGGTTATCAAAAAAGGGTAGAGTTTCTCTGGAACTTATAATACGATATTTATTCAAATATTAGTGAGTATAAAGGTATAACTGTAACTGTGTAAATTCACAGATTCAAACTTGCATGTACAATTTTAACTTGTTCTTCCTCTTTATTCAAGAATGAACCCGCCAAACAGAATGGAGCTATTTTTGAGAATAAATTGAAGAAAACAGAAAAAACATCAAGGTAAAACTTAAATAACTCAACTCAATTTATACAAAATATAAGCTAACTAGACAGAGGACCTACTGTAATTCTATATGGTTCACTGTTAAATCCTGTTGTAAGTGATGTATTTGCAACACTGTACAAGCAGGGACAGCGTTCCGTCCAGCAAGGCCGATGATGCTGAGCGACGGGAGGCCGAGCGTAAGCTGCTGGAGCTGAAGCAGCGACGGAACAACGCGGAAAGCGAGGAGATCGAAAAGATGAAGCAGAAGCAGCAGGATGCAGAAGCTGAGCTGGAGGAGCTAAAGAGGAAGAGGGAGGAGAGGAGGAAAATCCTAGAGGAGGAGGAGAAACAGAGGAAGAAGGAGCAAGAGGAAAAGAAGGCCAGAGAGCAGGTATGCTTTTTGTAGATGAAGGATTTACAGTTTGTGAAAGAGTTTCACTACATCATAGTGCTGCTGAAACACGTTTCTGGTTCAAAGTTTTAACCATCTCACTGTTAAGAAGTAAAGTTGAACAATGTGGAGCAAGTCCATCTTTATCATTATTCTTCTAACTTTGAGAAATGCATTAGGACAACTAGCAGTTAAACAAACCCCCCAGCATGATGCTTCCATCACCATGCTTGACAGGTGGTAAGATTATTTAAGTCTAAAGGCTCGTCTTGAACCTTCCAAACGTCATTCTGAATATTGTGACCAATTAGCTGAATCTTTGTTTCATCTGACCATAAAACATTTCTTTCACTGGCATTTAGCTTGTTGTAGTGGACAACTGCATAGTACGTTTAAGTTTAAAGGTGTGTTTTTTTTTCTTTGTCCGTGTTTATGTTCTTCCCTGTGGACATTCAAACTGGGGATCCAGCTTGCTTCATTTTATGCCGTAGTTGTTCCCTGAATGTTTATTAACATCCAGACAAATTTCTTTCATCTGAGAGTAACAGGTTAGGTGTAATGGTTGATATGAGGATATAACTCAACGTTTCAACATGATAATGAATTAAGATGGTTGACATCAAGCTGTTAGTATAGATTCCCGAATATCATATCTGCCTGGAATGGAGATGATAATAATAAATTAATAAATTCAAACCCATTTAACAACATTGTTGCGCTTTTAAAATGTTTCAAGTTGTTTTCAGGCCACAGTGGAAAAATGGCAGTTTAAATCTTTAGTTAAAAATCCAAAATCTGTAACAAACAAATCTGCAGTACAGTTCATATCATTTGGTTATGTTTAAATAAAAGACTTGGTTTTGTGCAACAGGAAGAGAGAAAGAGGATGAAGGAAGAGATAGAAAGAAGAAGAGCAGAGGCTGCAGAGAAGAAGAAACAAATGGGGGAGGAAGCTGCAAAACCTGATTTTACCATAAGTCCCAAAGGCTCATCTAAGGTGAGATTTAAAGAAAAATAATTGGTTAAATTCAACACGAACTCAAAACATACTAAATGTTACTGCTGAAAAGAGTCGCAAAGGATTATTTTCAATCATTTTCAGTAATTATGCTGTCCATTACTTCAACATATAGTAAACTGTGCAGAAAGGTGATTATACTAAAGAGATATTTTGCTAATATATTCCTTTGCAACTATGCAAAAATATGTCCAAGTAAAAATAAAAGTAAAGAATTGAGTTGTATGAAATAAAAATTATAATATAATTTCCCTGCCCAGTTATTGTTTAGACAGAAAAAGTGATAATCTCTGCGTGTGAAAGTGTGAAAAAAATGTTGGTTCTTTACATTTTCATTTTAACTAGTTAAATAAACTTAACCTCAAATAATTTTATATTATCCAGTGAAGGTTTTATTTGGACATCCTGTTTTTTGTTTTTTTTACATCCCCTGAATTTTTTTCTAAAGTCAAATGTCTTTAATTTAGTTGAGCAGCATTTTACTCCATAACAACAACACAAAAACATTTAAAATGGTTCGGTTTCTCGCTGAAAATGAGTCAAAGACAAGCAAAAACAAAGTATGATATTATTAGAGGATTATCAGAATGTTTAAAATAACATTAAAATATTTCTGAAACATGATCAGCCTTTCTTAAAGTTAAACATCATAAATGTATTCTGGCTTCGGGGAAACTCCACAGGCCAATCGATGAGCTCGCACCCAAAAACAGCACATGTCTCCAACTCTTAAAGCCAGCTCAGTTTGTCCATTTTGTTTCTGCATTGTCAACTTTGAGCAATGATGTCTCATGCAGATTGGGGAAAAGGCAGAATTTTTGACCAGGTCAGCCCAGAAAAGGTGCGTCAAATTATGAACAATTCCTGAATAAATACAAATAATGAACCAGTGACTGTTTAATCACTAACATACAGAATGTTTTTATCAACAGCCCGACGAAGTTGTCACATACTCCGTTTGTGCCCAAGATTGGGAGCAGATTGGAACAGTTTACCTCCGCTGTTCAGGTGAGACTTTATACTATCAAATTCGCCCAAAAAAAGACATTACTGGAAATTTTTATATTATACTTCTTGCTGAAATTAAAAACACATAAGTCAAGAACGTTAGTCACAGCATACAGTGTACTATGAAAAAAATGAATGAATCTACTTACAGCCATAAACTCTGATGATTTCCTTGAGATTTCAGGACAAAGGAATTCACTAAATGGTACCAGATGAAGCTGTGGAGAATCTTAGAGCTGAGTTGAGTTATAAAACAAAATCCCAAACTTTTAGCATACTATGGAGCACCATTCAGTCCATCATCCAAACTATAATGGTCTGATTTTTAAGACTTAGGCTCTTACAGGGCTGTAACTTCTTCTGTAAGAGGCTCTTCTATCCTCCACCCATTACCTGTATTAATGGCACCTGTTTGAACTCATTATCATAAAAGACACCTGTCTACAACCTCAAACAATCACACTTCAAACTCCACTAAGGACAAGAGCAAAAACCTGTCCAAGGACACCAGAAACAAAATTGTATACTTGCACAAAGGCTGGAAAATACAATAGATAAACAGTTTTGTGTGAACTGTGGGAGCAATTATGACATACAAAACTATTGAAAATCTCCCTCGATCTGTGGCTCCACGCAAGATCTTCTCCCATGGGGTCAGAAAATAATCAGAAGAACTGTGAGCAGAAAATCCGGAACCAAATGTGGGGACCTGGTGAATGAACCACAGAGAGCTGGGACCAAAACAACAAAGGCTACCATCATTAACACATACACCGCCAGGGACTCAAATCCTGCAGTGCCAGACGTGTCCCCCTGCTTAAGGCAGTACATATCCAGGCCCATCTGAGCATCTGGGTGATCCAGGAGATGATTAGGAGAATTTCATATGGTCACATGAAACCAAAACAGAACTTTTTGGTAAAAGCTCTACTTATGGTGTTTGGAGGAGAAAGAATGCTGAGTTGCCGAAATACCAGCAACAGTGTGTGAAAACCTTGTGAAGATTTACAGAAAACATTTGACCTCTGTCATTGCCAACAGAGGGTATATAACAAAGTATCTAGATGAACTTTTAATATTGACCAAATACTTATTTTCCACCATATTTGCAAATAAGTTCTTTAAAACTCAGACCGTTTGATTTTCTGGATTTTTTATTTTATTTTTTCTCTCTCATAGTTGAGGTATAATGATGAAAATTACAGGTCTCTCTCATATTTTTAAGTGGGAGAATTTGCACAATTGGTGGCTGACTAAATACTTTTTTGCCCCACTTTATATCAATACCTAGACCAACAAAACAGGCTTGCCACTTGACAAATCAGCTGAAGCATTGCTGTGACTACCTCCCCAGGCGAGTCATTGGAGTGACAAAAGGTGGGCTGACTTCTGCCCCATTTAGCAGATCTGTCCTTTCACAAAACACATGGAGACAGCAGAAAAAAAACAACAACCAGCAGGATACACTGCAATGTCTCCTTTTTAAATATCAAAAAAGATTTTTTAAGACAAAATCCTTCTATTAATGAATCCCATTCAGTGCATTGTTGAACATGGATGTGAAAGAACTGGACTCTATTCTTTTGTCCCACAGGGAAACAAAGAGGTAAAATCCCCCAAGTCTCCTTTCGCTGATATTCCTACAGGAGGCACACGAAACATCAAAAGCATGTGGGAGAAAGGCACCGTGAGCAGCCCCCCTGAAAGTCCTGCTCCTGCAAACAAGGTGAGATGGGATGCCTCAGAAGATTAGATAATCTGACATCAGAGGAATAGATAAGGTTTGTATCCCTCCCAACTATTTCAGGATGTGTCTGGTGTCAAGGGAAGCATGACAGGAAGGGTCAACAGCTGGAAGACAAAGCCTGCAGAAGAAGAGAAGACACCAGCTCCGACTCAAGCAGCAGCATCCCCACCAGCAGCTGCAAAGCCACCAGTAAGACCTGATGAATCCTTGTCTCCATACAACAACTATTATAAAACACTAGTGCTGCTTTGTAATAGTAATCCTTTGATATTCTGTACGGGCTAATTTCTTCCTTCTGACATCAACATGTCGGTCTTTTGTTAGATGGATCTTTTGTATCAGAGCTCCATGAATGAATGATGCAGTTGACAGGCATATGGTGACCCCCCATGGACGTTTTAAACAACAGTACCTGCTACAACGGCCCCTTTTACATTATTCACACCTTTTCAAAATGTTAATAATATATTTTTATCTAAACATGTGAAATATTCTTGTAGAAGAAAAGCATACTTCAAATGCAGAGAATAATAAAATGTAAAAATATTAAAACATTACATTTTAGATTTATCTTACTTTTCATACTTGACTTGGCCAAGCAGTAGTGAGAACTCATCATTCTGCATTATAACACAGATGTTTTTTTTTTTTTTAAGTCAGACTCTGAGAGACACAATACTTTATTACCAAATGGTATCTGTGAACACATGAATTGGGTCTCTTTTGCACTGCTACTTGTCAGACATTGTGTTCCTTTCCAGAAGTAGGACACAAGCTGCTAATCCAACCAGCCTCTCTGGAGGCGTCACACTATATCCCCTTACAGCAGAATGACATGTCACATTGTTCTGAAGCCCAGTTTACGAGCTAAATAACTTTCAGTTTAGTTGTACTGGCTGGAGTGTGACCTGTTGGCTAAGAGTGCTGCAACTTTTGCAGCAACACTCCCCCCTGATGGAAAAAAGACTCACTGCAGTCAAAAAGATGTCTGCCGCATTTTCTATTTTGGGGTTTATTTCCCTTTTTGTTGTTGTTTTTACACATTTTGCTTTCATGTTTTTTTTTTTTTTTATTCAAAATTATTCCTTTACTGCCTGAATACATTCATTATCTATACTCTCACAAGATGAAGGGGCTGATGCCTACTTCTAGGGGTCATTGGGCGAGAAGCAGGGTTCACCCTGGACAGGTCGCCATTACATCACAGGGCAACATGAAGACACACAGGAAAAACAACCATGCACACACGCGCACACCTAAAGCAAATAAAGAAAATGGACTATGGGAGGAATCTGATGTACCTGGTGAGAACCCATGTATGAAAAGACCTCAGGCTTGGATTCAAACCCAGGACCCTCTTGCTGCAACGAGACAGTGCTACAAACCGCGCCCCTGTGCAGCCCAGAGCCTGACTTTATTTAACCCTATGTACACAAAATAATAAGGGTTGTTTTATTTGTTTCTTAATTTTTCCATAAAACAGATGCTAAATTAACCAGGAAAATGAAAATATTGAAATAAATTGATATTGAAATATAATTTAAACAAAGCACATATAGCCAGAACATGTGGGTAGGGTACAAATCAGCAACATTAGACGTAATTGGGAACATTACCAATCAAACTAATTTCCCAGTCTAATGTATGTACATTATTATGGCGATGCTCGCAAAGCATGGCTAGAGCACTGCTAGATTAATCCAATACGCTCCTTAGTGATCTACAGGGGAAATCAGCTGAGTTGTGACTAGAAATTTGAGTAAAAGCTCTCTTAACTACATTCATTCAGAGCACCATGCAGCCTGGGGTCTGTTCTACAGGAGTTAGTTTTCTTGGTGAAGATTTTATGAATTTATGTGTTTTCACATTCTCAGTTGGACCCACTTCTTAGACTAAAACGATTGTGTTCATTTAATGTAACAGGAAGCCAAACCAGTTGAAGTCGGTAAGCGGGGCATGTGGGAAACCAAGAGAGCTTCCACACCAGCCAAGGTATCAATCACTGACACACTTTGTGCTAATATCTTTAAGGATAAATGGTGATGGAGAATTGTTTATTTATTTAACTATTCTTAGAGTGTGTGATTCAGATGTGACAGAGGTTTTAGATCTGTGGAAAATTACTTTACACAACCCATAAGGCTTCATGTGGTTTATAAATGTGAGATTCATTATACAAACAGCTCCCAACGTTTATCCCAAATATAACTAAGTTAGGGCTGTTAGGAAAACATTTAGTTATTAATTTCAGGTGTGTGTGACTAATTCAATTAATTTATGTTTGGTCCAGCATAATTAAAGAACAAATTCTCTTCAGCGCACTATGGACAAGATGTGATCAGCCTCCGATTGGTCTGTAGGATTTAATTAGGTTGTAATGAATTAAACTAAATTAATTAAACACATGCAAAGCTGGATTCTACATAACTGGATATGAATCTGACCTCTTCGTTCTGTCAATTTTATTTCAAGCGACATGTTGAGAAATGGCACAAAAACAGAATGGAATTGAATAAATTTATGAAGATCCTTAATTGTTGGAGTAAAATACAACCTTACTTTGTTAATTCATGCTGTCATTCTTGTTTCTAGGTGGCGGTTGGAGTAAAAAGCAAGTTTAATTAGAAAGATCCAAACAGTGAGTAATTGACACACATTTTACGAAGTACTTTACTCATAAGGTTTTTCTGTGCATACTTATTAGATTCTTTTAAATATTTTTCTAATTTAATCGGTCAAGGGCATTAAAGCTATTTTAGAAAACAAGCACAAATGGCACAGCAGCTGCACAATAAATGCATTATAACAATGATATCAACTGTTAAAAAGCATCAAAGTAATAGTCACTTTTAGGTAGGGTTGTGATGGTTACTAATGAGCAAATAGTATCTTACCGCACTCAGAGCAGTATTAGTTTGGGGATCATGGAGTTGTCCTCATGGAAGAGTTTAAACCTTAGACCGTACTCATCAGAGAACCCACAATTCAATGCAAATGCAAACCTTTTTTTTTTTTAGCTCAACAAAAAGCTTTAAACCTCATTGAAGTATATCACTTTTGCATTACACATATTTATTTACCAAAAAGTGTTGTCATTTCATTAGTTATGATGCCATGGCTGTATGGCAAATCAACTTAATATGCTCTGGGAAGTTATTGAAGAAATACGGGTTACTTGATCTATTGGCAAATACTTGGGTATAGAACTTTTAAGTGGTTAAATTTTCATCTTTATTTGGCCTGCTGTACTTGTATTAGTTTTATTTAGTTTGGGGGATGCTCTGCCTGTTACAGTGCCTTTAAAAAGAATTCATGGCCTTGAACGTTTTCCTATTTTGTCACATTACAAACACAGATCTCAATGTATTTTAAAAGAAAATCTAGTGTGCATTTGTATTCTTCCCCACTTAAATTGATACACCCTATAGAAAATGCAGTGCAACTGTTATCTACTTGGTCAATACAATCATAGTTCGTAATTAATACTTAAACTAAGAAAATAAAAACAATACTCTTAGTTTTGAACAACACAGAGCTCTGCTAAATGTTAGACATTATACAGAGAGAGCAACGAACACCACAAGGTGTGGAGGTGCTCTTCCATAACAGGAATCTGACTGAACTAGAGTTATTTGGCAAAGAAAAGAAGGCAAGCATTTCAGTCTCCAAATGCTTACAGCAGATAGAGACTTTACCCCAAAAATACTTGCAGCTATAATTGCAGTGAAAAATGGTTTTACAAAGTATCGATTTGTGAGGCTAAATACAAATACACATCACATTTTTTTTATTGTTAAAACATTTTGAAAACCAATTATCGCTTTATGTCCATTTCACAAGTACGCTGATGTTTTTCATATAATAAAGCCCAAAGGTAAAAAATAATAATGTAAACATTTATTGGGCTTAGGAGAAACACTCTGTGTCAATTTGATGCTGCGTATTTTTATCCAGCGACTCTGATTTGAACAAAGGTACCCTCCTACTTGAGTCATACCAGTTTTTGTTCTCTCTGCAAATGCGTAAGACAGTTCATGTTAAACCAGAGTTTAGCTTTATTAGTCTTGGTGTAGTATGTTTGCTTGTCATATCCTTGGTAAGACGAGCAGACTCTGACTGATTTATACCGCATAGGGAGCCCATAACATCTACAGCCCACCTACTATACTTTGGAAAAAAGTCATTGCTCTCTGTTAATCAGATCTCCTGCAAGAGATTTTTGGGCACAGGTTCAGATCTGTGGCACCAAGGTCTATATTTAAAAATGTTCACCATGACCTTGTTTCCCAGTATACAGACAGTTCCAGACTCCTGACGTGTCTGTCGTGTTTTTGAAGCACAATGTTCACAGAGTGCCACCTGGATTGCCCAGTGACATGCGGAGAGCCAGTAAGCTTTCAGGCATACCAGAGTGCAGCTGCTTGATTTTCACATTAAAACTGAGAGCTGGAAAGGATTACTGACACTTTGAACAGCAAGTTGGCCTTTCTCACCAGGCTTATTAAATCTACATATGTGAAAACGTCTTTTTCGACATTTTTCCCGCCTTTCACATCTTTTTAGACATTTATGTGAATTGTTTTAAAAATGTACACATTTAAACATAATAATTACGTGATTGCTCAAACCCTTTGCTACACCACTTAGAATTCAACTCATTTGCCTCTTTTTGCACTGGTCAACCATGAGTATTTTCTACAGTTCGCTCTTGTGCTAAATTCAGTACTCTGAACATGATTTAGAAAGTAACAAACTTATAAAGATGGGCTCAGCTAGAACTGGCGGCCAACTGCCCCATATTTTGAGGGAAAAAACTGCATCGGTCTGAAAGGTGACAAAAACCCATAAGTCGCATAGAAAAGGGCACCATTGTTTGCTAATGGAGGCATAACAGTCACTCCGAAGGTCAGACTTTGCTAAGGCACGCCACCAATCAAGCTTATGTTATCGAGTAGTCAGACAGACATGACAAACTACTTGAATCTTGCAGTAAAAGTACCTCAAGCATTATCAGAGCAGGCAAACTAAAAATTATCCGGTCTGATGAGGCAAAGAGGCAAGGCAATTTTATTTATATTGCAATATAACACAAGGCAATTCAAGGTGCTTTACATTATTATAAAAATGTGGAAGACAGAACTTTTTGATCTGAACTATAATTTTGATATCTGCAGAAAGCAAACACTGCTAATCCCCTGAATAACATCATCTCTACTGTGAAGTATGGTGATAATTGCATCATCATGTGGGGATGTTTTTGGCAGCAGAAACTGGGTGCTTAATCCAGTGGGACCAGGGTGTATTCCAACCGGACAGTGACTTGACTTCTCTCTTATTATCTTTGACCAGTTTAGCCAAAGCCTGAACAGAAATCTAAGATATTTCATAAGACCTAAGAATTGGTGTCTAGCAAGGCTGCCTAATCAATTTGACTCAACTTTAGATGATCTGTAGAAAAGAATGATAGAAAACATCCCAAAACAGGCGCTAAGAGTGTAAAGTCATACCCAACAACACTTTTTTTTCTAATTGATGCCAAAGGTACCTCAACAAAGTATAAAAAAAGACTGTGAAACATTGTTGTCATGTGACCTTTTTGTCTATTCTGAATCTAGTCCATTTGTAATAAGGTTGTAAGAAATTAAAATCTGCAAAAAAGTGAAGTGCTGTGAATACTTTCTACTGTAAATGGAGAGCCGTTTGTCTGGTGTCAGCTTCAGCCACAAATAGCGATCCTTGTTTGTTCCCTCCCAGTGTCTTCATGAGAAATGAACAGCTGAGGAATGACATGAAGGGCAAATGACCCAGTTTCAACCACAAAGAGGCTTGTATATAGCTGTATGCTTTGTAGTTAAAGCATCAAAAAAAGTGCTGGCTTTAGCTAGTATATTCATGAAGGAAAAGGGATCTAAATGTTTTGATTAACGACCTTGAGACTAATGCTGTTTCACACCTACTAAATGTATTAAATCTATACATAGCAACATTGACAGATGCAGTGACTAATAGATCTGATGTCTTACTCTCTGCAGGCTTGAAAAATACCAACTGCTGACTTCATGGTTAAGTTGATTCCTGTTTGAAAAGATTTCTGCTCTCCTTTGTGCTCCTTTACCCTTCACCTCACTTGTAATTCCAATGTATTTCACCCTGGGGAAAGATCATCCAACCTGCTCAGCATCAGCTACCATCTACCTTCAATAGTCTGACAAATTATCCACCAATCAAGGAGAAGTTGAAATTATTACGCCTGATTTTATTGCAAGATTTCTGCCAAGACTGTTGGAAAGGACTCATAGCCACCTACTCAACTTATTATGACATATAACTGTTACAAAGGGTAGCAACACATTTAATAACAAATTCTTACTCTATTATAGTAACTCTGGTCTTATGGTGCATCCACACCGCCCCAAATTTAAACGTCAAGAGCAGCAAGATTACATGTAAAGTTTATGGTTGAGGCCATCAGAGGGGCCTCAGAGTCTCTACGGTGCTTTGTGTGTTTTATCTGTGTCTATTTTTTAAATGTTTCCTGCGTTCCAAGCGTCAAAGCGGCAAAGCCAGCAACTCAGAAGTTCAGCTAGCTGAAACTTTTTATGTTTTTGACGCACCACATCAGTCAATCAGAGCGTCTCACTACAGTGATGTCGCCTGAGTTCCAGCCTGCCACGATCCACCATTGTTTTCTGACAGAGAAAGGCCCGCCCACACACTTTGTAAGCTTCAGCCTAAAAATGCGTAGCCGTCAACTAGTCACTTGTGACCTTTTTTTTTTACACTGACAAACCATGCGCTGTGAACGCATCATTAGCATATCAACAATACTATTCACAAGAACTGACCCAATTAAAAGGTGAACTCAGCCACTTCTTAGGGCCTCCAAACCAACAGGGGACCCCAACAGCACTACAATTGTCCGAACATTTTGCAGTTAAATATTTAAAAGCAGTCTAGCTGTTTTATGCTCCACATTTCTATGCTTTGCAAAAAACCTAAACAGCAAAAGACAATGTCAGTATCAGGAAAAAGTTTGGTCTTTTTTAAGGTGCATCCTTCCAAATCATATTTTGTATATTCACAGACATTTCAATCTCTAGAGGTCAAAACAATATATATTTTTTGTATTCTTTAAAATATTTTGGAACATTAAATATCCCAGGTGATATCACTGTAAAAAAAAAGTCAAATTATTGTCATTTTAGTGAAAACAAAAATTTATTTGCAGTTCTAAACAACAATAACGCACAAAGGTTTGAACAGGGGTGATATAAAAGATATATATAAGTTTAGCTGTGTTGCCTGTTGGTAGTTTAAAGGTCCCTTATTAAAATTTGATTAGGGCTTCATGCAGCCTTAGACCAGCTCGGCTTTTCGCATTCCCACTTTTTGCTTCTTGACACCTGACACCAAATTATTTAAAACACAAAAAAGGCAATAAATAAAATAAAAAACACAAAGCAAATTCAAACCACACATATCACCGCTTCTTAACAGCAAATCAGTTTTTATAACACCTCTTCTTTTTAGCCTTTCCTTGTGTTTAATAGAGAGTCCTTGGAGTCCATTCAGCATATTTTAGGCAATGCTATTTACTTTAGGTTATAATGATATTGACACTAATGCTATGACTAGACATGGGCCTGTAGGAACTTCCAACTTTATGACCATGAGTAAAATTACCATGGTTTCATGATATTACACAAAAATATGAGCAAAAATGTAAACAAGATCTAAAACAAATAATTAAGAATATAACTACTGATGCTGAAATACAATTATGAACTGATAAAAACACCACCTAAATTACACAATATTAGATATTTTTGTTCTTCTGCCCTTTAAAGAGTATGAATGGGAGTATAAAGAGCTGTTGTTACCTGGTTAGTCAGGCTATCTGCAGGTAGCCAGTCAGCTGCTTGATAGACATTACTGTTGCAGCAAGGAATATTTTCAAATATTCAAATGTGTCTTCCTTGTAAGCAAAGGTAAAGCTCATTTGCTCATTTTTCCATCCAGCAGCTGAACTTCGTGCTCCGCACATCCAGAGAAAACTCTGGTCATTCCAAAACGTTCTCCAGCGAATCCTTAAAGGGGAAGTTTTTGTTTTTTTCCACCCGGTGCCTTATTTATAGCATACATTACGTTCACCTACTCATCCAGGGCATGCCAAGTGTCGCCTCTAAATAGGGGATTTTTCTTCCCCAGAACTCCGTCATTTAACCAATGTTTTGTTATTCATAGCTCCTACTATTCCCCTTGGAGTTCAGGATGTCTGGAAAGAGCTTCTTCATTGCCTGCAGGGGTGTTTTGCAGGTTTTGAATCCGACTACACTAACACGTGATCTCAGTTACGTCGCTGCCATCCTCCATGACTGTTGTAGCCTGAGCAGGGCTTTTACTCTGTCCTCTACGGCGACAGACGGTTAGACAAACCTTACTACTCCAAACATTAACATGGTTCACGCTGGCAGGTTTTCAAACAAAAAGACTAAGTGGACTAAGTCCATTGTAGAGCACAGAGTAAAAGTCCTGCTCAGAGCGCAACTGCCATGGGGCACTGCAGTAACTTCACTGAAATGGCAGCTTGTTGCAAGTTGTATTAAAAGCCTGTAAATAACACCAGAAGAACTCAAAGAAGCAATCCTAAGACGCCCCGAACTCCGAGTGGACTAGTAGTAGCTATGAATTACAAAACATTGGTTAAATTAAGTAGTTTTGTGGCAGAGAATGCCTTACATAGAGGAGGCACTTCACATATCAAACTGACTCCTATTATATGGATATACACTCATCACGACTGGATATTAGCTTCTCCCGAAGGACTCCAAGTGGCTCCAAACTTGTCTGGGTGAGTAGGAAAACATAATGCATAGTATAAATAAGGTCCAGGTTGAAAAAAAAGGACTTTCCCTTTAAAAGGACTTTAAGCTGTAGAAACAGTACGACGAATGAGAAAAACACCAGTTTTTTAAAGCCTCGATGTACTGAACTTTGAGCCCAGAACCCATGCCTAATTACGATTTATATGCTCTTTGTTGTCATCATCACATAATGTAGCTCTAACTTAGTCTTAACTCATTTGACTTGACTATGACACTGTTCTGAAGACAGCACCTGTCATCTGGACACTGAGAGGAAAGCCTGTATATAATCATGTGTTTTACTAAAGTTAACTTCTGTTTTGATGCTTTTTAGATAAGTTAGTGGCCATCCCAGTTCAATGCGCTACTGAGCTTCTAAGTGTTTAAAACCTGTTTGCATCACTTTAGTTTGTTTTTTAACCAATGAATGTGTTGACCTTTACCAAGAACGTTCCTGCTGCAGAACTGATCAGTTTTTAGAACAAAGCTTACTGCTCCTGGTTGTACAATATGCTCCACTATTTGTGCAGAGAGCAGCAGAACACCCCCACTGTTATTTTTTGTTTGTTTGTTCTTTTGCTACACTCACATGCCACCTTGTTTTCTATTGTAATTCAGTCGGTAATACATTGCCTATCTTTACATTTATGATCATCACTTTTTAACAAACTGCTTTTTATGAAGCCTGTAATTAAGATAAAAATCACAGTAAATGTCAGCAGTGCACAGCACCGTAGTGGCATCTTGCCTAAATGTTGTTTGTGTTTGATTTGTTTGGCAGTATTGACTTTAGCAATAAATAAAAGAAAAAAATTACCTGTCCTGATTGTGTTGCATCACTTTTTACCACTAAGAAGAATCTTGTCCTTTCAAACCACTTGTGAAATTATGACTTGTTGAAACATGAGTAGGTGGAGAAAGTTTTAAATGGCTGAATGATATTTTGCCAGAGCAGGAATATACCTGCAGAATGTGTTTGTGAGTGTGAGTGAAACAGCACTCTGATGTCCAGCTTCCTAACAATAGACTGGTTAGCCATAGGGTGATGCAGTCACATGACTAGGAAGGGCCGTCCAGTGTCTTCTTGATGCTCAGCGTGTTGGTGAAGCTCAAGGAGCTGAAGTCGGAAGTTGCTCATCTCTGACCTCTCTCTGTCTGGGTCACAGGTAAGAATGATAAGCAACGTAAAAGAAAATTTTTAAAAAATCTAATTATAAATTCAAATATTTTACTGCTTGTAAAATGACTTTACTTCTTATTTTGATTTTAAGCTTCATTTTATGATCATCAAAAGAGATTGCAGAAATAAACTTTCCTGTTTTTATTCTGTCTGCTGATTTGTCTTGCAGGCACTTTGATTTGATTAAGTTTTTTGTTAGCATGGCAACAAAAAAAATATGAAAAAAAATATGAATTGCAGAATAAGTTGTTAACTCGCATTTTAGACTTTGCATTCAAAAAATGTTTGTATTTACCCAAAAAAGCCATCTAATCTGTATATTATTTTTTTCATTTTTTATCATAAACAAAAACAATTTTGGTCATTTATCAGTTTAGGACATACATTTGTATAATTATCAGGCAACAGGGCTTTTTGACTCATGTCTTTCAAAACCCTTGATATTAAGTCCAATACTAATACCAATATTTAGTTCCCTTTGAGCCGTTGCCTGCTCTCTTGTGTTATTTAATGATCAGAAATATTTGCATGTGTAAATATAGTCTGATGGGAGTCCATTTTGCAGAGCTTAACTTGAACCAAATGTCGGACACAGAGGAGGTAGCAGGCGAGGAGGCTCCGTATGTAATCTGTTTTACTTTTGGTGAAACATCTGTCTGAAAATATATATTTAAAAATTAAGAGTACTTTTA
The DNA here is from genome assembly GCA_028564705.1 of Apricaphanius iberus. Classification (NCBI taxonomy): domain Eukaryota; kingdom Metazoa; phylum Chordata; class Actinopteri; order Cyprinodontiformes; family Aphaniidae; genus Apricaphanius; species Apricaphanius iberus. The sequence goes on from JAPXFQ010001222.1 coordinate 74,987, forward strand.
ATGAAGATGCCTTTTTTTATTTCTATTTTTTGTGTGCATGTGTGTCTGTCTTTCTGAAGAGAGGGAGAAGGTAAGAAAACTGGGATTTCACATACAAAGTAATAAAGACCATGGATTTAAGGAGAAAATATAATGTAATAAACCAGTATTTGTCTTGCTGGTGTTTAGTTTTTTTTTTTACCACCTGCAGCTTCTAATTTTTAGGACAGTCATATTTGACTCAAACATTCATTAATTTTCTTCTTTGTTAGTAATGCCTTGGGGGGATTTTTCAAATGTTCCTCATCGAAGATCAACCTATATTATAACTTCAGCTGTTGCAGCTGTTGAAAAGAGGGTCATACTATGGCTGAAAATAAATAGTTTATTCCTGGTGCTTTTCTTCCATGTTCTGGGATGGATCTTAATTGCCTATCTTAAATTGCTGGAGATTTGAAGAGTTTATTTGGTAAATTTTTGGGGGGGAAACATTTTCTGGCCCATTGACAACTCTTAATGTGAGCAAAGTTCTTGGGGGTCATTATGATGGGTCATTGTACCTGTCCTATGTACCAGCCTTTATCCTTTAGCAGAACTGGGCAACTCAGTGATCTGGTATATTCTGAAATACATCAAACAAAATTTTTAAAAATGTTGCAATTTGTGAAAAAAAGTGAAGCCCTCAGACACTTTCTTCTTCTAGATGTGCCTTTTCAAAAGTATTTTCCCCTACACGCTAACACTAAGTAGCAAATATTTGGGAAGTAGAAGTAAAACTATTTTACAAATAAGTTTTTCAAAAAAGTTTGCATTATCTCTCTTGGGTCAAAATTTTGCTGCATTACCTTTTCCTGTAATTAATCAAATCAGACTTTAAGTCTTGCTACGGACTCTCAATGTTCTGGACTTTGACTAAACCAATAATACATCTTGTTCTAAACCTCTCTATTGTATTTCTGGCTGTGCATTAATTGTGATAGTCCTGCAGGAAGGTGATCCTCTGTCCCATCAACTCTTACCAGCTTGTCTGTTTCTGCAGATGTAAAGCATATCTATGACATGATGCTTCCAACTCCATATTTCACAGTGGGGATTGTTTGTTCAGGGGGACGTGTAGAGTTCATTCTCTGTGACATATGGCATTTTGTGTGTAGGTCCAAAAGGTGAATCACCAGATCCCCTTCATGGCTTGTTGGAAACTGCAAACATGACTTCTCATGACTGTAATGCCATTCTTCTAACCACTTTTCTTCAAGAAATTCATTTGTTGAGAGCACGACTACTAGTGGTCCTGAGATATGGATTGCTTCAGTTCCTCCAGCGGTACCAAGGCCTCTTAGCTGCTTTAATCTGTGATAATGTCAGTTTGGGTGGACAGCCATGTCTTGGTAGATTTGCTGTTGTTTGGTACTCTTTCTGTTTCAGAAGAATGGGTTGAAAAGAACTGCGTGACACCGAGCCTTTGATGCTGTTTGTTCACTAAATTAACCACTTTAAAGAGAAGTTGTATTTATAGTGATATTAAATGACACACACGAGCTCTTCAGAAAAATGACTGTTTAAGTGATTTTGCTCCATAAGATTTTAATTATGGATATCAGAGTAAAGGGGGCAAAATAAATATAAAGGTCACATTTTTTTGAGCTGCATTTAAAGAAATGGAAAACTTTCTGTTTCACATTTGCAAAAACTATCCAAAAATTTGTTTTTGTGGGTTTTAAGGTGAAAAAATGGAAACAGCAAAGGATTGTGACTACTTTTACAATGCAACATATATGCTTGAGTGTTTTCAGTAATTGATTAGTAATTATCTTGATGATTTCAATGTTTTTATGGAGAAAAATGTAAAAAATTCTTAATGACTAGAACGTTTTCCTTTCTCCAGATGAATCCAAACCAAAACCCAAGTAAGTGTTTAGCTTCTCCTGATTTCATCAATCAGTCTAGCACTTCCATCAGGATAATTTATGTTGTAACACATTTTTACCTACTACAGGTTCATGACAAATATTGCAGCCCCAAAGATGCCGGACGGTGAAAAAGTGGACTTTGATGTAAGTTAATGTCTTCTTCTATTGTATATCAAATCCTATTAGATCTTCTGATAGAAAATTGCCCATTCTTCCCTCTGTGATATCAGGACATCTACAGGAAGCGACAGGAGAAAGATCTGGCAGAGCTGCAGGCTTTGATTGAAGCTCACTTTGTCCAGAGGAAGAAAGAGGAAGAGGAGCTAATTTCCCTTGTTAACAGAATTGTGAGGATTTCCCGCTTTAGATGAGTAAAGTTCACTTGACAATACTCTATAACAAACCTAACTGTAAAACAAATGTGTGTTGTAGGAGAAACGTCGTGCCGAGAGAGCTGAGCAGCAGAGAGTCAGGGCAGAGAGGGAGAAGGAGAGGCAGGCCAGGCTTGCTGTGAGATTTCTTTGTGCATAAACTCAACTCTTCACTTTTCTTAAATAATTAATACTTGATTTTAAAGATTTAAAAAAAAAATCCTTTGTTCTAAATGTTCCTGTAGGAGGAGAAGGAGCGCAAGGAGCAAGAGGAGCAGCGTAGAAAGCAGGATGACGACGCTAAGAAGAAGAAGGCCCTCTCAAACATGAGCCAGCAGTATGGCGCTGGACAAAAGGTGTTTTTTTGGGCTTTAACTGGCTTAAGCCTTCATATTTAGGTATTTTAAAGAGGAAGTAGCTTAAAAATGACCAAAACAAGTCTTCACTTGAAGTATGTTGAGTGGTTAAAAACTGATAGATGTTTAAAAATGTAAATGAGCTTATTTCTCTTCTATCAATTTAAACACATATGATTAAACAAAAGAATAGTTGATTGTATTTTCATCTATGGAGGGCTGAAGGCGCCAGAGTTCAAATCACAAATTCTAAAATGACAGTTTTATATGCAAAAACTTAAATGGATGTTAAAACATAAATTACAATAGAAAACTAATGAAACAGGATTTTAAAATTTTACTTCCTTGTATAAATAATATACAGTTGTATTATTATTGTGAATAAAGTTCATCAGCTTTAGCCATCCTAGGCTGTGGGCGGGGCTAACACATCTATAAACAAAGCTAATTATATAGCCAAATCAACTGCTGTAAAAAATGAAATAATTACTAATGGTATAATTATGTATGCTTTTAACACAAAATGGATTCAAGTTTTATTTCATTAGTTGAACATTTTTAACATAATGAAACATTTTTATATTTTTAATTTTGTACCAAAATTTCATGACTTTCCTCTTAAAAACAGGATTAATTATAGGGATTTTAGTGATTTTAGTATCAGTATGCCTACAAAAATTAAATTTGCTAAAAAAACAGTTGTTTCCTCTTCATCTGATAAACACAGAGTGACACCAGGAAAGGAGGCAAGAAGCAAACCGAGAGGGAGAAGAAAAAGAAGATCCTGGCTGAACGCAGGAAGCCTCTCACCATTGATCATCTGAGTGAGGACAAACTGAAGTACGACATGCCTGGGCTTTTTTCTGTTTGTTCAGTTTGTCCAGAAATATTGGTCCCATCTCAATAAACAAGTTGACAATGTACATCATATAAATAAGAAATTCTGACTATTTAGGGAGAAGGCCAAGGAGCTTTGGGATTCGCTGAGGGGCTTGGAGTCTGAAAAGTTTGAACTCAGCGAGAAGCTTAAAAGACAGAAATATGATGTAAGTCTGGCTAAACAAAAAGGCATTTTGGTCGCAATTTAAGGTGCCACTTATATATTGAAGGTAAATTATATGCAGGCTATGCTAGCTCCTGATGGAAATCCCTTCTGTACGATTTTCTGCAAGCTGCTAGATACTTAAAGTTTGTTTCCTTGCAGATTAACCAACTTCTCTGCAGAGTTCAAGACCACCAGAGGTAGGTTCTCACCTCTTAATAAAAACAAAGACACAATCTTTATGCTGTTCTGTAAAGATCCAAATACTGTAGCTTATCTTTTAAATACTTGCACATTTTTTTCTATCTCTCATGAAAAACAAATAGATCAGACAGAACAAAGGCGTTGAAATATCTAACATTCAGTTTAAGTGCAGTGGTTCAGGGGACAAACAATAATTCAGAATTAAATGTTTTGTGTTGCCGAACTTGTTGGTGTTCCTGATGTCGATAATAAAGCACTTAGTGTTTTCCTTTAAGCATTTGAGAATACAGAGACCCTTCCTCTTTGCACAGTCCTGGCTCCTCCTATGCATTCTTCAGCTCAGTCCTTACATTTTCTGAGGTTTTTCTGTTGATTTTTCCTAGTTTTTGTGAGCAACATTATCCTTCTGCATTAAATGGTACAATCGATCCTTTTTAGACATCTTCAAATACCAGTCTGACTGAAAGCCCACGCAGGGTAACACTGTACATTTTAAAAGACCTGAACATTAGGAATCGCTCTTTAAACACCAGGAGTATTTTTAATCTGTTTCATAAGATTTTCCTTCACCTAATCCAAAATATGTCCTCATACTGTTGCAAAGTCAAGATTAGGAAAAAAAGGACATGTTCAAAAACTAAAATATGGAAAGCAAAGAAAAATAAACCTTTGTTTACCTCTGCATATTTATGTTTCAAATCATGAAAGAATAGCCAGATTAGATAAACACTGATTAGGAATACTGCCTTTACTATAACACAGAACAAAGTAAACATATACTGTATACTGATGTTCTGAGTGTGTAAACGCTTTTCCTTACGTTTCAGTGCCAAAGGTCGCAGTAAGGGGAAGATGGGCGGCCGGCTGAGGTAAAGCTGCTCCGAGACCGAGTCGAGGAGGACCTTCACAGGAGTAGCTGCATACTCAGATTGTTTATTGTCATGTTGTCTTTGGGTACATGTCAACCTTCATGAGATCATAATAAATAGGTCACTTCACCCACTCTGATCCCTTTTTATAAACCATTATTAACCCATTTTGTCCCTGTGTGCACTTGTCTCACATTAGAAAAATAACACTTTGATATAGAAAAAATATGAAATGTCTTATTTTGCTTTGTTTCATCCAATCACCATTCAGATGAAACCAAGTGTGTAAAATGGTTATGAGATCAAAATAATAATTTAAAGGAAAAACATTATGGCAACGTCTAATAAAGAATATAGACTTGTTTATTACTTTTTAATCATTTATAGCTTTTATTTGAATCTAAAATAAGGGCAGACGTTTCCCAGCATGGCTCCACACAGTGGTGACATAAAATTTCCGTAGATTTCTGCTTTTAATTACATTAAGAAAAATATAATCTGGGACTGCAGTATGTGTAACGCTGATAAAGAGGGACTAACACACACAATCCCCCGATTGATAGACAGTCCTCGCAGTTCTGTACATTACAATTTTAGGCTGGTTAATAAACATTTCCATATCAGTGCATTTTCAAGTGGCCTCATTGCTCTGAGATCCGTCATGACTCGGTAGGAGGGGATGCAGGAGATGGATAGTCTGCGACGATGAGGGTCCCAGGAGCCATGAACAGTACTTGCTGAAGAGCAGCGTTGCTCACCACATGTGGGTTTCTCTGATCTCTGCGATCACCTGGCTGGCTTTCTGTAAAGCCTGGAGATAGGGAGAGGGGTCCTTATTATCACGCATCCAATGCATGGATTATAGCATTTATACATTAAACACTTAGCAAAGCCTACAGTTCAGCTTTTTTGTTTCTTTTTTTGAATACGGGTAAATCTACATTAAGTAGATCATTTAAAAAAATGACACTTGGAAAAAGTGACAGCGATAATTTATTTAATTTGACTCGATTAATGTATACAACTAAAGAACACCCAAAATTCAGCCTAAGAAGGATGTAAATATACAACATCTAACATTTACATGATAGTGCATGAAAACTGCATTAATGTGCTGCAAAATGGAGACAAACTTTTGGCTGAACTCAACATCTCTGTCAAGTTTGTTGGCAGACAGAAGTGTGAGAAGCTCGAATGTCTCCTTGAAAAATAACAGCACCGACTTTTGACTTGATAAAACCTAGTGCATCAACACCAGCAGACGATGAAAAGCCCTCACAATCTTCTGTTGAAACGTCTCTTTAGAAGCACGTGGACTCTTGGATTGTATGAAATCCAACATTTAATTTCACCTCCTAAGATGCCCTTTAAAAGGAGCATGGGGCGACATAAACACAACCTAAAAACACAATGACGTACTGCCAGAACACTGCGCATATACTGGTTTTATGAAAACAAGCAGCATGTCAAGCAACAAGGTCAGTAAAATCTTCCTAGATTTCGCAGGAGGAACAAACATTCCAATGGGAAACCGGCTACGATGTTACTAGAGTAGTATCCTTGCTAGCAAGTTGGGCTGTAGGTCCAATATGACATAATTCTAATGAATTTGGGGCTTTTTTTGTAAAATGTCCAGTCTCTAAACATTCAGTGCTATTCAACAGCTGTTGCATGGTTACAGTTAATGACCGTTAGGTCTCTGGAGTCATCGGTGAGATCATTTCATTTTCATATCAAGCTCTAAACACGACCTATGATGTTTCTTACCTGGTCACCAGGAAAGGAGCCGTGACAGCATCTTTTTTCTGTCCTAGATCTAATGGAGCAGTCTCAAATCGGATACATGCATCATGTATCTGATATGTATTTTGGGTACCTGTCTGATTTAGCAGATTTAGCTTTTGACTTGAGATGCTGCTGATATAATGTTCTACTTAGAGCCCCTTTTCAGTGGGTTTGAGTGGTGCTCGGTTGTTTGCCGGTTGCAGGATGAGGAGGGCTGGACCTTACCCGTTAACAGGTACAAATACAACATTCGCTTCTTCCTGTTTCAAAGCTGTCGAGATGTGCAAGTAGTGTCGACTGACATCACACCAGTAGGCGAGCGTGGGAAATTTGGGCCCAAACTTCAGCACATTTTGCAGTACACAGCGTGTTAAAAAAATGGATTGATACATGGGTGGGCTCATTCTTTTTGGTTTATAATGCTTCGTCACTGGTGTGTCCAGTTTTTAAAAGAAATCATGCCCCATGTTGCTTTAAAGAAATTATATTAAGCTTTTCATTCTTGAAGAGAAAGTTTAGATATATTATCAGGATTTTAAAATCTAAAGAACAGTCATTATTTATGCATTAAATATTATTTCTGAAATGCTCATATAGTGACGATGTATAAATGAAACTGTGGTTCTGCACAATGTAGTGACGTGTAAAGAATCTGTCACCTTTAGCATGTCGGCGGCCTCATTGCGTCTCTGAGCCATGTCCTCAGACTCTGTCAGCAGGTCATTCAGCAGGGTCGTCTTGTATAACTGACCCACCAGCTCGCTCTGCAGGGAGTCCTTCACGTGGTTCACCAAGAAATGCATCACGGCCTTTGGTACGCTGAGTTCAAATGATAATTTTTACCATGGAGTAACTGTGAATGTCCATGATTAAGCATTCGTTTGATATGGTTATCATACACACACACAAAAAAAAATAGAATAAAAGCATCTCAGTACCTGTCTTGGATATTTTTTCGAACAATCAGGAAGTATGACTTGATGAGTCTCTCAATGACCTCACAGTCTCTTTGCTCCCGAGCAGATAATTTTCTGGACACTGGTACAGGCTGGTGACAGAAGGCATAATATTAGCTTCTTCATGCTGTTTTTCCACATCTCAGTGCGAGAAATAAAAGGAGAGAAGCAACTATAATATTCTTAAAAACAATTTTTTATAAAATGTGTTTTTTTATGTAGGATCACAAAATAAAACCAGAAATCTCTTATCAGAATTATAAACCTTGTCTGCCTTCTCTCTTCCTGACATTCAGCTGTTTGATCTCTCTCCCTCTCTCTATAATTAAAGGCAATATTCTATTCTGGTCTCAAACACACTGTCCTACTTTTCTCATATGTCTTTGTTCTTCATCAAGTTTTTACAAAATAGATAGACTGCCCCCAAGTGTTAGAAACATGCAACAACATAAGACCCGTGGCTTCATTTCATCTGCTAGCAAGTGGAAAGTAGCCTGTGATTGTTTAGAAGGTTAATTACAAGCTCAGTTTCTTTGGATCCCAAAAACGTTTTTCTTTTTCATTCTTTTCATTCTCTAAGATTGAAACAAACCAGATAATATTTTCTTATTACAGAAGACTGGCTTATTTGCAATCACTTCTGAATATGTGCATTCATTAGTTCATAACCATATATATATAAAGAAAAAACTCTTAAAATTTGAACGATAGCTAATTCAGAGGATTTACCACATCCAGCAGGTTGACAGCATGACTTTTCTGGGGGCTTACAGAGGGCAGAGAGTGGGACGTTGTCCTTTCACCATCCTCTCCTCTCTTGAACATGCCTCTCCAATTGCCTGTCCCACTATCCAGCTGCTCACCAGCAGGAGTGCTCTGAAGGCCACTGGCTGCTGCCTACGTTAAGATGACAAGAGACGAAGCAATCGTTAGGGCGGGGGAAAAAGGGGGCTAAATTACATAAATAAGATGGAAATAAGAGAGGGTAAAATAACAAAACTGATCCTAATCAAGCAGTTTAAGACAACTACTTTGACTGAAGATTCAAAAAGGACAGGCAAAAAAAAAAAAAATACAAGATCAATGCACACAAAGATACAGCGGTCTTTGCTAAAGATGCTTATTGGTCAGTTCCATGCATGTTTACATTGTTAATAAAAAATGAAATTTAAGAGAAAAGTGAGGACCGACAAAACAAATTACAAGTAATTGTTATGATGCAGTTATTGAAACAGGCTTTCTGCAGACAAATTTACAAATAGTTAAAGTGACTCAGCATCATGGCAGGTTTAAACATTAAAACATTGTATCTGGCTTTATGCTGTAAACCAACACAAATTATATACATAAAAAAAACCCAAAACATTTAATTATTTCTCTAACTGTATCCTTAGGTTATTTTTTCTGCTACATCCAGGACTTAATGTTTTTGCTGCTGTTCATCCTTGCAGCATCAGTTGTTAGTTTTTCCGACGCACAGCGTTTAGGTTTAGGCCACAAAGTTCAGTTTGATGCCATCTGACCAGATCAGGCCTCTCTGCTTTTCATCCTTCCTACATGACTTGGGCCAAAATTGAACAGAATTCTCACAGCTTTCTTTCAACAAATGATTTGAGGGTTAGATTTTTGACCAACGGCTGTCCTGCCATCAGATTCTCCCACCAGAGTTAACATGGCTCTCTGATTGTCTGCTTCCCTGTCAGTAAAGGTGGATGCTCATTGTTGAAAGGTTGCACCAAACCATTTTCTTTTCTGTGCTACAATACTACTTCATAGGAAGTTCAACGCTTGAGGGATTTTTTTCATAGCCCTGCATTAAACTTCTTCAAAAATTTATTTTGCACTTCATCTGCTTCTGCAATTAGTACTTACACTGGATTTCAGGACAGTGGAATAAACCCAAAGACATGACAATTTCTAGCTCTGTCAATGGCAAAGAATTTGGTAAACCACATATACTTCTGAGGTGGACAATCTTAAAATAAATCCTAATAAAATACAATGACGTCAATAATTAAAATAGGACCAAATGTGGGACAGTTTTGAGTGTAGGATTATGTATGCAAGTCGCTAAATTTATAAGAGCAACGGTTACAGTCACAATTAGCCTCGGGGTGTCCACCACACTTTTCAGAAACTGACTTTACTAATAATTAATTAAAAAGGCTTCGTGTGTTTGAAAACAAATAAAAAACAAAATGTATAGATTAGGGGAGGTCAGATGCAGAGCATGCTGGAAGCAACAGAAAAGGACACACCTTTGTGGCATCACCCTCCAGGACAAGAGGTTCAGTGGGGGACGCAGACTGCCCAACAGGGCTTTTGAAGGACTAAAAGAACGAGCAGAAAACGGGCTGAAGCTACTCCAAGAGGAACAGATACTGGATTGTTGAAAGAATTACTAAAAAAAAGGAACATTAAAGAGCAACTCACCCTATCATATTTTGTATGATAAAATGTTCTTTAAACTAAATGAATGACGAGATATCTTGTTCAGGTTTTCAGAAGGGAAACGAAAAAAGATTCCCTGAGGCATAGCGTACCTTATCTCTGGGAACGGAGGGAGGCAAGTCTCTCAGTCTGCTGCGTCTCTGCTCCTAAAATAGTGACAAAATTAAATAATGAAAAAAAGTTACGTCCTGCGAAGAGTATTAAAGAATCTACAGACGGAAGAATAAAATCTAATCTCCTTACATCTATATTATTGTTCATGAGGCCAATGGCATCGGCAAAGTCTGGATGTTTAGTGTTGATGTAGGATAGCTCAATAGCAACCAGGTTATGAACCTGTAGAGAAATTAGATCAGATCAGATTTTAACTTTGACTATGCTGCTTACTGATACCAGGAATCAACACTGACCATTTCATTTGTGACAGGAAGTCTCTTTCTGAGGAGGGAGGTGACCACCTCCACTATGGCGTCATGGAGTTTTGGAAACCTCAATAACTCCTGCAGAGAGTAAAGTCAGAATGATCAGAACCAATGTGTTTTTGTGGATTTGTAGCACGTTTGTATAGGTTTATGAGAGTGTCTCTCACCTGTGTGCTGTAATTGCTGCAGTGCTGGATGATCCTCTGCATCTCCTCGTGAACCAACTCGACACAACGCAGACTGGGCTCCTCCAGACGTTTGATCTGCCGCTTCACCAGCAGCTCAAATGACACCTCAGGTACGAACAAAGCGGGCCTCGGACCCTATCATAGGAATTAAACTGTAAACCATTCTGAGGATCCTGGTGAGGACAACATTTATTAGAGGAAAAAGGGTAGCAAAACCCACCGTCGCATTTCTGATTGCCGTCAGCACATCGATGGTGGTCAGGCCACCCAGTGGATCCACGGACTCTAAAGTGCGACCAAAGGTCTCATGGAAAATATAACAGATTCTTGCTCCACCACATCTGAAAACAAAAAACAAAATAAAAACATAAAGAATTTTTTAAAATGTAAGAACCAGTTTATTGAAGTTGAATTTCCGAGTTAGGGATGCCAGCGGCTCAAAGGACTACGGAACTCACAACTCGGTTGTCTCGATGTACTTGGCAGTGCCCTCTATAGTGTTGCAGTACTCTGCAGCGAACTTGGTGATGAGCTGCAGCAAGGTAGCGCTCTTGTCCTCGACGGGTTCGCCGTAACTGTTCAGTAAAGACTGATACTGCGCCGCCAGCACGTTGATCCTGGTCTTTAGCTCGGGAAGACAGTCTCTGATGTGATGCATCAGTAACCTATGAGGACAGAGCACACAGGTCTAGTCAGCACAGCAAGCTGCAATCTAATTACATTAGCCAAGTGGTCAAAGTTACAGTGCAGAAGTATAATCCTATACAGTGCCAGTGAAAAGTTTAAACATTTTTGGTCATTTTGTCCCTTTTTGGATCCTTCCTGGGTCGTTCTAACCAATTTGGGGCGGTTCAGTTTGTAAAACTTACAATCACAGATATTTTGTTTTATTTCCAAAATGAACAGAACACAGTAAACCATGGGAAGTGTATGTAATCTATCACTGGATTTTAATCTGTATACCTGTTTAATGTTCTAGCCAGATATTTGGTTCCATTTCTATTTGCAAGAGACGGGTACTTCTTTTGTAGGAAGGCATGCTCATCACGAATGGAATCAGCTACTAATTTCTTCTGATTAATGTCCAACTGACTCCTGGGGAAATGTAAAACAAAAAACAAAACGAAAAAACAGTGATCAGAATGTGTTGATCTTTAAAACTAACCTTTATTTTCTGCTGTAAGCCGTTATGCAAATGTACATGAGCAGGAGATGCTTCAGTAATACCTGTTAACTACTCCAATAATCCCCAGTTTGACAGGAATGACCCTGCCCATCAGAACATCCATGGCATCCGTGCCGGCATCCATAAGATCCAGCTTGGTCACCACAGCGAGGGTCCTCCGTCCTAAATATAAAAACACATGGATGAAAAGCAAACACGACACTGAAGCAAGGAAAACAGAGAGCGCCTAAGTCAGAGGGAAAACAGAAGATAAGGTGACATCAAAACAGATGGGGGGGAGAAAACAAAATAAAGATGACATTTACCATCTGGATCAACCTCTCGGGCCACCTTTAGCGCCTCTGACGTTGCCATGTCGGTGTTGGCAGCAGTCACAGCCAGGATTATGGAGTTAGGGTTGGAGATGTATTTTAGAATCAGCTCCCTAATCTGGATCTCTATGTCATTTGGTTGGTCTCCCACTGGTACCTATTTACAGAAACAAGTAAAAAAAAAAAAGTAAACTATAAGGCAACAACAAAATCCACTATTTAGACCTGAGCTAAAATTTTCATTTAAGACAACTAAATTGGGAAAGAGATTAAAGTAGTTACTTAAATATTTGGCTAGATATGTTCAATAAATTCCAATTTCTTAATTAGCAGATCTAAATTTGCCCATATTTAAACCCTTCAGCAAGATAAAATAAATGTACTGGTAATGCTCTCCTCGTAGTGATTGCTACAACTTTTAGCTTCTGAAAGAGAAAATTCTTTTCAGCAGCTGTGACAAAGCTCAGGAGACGGTTGCAGTAAAATGTATTTGTCTGGAGTGACGCGTAGCATATTAGTAAAGCCGCTGACCCACATACAGAGGCTATTAGTCCTTTACGCAGCTGTCTAGGGTTCAATTCCCAAACCTGCGACTTGTGCTGTATGCTTTGTCAGTGTCTCCAATGTATTATTAATCTTCCATTCTGATGCGTTCACTTTAACATTTGTAAAAAATGTGTCATTCATTCATTCTAGACAGAAATTCTGAATGAGACCAGTGTTAGGAACGTTACTTCAAAAAAAAGGAATTAGTTATAGATACTCACTAATGGTTCCAGTAACCGAGTTAGTAACTGAATTACTCTAAAATGAAAGTAACGGTTTGCGTTACTGTAAGAACAAAATAAAACAGTTGCTATATATCAAAGAAATTTGAGTTTTCTGAGCAGTTTTGATAAATTGAAATGAGTAGAGGGAGACATGTAGACTAGGTAGGGTCCTAGTTAGACATTCTACATTGCACATCAACCGACAGCAAGAGGTTTACATCGCACAGTGCTGTAACAAAAGTAGTTTTAATCTGTATTCCAGGGGTCATGCGTTAACCAGATATATTCCGTATTTGACCTTTGTTTTTAAACAGTAACAGAAAAATCTGAAGTCCCACGGTAATTTTGACAGATTAGTGTTCACACCTCTGAACACTGTGTCCATACCACTTTTTGCACAGAGTACGGGTAACTGAATCAATTGAAAACAGATTCCCATGAGATTATCCGAGCATCAGTGCAGACACCGTACTCAATGCTTCTCATTACCAGCAGGCTTATAGCCAGCTGAAGAATTACGGAGACGTGAAGCGCATCTGTAACTGCATCTGACACAGACTGGCGGTGACAGATCGCCGTAGTTTAGCCACTGATACAAAAACAGCACATGCAGGGTTATTATCTCCCACTGAGTCTTGCCTAATTCTGATCGCATTAATTTGAAAAATGTGAAGTGGCGCTTTAGCCTTCATTACGCACTGGTGGAGCGCAGTTCAGAGTATGTCTTTTATTTTATTAATTCATAGTGGCACACGGCATTTAACATTCAGTAACTCTGTTTTAATGAGGGAAACGGTAATTGGTTAGATTAACCTGTCACTGATAAAAGCACGTTAGCTGACGCCGCTCTGTCAAACATCATTATTACCAGCACCAAATGAAAATGATTAACCAGGGAAGTGAACTTGTAAAAAATGCTTTTTTTTATGGTTTTGTCGTCATAGCTGCCTTTATTTTTAATGAATATTAAAGAAAAGGGGGTGGGGGGGAAACATACAGCAAACGTCCACAGAGCAGGATGCCCTGCACAATAGTTGCTTCCTGGTCCTTTTGCCATTCACTCATACAATCGAACCACAGTAGAGTTTGTTTCTTTCAAACTGAGATCTACGTTATTAGGCAGACTAGAGTTCGCTACTTTGATCCGAGTCAGAGTGTGGTTGCGCATTCCCACCTCCCAAAACAAACCGGACTTTCTGGGCAAACGAATTTGAGTTTGATTCAAGCAGACTAAATAGGGATGCTGTAAATGCACCCTTAGATACTCAACAATGCATAAAAAGGTTACACTTATAAGCTGGTGATTTTGGAAGTGAACCCTAAACTCATTTTACCTTTGTGATGCCAGGCAGATCAACTAATGTGAGGTTCACAACATGTGGAGAGAAAATTTTCAGGTGAATGGGTTCATCACTAATACCCTGAAAAGAAAAACACAAAGATTTCTTATTTTTTAAACATAACAATTTTAAAGCAATTCCACTTTGTTTTATTTCTTTTTTAGCATACCTTGTTACTACCCGTAATTCTTTCAGTCTCTGCTTCGATTTCTTTCCTTATCTCCTCAAAGTCCGCATAGATCTAAAAGTGAATGTTAACCAAATTATGATTGAACAGGCTACCCTCAACCTAGTAGCATTTTTAACTAACAAAGATGAAAGAAAAAGGAGCAAAATATAAACAGGATATTAAAAAAGGAACCCACTTGTGCTACAAGTACGTTAGGAACCATTGTTAATGGAAACTAACCATGAAGGGCATTGATAATCCAGCCAAAGGTATTTTTAGAAACTATCAGGAACCCCCCCCCCACCTCTCTCCCACTTCTTATTACAGGTTATAGATCTTGTGCTATACTTGAGATTTAGCACACACTCAGAATACAGCCTCCTGCAGCTAATCATTAAACAGAAGGTTAATAATAGAGACTATATGTAGATGTAATGATCCAATATTCACACATTTATGCACAGCAGATTATTGACTGGTTCAAGAAAGAGCAAAAAGAATGCATCAGAAACGTTGGTAAAATCTACCTTGTTTTTGGTGTGTAAGAATTTACCCCATTCTTCTCCTTCGATGCCTGGAGAAAAACAAAGATAAGAACAGATATGGTTGTGAAAACATGGCTGCTGCTACGGCAACAGGCCCCTCGTGAATGTCTCCTGGGAGGGTTTTCCTATCAGCAAAAATGGAATGGAAAAACTAAACTAAGCATGGTAAGCTGCAAAGGACATGACGAAAACTCAGATGTGTTTACGCAGTGGCAGCAGATATGCTACTGAAGGAGGAAACAATAAGTGAATCAGGCGGGGGAGAAACAGAGATTCAACCAAGCAGAATACACTGAGCCAGATCCATTTATCGGCACACCTAAAAAAGATAATTTAATAGGAATGTCACCTCCTAATTTGTACTTTTTTTTAAAGTTAATCAGTGGGGTAAAAATAGTTTAATATATTATTATAACCCATCCATTCCTGGAGCCAAAATGAAAAAAAAAAGGCTAACTTTTTTGCTACTACGATCAACAAGGATTCAAGTTCATCTTGTGATCAGACACAATCAGCTTGGATGCAAAGAAAGATGAATCAAACTCCATCCTAAACTCACCACATCTCCATAGCAACCATGCAACACTATGGCTGAGCGAGTGTGATGGCAAAAAACCCCAAACATTTTTGGTCCAACTATCTCAAATGTAAACAAATGCCATTTGCTCAACTAACAGGTTGTGTCTGCTTTAATACGATGAGACGAAATTTGAGCAACAAACACTTCAGGTTAATCAAACATGAAATGATGGATGAACAAATAATAAGTAGGGATGGACCAACAGATACTGATGCTATTGGGGCCGATCCCATTCTTATGTACTGTAACTGACACCATGAACCGATAATTGAAATGTGTAAACTCTGCACTAATTTAATCTAAAATGTTTAGTTTTCACCTGAAATTTTAGTTTTTGGTCATTTTTATCTTTATATATATATATATATACACACACACACACACACATACACACACATATATATATATATATAAAAAATTCACCACCATTTGTTGTAACAACCAGAATATAAAACCTGTCTTCCAATTCATAGCATTTTTTTGTGTGGTTGAAGTATCGGTATTGGTACTCGTTATCGGAAACTACTCAAAGACAAGTACCGGTATTGTATCGGTTTGAAAAGTATTATCACCTCATCCCTAAGTTAGGTATGGGGGAGGATCTGTGATGCTGTGGGATATTTGTTTTGAAAAGTAAAGTAATGTAATGTAAATAAAATGTATAGAGTGCATGGCATCCCATATTTTTTTGAATGAAGATAAATAACCTTCTTATTCTATGACTTTCTCCGGCCCCAGACTTCAATCAATATGAAAACCTGCGAATGGAGCTCAATAGAGTCTAGAAACAACAGAGTTTCTAGAAGATCTGGGATTGTGTAAAGGGGAATGGACCTTTTGTATGCTTTGAAAAATGTTTAAACAATAGACTAAAAGCACAGCAGTCATATTTGCTAAAGCGGGCTGTAAAAGTACTGACAGCAGAGGTCTTCATAAATGGAGGTTTTTAAGTAACCATTTGTAAATGTTAGATTTTTTTCCCACACTGAATAAATGTACTTTAATTGAAAAGGTAAAAACTTTGAAAACTGTTCAGTGTGAGCTTATTTGCCTATAAAAGTATCCAATGCTGCATATATTCTGGCTAAATTAACTATAACGGGCGAGTCTGGTAATAATGCAAAGGATATAATTTAAAATTTCTTTTATACACAGATATGGTCTATCCATCTCTGTTCCTGCCCCAACTAATACAACTCCCCCATGACGTGAGCAAAAAGAAGCAACATGATTGAGCAGCCCTAAATGGCAACAAAATACACGGAAGGATTAAGCAAAAAGGGCAAACAGCTGAGCAGGTGGGTGGGTTTACAGGTGGGGGTAAAATATAAACGCATACAGACAAAGAAAACAGAAAAGGAGACCTTTGTAAAGGCGGCCATTTTTCTTGGAAGCTGTGGCTAAAGAGAGACAAAAAAGATTAGGCTGACTATCTCTATGTTAGTGAAGCAATCTAGCATCACTCTGAGGGACATCCCAGAGCAAGAGGACGCCATTAGAGAGAAGGAAAGAAGCGGTTTAAAGAAGTTTACTGAGAATTCATCAAAATCAAAGCCATCGACTGAAAGAGCATGTTACGTTACCATTTTCCTCATTGGTTTTCCTGCGATCCTCCGCGTCTATGTGTACGAGCTGCAGGATGAGGGGCCGGCGCGTGACAATGCCGGTACCACGTGGTAGGATGTCCCTGCCAACGAGGCTCTCTAAAACAGAGCTCTTCCCGCTGCTCTGTAGACAACAGAAACCACGTTTAAAACACAGGTAAACACTAAACAGCAGAATCAAGATATGACTAAAGGAACACACAAATCCTTCTCTGACTGGAAGAACCAGTCCTAAATAAAGAAAACTACATACACTACCGTTCAAAAGTTTGGGGTCACCCAAACAATTTTGTGTTTTCCATGAAAAGTCACACTTATTCTCCACCATATGTTGTGAAATGAATAAAAAATAGAGTCAAGACATTGACAAGGTTAGAAATAATGATTTTTATTTGAAATAAGATTGTTTTTACATCAAACTTTGCTTTCATCAAAGAATCCTCCATTTGCAGCAATTACAGCATTGCAGACCTTTGGCATTCTAGCTGTTAATTTGTTGAGGTAATCTGGAGAAATTGCACCCCACGCTTCTAGAAGCAGCTCCCACAATTTGGATTAGTTGGATGGGCACTTCTTGCGTACCATACGGTCAAGCTGCTCCCACAACAGCTCAACGGGGTTCAAATCTGGTGACTGCGCTGGCCACTCCATTACCGATAGAATACCAGCTGCCTGCTTCTTCTCTAAATAGTTCTTGCACAATTTCGAGGTGTGTTTTGGGTCATTGTCCTGTTGTAGGATGAAATTGGCTCCAATCAAGCGCTGTCCACTGGGTATGGCATGGCGTTGCAAAATGGAGTGATAGCCTTCCTTATTCAGAATCCCTTTTACCCTGTACAAATCTCCCACCTTACCAGCACCAAAGCAACCCCAGACCATCACATTACCTCCACCATGCTTAACAGATGGCGTCAGGCATTCTTCCAGCATCTTTTCAGTTGTTCTGCGTCTCACAAACGTTCTTCTTTGTGATCCAAACACCTCAAACTTGGATTCATCCGTCCACAGCACTTTTTTCCAGTCTTCCTCTGTCCAATGTCTGTGTTCTTTTGCCCATCTTAATCTTTTTCTTTTATTGGCCAGTCTCAGATATGGCTTTTTCTTTGCCACTCTGCCCTGAAGCCCAGAATCCCGCAGCCGCCTCTTCACTGTAGATGTTGACACTGGTGTTTTGCGGGTACTATTTAATGAAGATGCCAGTTGGGGACCTGTGAGGCGTCTGTTTCTCAAACTAAAGACTCTAATGTACTTATCTTCTTGCTCAGTTGTGCAACGCGGCCTCCCACTTCTTTTTCTACTCTGGTTAGAGCCTGTTTGTGCTGTCCTCTGAAGGGAGTAGTACACACCGTTGTAGGAAATCTTCAATTTCTTAGCAATTTCTCGCATGGAATAGCCTTCATTTCTAAGAACAAGAATAGACTGTCGAGTTTCAGATGAAAGTTCTCTTTTTCTGGCCATTTTGAGCGTTTAATTGACCCCACAAATGTGATGCTCCAGAAACTCAATCTGCTCAAAGGAAGGTCAGTTTTGTAGCTTCTGTACCGAGCTAAACTGTTTTCAGATGTGTGAACATGATTGCACAAGGGTTTTCTAATCATCAATTAGCCTTCTGAGCCAATGAGCAAACACATTGTACCATTAGAACACTGGAGTGATAGTTGCTGGAAATGGGCCTCTATACACCTATGTAGATATTGCACCAAAAACCAGACATTTGCAGCTAGAATAGTCATTTACCACATTAGCAATGTATAGCGTGTGTTTTTTTAAAGTTAAGACTAGTTTAAAGTTATCTTCATTGAAAAGTACAGTGCTTTTCCTTCAAAAATAAGGACATTTCAATGTGACCCCAAACTTTTGAACGGTAGTGTATGTGACAACTAGTTACACCTACAGAGGCATTTAATGTCGTCCAGTCTCTCAGGTCACTTCTACTGAGCAAACTCTGAAATTTACGTTCAACTTGCACAGAGGAATAAGGGCTAAAAAATAAAATACTCCTTTACTTATTTAGAGATCCCTAAAGGAGTTAATACTTTACGGTTTAACACGTAATAAAGTGTATTTGACAGTAATCACAGAAAATAAGGACTGTAGGCAATCAGTGCCAGTATAAGGGTGGAGTTGCTTAAAACTGTTCCATCAGGTTCGTGACATAGTAAAAGGGCTTATTCACACCGGTCCTGTTCAGTTTGCTTAAAAGAAACTAATTCCTCCCTCTGTCCAGACCTTTTGGGCAGGTGTGAACCCAACCCAGTGAACTATGGTGCACACAAAACAAGTGAACCAAGACCCAGCTGAAGAGGATGTCTCGGCGAGGTTCCAAATGAACCCTGGTGTGGAGCAAATCACATGATCATGCGACAACTTGCTGTTAGCTTCCGGTTAGCAAAATGCCTTGAGTACGGTGTCCAGGCCTGAGATGATGATCAGATACTCTCATTGGAATCTAGTTATGATTGATTTAGTCGCCTGTAAGCTGCGCGTAAAGTTGAAAATGCCTGCCTATTTGCACCAAGTAGTAAGGTGTTTGAATACTAATCTGTCAAAATGAACAACACCCGTCAGATATTCCGTCACAGTAAAGAAAAAAAACAACAAAAAAAACTTTTTGTCAACCGAACCGTGTATTAACCATAACGCCAAAAAGACTAAAGGTGCGTTCAGACCGCAAGCTTTGTCTGCGTCAAGCAATGCTCATAAAGTTACTTTTTCGACGCATATACACAGAAGATACATTTTTAAGCTGAAGCTTGCAAAGCTCATAGGTGGGCCTTTCTCTACTGGATGTTTTAAATCTCGGTTGGCTAGGCAGGGTCGACATTGGGCAACGACACTACAGTGAGTCGCTCTGACTGGTTGTCGTGCTGCGTTAAGACTATTAGGAACGTCAAAAGATCAACTAGCTGAACTTCTGCGTTGCTAGCGTTATGAGCTTTGAAGCTTGAAATGCAGGAAAAGCTTGAAAAGTTGACGGAGCCAAAGCTCACAAAGGGCTGCATAGACCGTGACGCTCTTCTGATGGCCTCACCCGTAGACTTAACATGTAATCTTGACGTTGCTGACGCTGAGAAAGCTTTCAGTCTTAACACAACATAAGAACAGCACTCTCCATTGTTTGTTGAAGTATTTTCAAATGGCCTCTTGGTTTTAGCCCGATTAGATATTTAACTATCCAATGGCTGATTGACCATAGCACAAGTGTGTTCTTGTTCAGAATCGTTCGATCTATTGCATTTACTCTCAGTGTGAATAGGAACTGCAGAAAAATGTTTTTTAAAAGCTAAAAAAGATTTGATCCGGACCAAAGCAAGTGAACTAACGGCGTGAATAGACCCTAACAAGGAGCAGCACATAAAACATCTCTTTCCTTGTCAGTTTCTTTAATTTTAGGCCTTGAAAAGTTTTAAACATGCCCCAATTTTCCATATGATGCCTCAGAATAGACGTAGAAGTCATGACTTATAATTTCTATGGTCATTTATACATTGCTTCCATTACCTTCTTTTTTTCTTGTCATTTAAGTTTTAGTTTTAAATATAAATAAGCTGGTAGTATTTATTTCTCTATTTCTAACTCTGGTTGGGGACTTAAGGTGCCATCATGTAGCAACTTAACTACAGATAGGCACCAATAAATCTGACAGCTTCCCCTGGATCGGTTCTGCTCAGAACGCACAATACTAAAAAAAATAATAATAATAAAAAAAAAAATATCTGACATTTTTACCATCAAGACTAAGAATTCCCACATTTCTGTATAAAAACAAACCATGCATTTTGTGGGAGTTTCAAAATCAGATTTTTTTTAAACCCCTTGCTTCGATGCATCAGTAAGGACAGTATTTTTGATTCGTCTATTTTCTTTTGGCTTCAAACATATTACCTCTAGGACCTGGGGCCCTGAAGGTTTAAATGTTTAGATCTATAATTGACCAAGGAATTTATCCTGAAATCTAGAAGATTCGTTAAAAAGAGGAATTACTAAATTTAAAACCATTTTTTTTGTTTTCTCAACTAGTTTCTTTATAAATAACTATTATAAAGTGCACCAATCCAGGACAGTGTTTCCTCAACCCTGGTTCTCAAGGCACACTGCCCTGCATGTTTTAGATGTATCCCTGCTTTAACACGCAGAATATGCATTATAGAAGAAGAGGAATGAGATTGAGGCCCACCAGCTGATGTTCTTCTCTCCATGACAACCTAGGATAGAAGCCAGACTGTCTCACCCAGTCACATCCTCTTAGCTGACCAGTGAAGGTAAATCTCCTGGACAAAACCTGCCACTTTAAACCAATTAGGCCCTCATGTTTACACGCTGTAGCGGCTTCTAGTTCTAGTCGATAACAGCTTATTTTGATGATAAATAGGGTGATCTATGAATATTATTAAAATTAGTTTAATGAATCCAATAAAATCTGAAAGTAAACCAAAAGCAGGATAGTTAAGGTTAGAGGCAAATTAAATCAAACCAACTTGTGTTTCTTATTAATCTAGAAGAGTTAAGCGGAAAAGAGCAGTAGTTTTGTGTTTTTAAATTGTGATAACGTAAATGTCAACTGTCAAATAAAAAAACAATAAACCTGGTGAGAAAAGAGAGCATATGCGGCTAATGCTAACTTAGCTCCGGCGGTACTTATTAAATAAAAAAGAAAACCAAGAAGTGTGGTCAAATGAGTTGGTTGTTAATACTGTGCTTGGATGAAACTAACAGGAAAACTAAAAAATGCAACAACAACAGTTTGTTCACGCAGGATGAAAAACTTGCTAGTCTCTAACCACGTAGACATTTCTCACCTGGGTTCCAACAACAACTATCTGGGGCAGCTGAATGATATCCGCGCCGACTGTGTTAAATACATCTTGCAGCTTATTAATGACAGGTATGAGGGCCTCCATTAGCGCCGACACCTGTACCGAACTGTCTTCAACAAAACTTTTCTTCACGGTAAAACACACGGGGGACAAAGTCATTCAATGTCCCCTCAGCTAAAGCTACTTTCGACTCTTGGATTTGCCGACAACTGCGCAAACAGTTGGGCGGAGTTGCATTGTGGGAGTTGCAGTTCGGGATTCGTCGCTACCCTCCAGGGAGAAGCGGGTTGGAAACAGTCTAAACTACAACTTTAACCGTTGATTTTGTCATACGTACCGCACCAATCAACAGGCAACTTACCCTCACGTCACATGCCCCCGCCCCCCGCTTACGACAGTAACTATGCACTAAAATATTTACCACATAGGCAACAGTCGATTTACCTCAATCTCTAAACGCCATGTTTGTTGCGATAAAACAAGAGTCTAAATTAAACACATTGATTTTTACCAAACAGGCTCCTCTGAGTGATTTACAATATGTTTGAAAGGTTACAATATTTTCCGTTCAAACGTTTTGTACGCACACAATAATACATTTCAAGTAGTCACTTTGATTATAATAAACGTGGCTTATAGAAAAGGCTAATATTTAAATGGCCAATAATACAGAACATAAATATGTCTACTGAGACAGGTAAGAGTAAAGGAAATAAGCATGGATCATATTAAGATCAGTGTTCCTTCCACTAAACATTAATGTCCTAAGTCATTCTGAACAGCCAGCTTCTTCTTCAAAGAAAGTGACCTACCCCCATTGTGGAGGGGTTTAAGTCAGCAGTTTTCTCTGATTGGTAGGCAAAAATATATACTGTATTCCTTAAAAAATTCGTGCTAAGTAATATTGACATTTTCTTAGGAACTGAGTTAATTTGCAAGAAAGTCACAGTAGGCCAAACCGTATTTAACACTTGTGTAATACATCTGTAGGGTACCAGTTTCCTTTTTTGATAAGAAATAATGAAACACAGTAACTTCTCAGTGGACAAACACATGAAGTGAAATAAACCTGTCTAATCTCAAGTTTTTCAGGTTTTTTCATCTGTATGCACCAGAAAGTGTAGCAGTCTGGTGGTTTTGCCATTAAATATGTGTTAACATTTACATTTAAGCTGAGGTTTATAGAGAGGGGAGAGTTTATGTGTTATGAAGCAGCTTTGGGAGTTTACCATTTACACTTTCTGTTCTCCTCACTACCTACTGCTGGGGTCAAATCAAAGGGGGAGCGTCACTCTGAAATGCAGCACATACACTCCATCCTCAGTGAGAGATGTGTGTCGTGAGTAGGGCTCGGTATTGGTTCAAATTGCAAGCATCAATTCTATCCCGATGACTTAAAATTGATTCAATGTGATCCAATTTGATATTGGTCAGTGCTAGTAAAACCTTTTTTTTAGTGTTATCTTAATTATATGCCTGAAATTCAATGACTTACCATTGGGTGAGTAACAGTTCACCTGGGGAAACTGTATTAACCCTTTCAGACACAAAACTTAAAATGGCCATCTGGACTGTTCCTTTCTATTTCAGCTGTAAAAAGGGCAAACTATTCCAAACAATAAAATAAATTTTTGAACTTCCAGATAGATTCAGAATCAATCTTTTTATTTCATAACAGCTCTAGTGGTAAGAATGATGGTAGGAGTGTATGTAGGAGTGATGCTTGTTTCCTCAGAATGTGGAGTCTCTGCTGTACTCGTCACACTGGCTCAGTGACATTAGTATCACCATTGCTGTGTTTGGAGTGCCTCTTTAGGTCACAATGCAAAAAAAATTCTAATCGTCTTTGGTTCCATATCAGTGTCTCAGCTTAACTTCAATCTCAACTTTTAGTCACTCTGAACTTTTTTCCTTCAACTGATATACACTGAAAATGTGTTTAGACAATTTACCGTAACAAACCAATAAATGAAAAATGGGAAAATGCTCGACAAGCTGTATCTGATACCAAGAATTCACCTGGCCTAAACAGTTTTATTAGTCAGTGTAGATGTTGAGCTATGCAGCTCATATTCAAGTGACTCAAAAGGAAGCAACCGGACTTCTTTTCCCGGTTTTCAAAAACATTTCCATTAATTTAAATAAGGTCGATATGGTTTTGACTGATATAAAGATTGAAGGTAAAAGGAATTGAAGCAGTCCTGTGCAGGAGGTTTTTTTCAACAACCGAGACAGGAGGTCCCGCTTCTCTCCTTATCTTTAGGGTACAATGTGGATATCCTCCTTGACCTAAACTCTGACGCACAAACATATCTATGAGCCTACAGTTTTCTGTTTCACAGACATTTAAATGACTTTAGCCTAAGTGCACTGGAGAAGGGTCGACCACAAACATTATAATAAATGAACATTACTGGCAGCATACAGTAGGAGTGTTTCAGGGATGGGTGCCACGAACGCTGACCAACGCTGGAAGGATATCGAGTTATTGTGATTCCCGAAGTTAGTCTGGACCACGGGTTCTGCCTTCGGTTGTAATGAAAGACAAAGCAGAGCCGAAAGAAAATAACCACGTGAATGCACGTCAAACCGAAAGGTGCTTCAAGACAACAAAATACTTTCTTTCGGCTTACATAAAACAGTAATCGAAACACACTACATTCATTCACAATACAGCTTATTTGCAATCTCTAAAGTGAACATCTGCTTGCAACGCACTTTCTACTGAATAATCCTGACAACACTGCTTTAGACATCTGTTAAACCAATTTAGATGATAAATTGTTCTATGATGCTGTGCAGTCCGTGTAGGTGGTCACCATGTTTCCTCTGCGCTGCGTTACAGTTCTGCAGTGTTGCTTCGTTGTGCTGTGAAACCTGTTTTCAGTCTGTCTACCATGTCTATCAAAAGCAAACATCTTATCGATGTCGTCAAACATGTCGTCGAGGATCCCCGCCCCGAAACCACCCTGAAAGGGTCTCTTGCGTCTGCTCTGGGGCTCCTTGTGGGATCTGGAGTGCTCTTCGAAGTGTCTTCTGTGGCGAGAATGTCTGTTCTGGCTGTAGATGTTGAAGTCCTTAAACATGTCGTCGAAGTTGAAGGAAAAAGGTTGGTGGGTGCCTGGTCTTTGCTGGCCGTTCTGCGTCTCCCCCATGTATGTACTGCCGCCGTACTGATCGTACAATCTTCTTCGGCTCTCGTCGGACAAGACTTCGTAGGCTGCGCACACAAAGAGACAAACAATTCAGTTTGTGAGGTTGAGGAGGTAACGCAGGTTACAAATTACAGAAAGAAGACATTATGCTTCTGCTACAGCACCAGGATCAAAAACTGTCTTAGGCAGATATCAACCCAAATGTTCTCAACAAAGCCTCATGTTTTTGGGGGGTTTTCTGTCGTCGCTAAGCAACAGACCCAGCATCCCTTTGCATTGGTGGCAATATCTGGTGATTTTAATCATGCCTCACTCTCTTCTACACAACCGACATTTCAACCGTTTGTCAGCTGCTCCACAAGAGAAAACAAGACCTTGGATTTGTATAATGCAAATGTAAATGTCATCAGAAATTCACTTAAACACCGAATACTGTTATTTAAAAGGCCCTATTTGGGTCAGACAAACGTATACTTTCGTTTGACTATTTGAATTAAAAAAAAATACTTTTATGTATGGCAAAAATTTTAATCACACAACCCAGTTATCAGCATGTTTATTTGTAACAAGGAGGATGTAAAATTAAACATTTTTCTTAATACCAAAAATAGCAGGAGGTTAAAGGGAACGCACTGACAAAAACCTAGGTTGATCCTTTTATGCCAGTGATCAAACTCTGAACATTTCAATAAACTTTGGAGCTCTAAAATTGTTTCCAATTTTACTTGAAACAATACCTAAAATATATTTTCTACATGTCTGGCTTCACAAATATGCTTACCTTCAGCAATTTCTCTGAATCTAACTTCAGCATCTGGACTCTTGTTCTTATCGGGGTGAAATTTCATGGCAAGCCTGTGGAAAGCCTTCTTTATCTGGCGTTCTGTTGCACCTTTGGGCACTCCCAGTATATCATAGTAGTTCTTCTTGGCGAGAAGCAGCTCTGTTATCATGAGGATGCAAACTGCAAACATCAGCACAGACTGTGCCGCTGCCATGGCTACACTGCCCCCTGCTTTCAAGAGAAAAACTATTAAATTACTTCATCAAATCAACAACAGATGTTTTTTCATATTTATCCTGATACCTAGGCGAGAAAAAAAAAGCACAAATTGCTTCGTAATGTATTAGCTTGATTATAGCTAAGGAGAAACTGACCGTTTTATTCTTTGAAATTTGCACTAGTGAAAGTAGGGAAAAGGTACAATCGTGGAAAAAATACGTCCAAAATTATTTTTCGCATAGTGATGTACTACATCTCTTCTAGTTTAACCTGCTAACATTAGCTACTGTTCTCACCGACTACTTCAGTTAGGCTCACATCACTCACCTTTCGGAAAGACAAGTGGCGTCCTCTTACACAATATCTTTATATATTTACCCAAAACAAACCATAGTTATGATGTAAAGTTTTTAGTGAATGCTAAAGATGGAAAGCATAAAAAAAAACAGTTAATTTATTTTCCTCTTCTCTTCCTCGCTGGTTTTCTCTTCCTAGCATCGTTTTGCACCCCCTAGTGGTCATTGGTATTATCACTTCCTCTTCAACTATTACCCTGCTGTAAACATGAACTTAATGCGGGCGTTATTCAATCACAAAAAACAACAACTTTTGTTTTTCAAATTAACAGTTTACTAACTAAATAAATATCCACCGTGAACAAATCACAAAAAATATCTGGTGCAAAAGATGAACATTAAGAATTTTTGAATACATTAAAGAGTAATATTTATAAAGACAGATATAAATTTTAATTATAAAATGAGGGTGTTTTTTTTTTACATTTGAAACCCAAAAATCTTAACGGCAATAGTAAATTGCCAAACATTTTCAACAATTTCTGCAATAGTAAACAAGGATCTTTTATAAGTCTTAATATAATTTCTTCCACCTGGTCTTTCAGAATACTATCTTGAGGCCACGAGATAATACTAAAGCATCCCCCCCCCCGTACAAATTGGGACCAGAGGTGTTCCGTAAAAAAGAAAAAAAAAAACACAACACATTTCATCAAACTTTTTTTTGTCAAAAAGGGAAGTCAAACTTAAAAAAAGTGAAACAAGTGTAATTTTGGAGAAAGAACAGTTTCAGTTTACTAAGAAAAGCAGCGGGGCTGTAGGTGATTGCATAAAAGAGACATTTGGAGATGTAGTCATGAAACTTAATTGTGCATAGATATATCGCTTTTGGAGATTTTTTTTTTTTTTTTGCTTTGTAACTTCTTTCGGGTAACATCCAA
Source organism: Apricaphanius iberus (assembly GCA_028564705.1). Lineage (NCBI taxonomy): Eukaryota > Metazoa > Chordata > Actinopteri > Cyprinodontiformes > Aphaniidae > Apricaphanius > Apricaphanius iberus. Next base: position 102,237 of record JAPXFQ010001222.1, read on the forward strand.
GAAACACAGTGGGTATACACACAAAGGTAATCCTTATTTCTACAGTGGTTGCAAGGTTGTAATTCATGATTTTGGTCACATTTCTTATTCTATTGTTATAAACAGAATAAAAACACATTTATTATTAAATAATAAATGTGTTTTATATTTTTTTAAATGTATTTCCTTTACAAAAACAATAACAACACTCTGGATCTGGCACCAATTCAAAGAGTTTGGTACAAGGATAAACTGTAGAACCTAGCATGATTCTTCCTATTGTGTTTATCCTTATTTTTAAGTTATTATTAGCTTCAGTGTTTATACACTTAATTAAGTAAATGCTTTAAATATATGTTTTATATACATGTGTATGGGTTTCACATAATTTTGTTAAGTGAAACGAAAGACACATTTATATAAGTATGAAGTTGAATGAAGTTTTGCACTTAATCTTTCTGTAGATTCCACCAGGGCAGTTTTGCTTCTGGTACTTGGCTAGAATGGTTTATCCTTGCATTTAATTTCAGGGAATGTTGTATTAATAGTGTTGTGTTATTAAAGCTTGATAGCGTGTCTCTGCTAATTACAAACCACAACGTGCAAATAAACTAAATCCCCTAAAATCAGTTGTCAAACACATTCCCGGGTTATTATTCCTCCATTACTACTCCCCTCTCCGTCCCATCCACCACTCAAAACCTAAATAATCGGTAGATTTCCCTTAGCCAATCGGCTCGTTCCATTTATGGGCCACGTTTTAGAGAGCCAATAGAGAAGCAGTTAGAGCGTCACGTGAGCGTTGTTTTTCTTTCGACGGTAACCCCCGTCGTCATTCTGGAAACTGTCCGGTTAAATAACGTCTAATGTAGTCGGAAGGTGGTTGTAATTCAGCTTTAAAGCTAAAATAAATCGAGGACGAGACGATGAAACAATTATGTGACGTTTTACTTCATTGAGTCGACAACATAAATAGAAAGGTAGGAGCTGTTATGCTTCTAATGGCCTTTTAAGAAGCAAGATGCGCTAAGCTAGCAACTGATGTCAGCTTGTTTGAAGAAGTTAGATTTTATCTGTTCTTATGACTAAATCGACGAATGTTCAAACAATAGTTTTACTAATTGACAATTCCATCCTTATTTGCCTCATTTCTGTTTTTGTTGTATTCTGTCCCCCCTTCGTTTCTTTGTGGTTCATTTACAGGTGAATGACAGCCCACGTAGATCTAATATCTCTTCGGAAAGTGTCCATCTTCTTCTTCTGACCAAATATGAACCATAGATGGGCCCCACATATCTGGGGGAAAATAGACAGAGCATCTTCCATGTGCCAAACTCATTCTCGCAGGTCAGCTTCTTTACTGCTCCTGTTAGGTTTCTCTCACTGTAGGGTCCATGTGCAACAACCTGCTGGCTACCTCAGCTTGAGGCACTTCCATCAGCTGAAGATTAGGGTCAGGAAGGGATGGATCTTTAAAGCCAGCCAGGTCAGACATCGACTTGGACTTCACACCAGCTCCCTGTGCTTGAACACTTCAGCTTCCCGGTGGTCTGCGGGTCTGAGTCAGCACATGTCGCGGGTCAGGAGTACCTTGGACACAGTCTCTAAAGCTGTAAGTGGGACGCATGCAGAGCTGCTGTCCAAAATCTCTCGTCTCAAACCGAAGGCTGTAAAGGCACAGAAACAGCCCCAGGCCAGCAATCAGTCTACAGTAAAAGCTGAGGAAAAGACAATCACCCCCACTCCTGCTCCCACTGGATCCACTCCACCCAGTTCTTCAGCACATACTGGTCTCTCTACATCTGCTGCTACAATCGATGGCAGGACCACTACCTCCACTCCTCCCTCAGGTTCTGTACAAGTTAAAGACAGCCCTGTAGTTGTCACGGTGTGCGATGTTAATAACAAAAAGCAGAGACGAGTCGCTCCCACTGTCAAAGCTGGCTCTGCAAAGAAACCAGAGGAGCTTCCGGCACCTCTGAGTAACAGTGGGAACAAGACCACAACTTCCAAAGAAACCCCGGGACTTTTCCATCCCAGCACATTTTCATCCAACCTGGATGAGACCTACAGCTACTTGTCTCACCACATCAACGCTTACTTTGGCAGTGGAGCAAAGACGACCAACCCGCCTCCCTCTCAGCCTCAGCAACCGTCCGACGTTGTTTCTGTGTCTGATAAAGCCAACCCTGCCCCACCGGGGTCCTACAAGAAGAGTTTGGGACAGTACCTGTCCTACTCAGCTCCCACCGTGCAGGCTTTTGTTGGGAACTACATCGCTCCTCTCGTTCCTAAATTCAGAGCGGGAGAGACTAAAAGCACCGTGATGGAGGAGAAGAAACCCGAGGATGTGACGGTGAAGCAGATCGAAAACACCAGAACTAGAGAGCAGACTGATGCAGAAGAGAGGGCTAAGAAGCTCCTGCTCCAACGGGAGAAGGTAGGTCAGCAACAGAGGGATATTTTATTCATTGACTGTCACTGGTGCAGCATTTTATAATTCATGTTAAACTTTTCTGTGTTTTAAAAAAATTAAATATCAGATTCTATATGTGTGTGAGGTTTGCTATTTACCTGCAGTTGAGTGGAATATGATATCCATTAGATCTGCATCAATACTGGTATCAGTACCTTTCTAATACTGTGAACCCATACTTCAAATGTAGAAACTCTGCGATAATTTCACAGAAATGTTTTTTTTTACAACTTTTTAAAAAAGAAATTACATTATTTAATAATAATTAACATTATTTAGTTAACATTATTAACTTGTAATTAACATATTTTTAAAATCTTAATTCATAACATTTTTTAATGTAACAAGCAGAGAAGAAAATAAAACCTGTCTTCGAATTTGTTGCATTTTTTGTGTGTGGTAAAGGTGTCTTCATTTGTACTCTATATCGGCAAATACTCCAATTCCCTCCCCCGCTTCCCTCTGTATGTCAGCTGCTAGAGTGCTTACATCTTCCCTCAGTTCAGAGAATCTGTTTTTTAAAAATAACCCGTCCCAGAGACTCCGCACTCTCCAGTCACGTGTGTCTAACTTCTACGTAGAGCAAAGTGAAGTTCAATGGCAGTGAGAAGAAACGCCTTACATTTTCATACATTCATTTAGATGCATTTTATTAAAAATGGAAACACAAATTCCTGTTCAACACAAATTTTTTTTTTTAGATTCTTAACAGGCCTGATTGGGATTTTTGAATTTATGTTGTGTGTATTTATGCTTTGTTTAAACTTTCAGAAGTTATTGCTAAGTGATTAATATTAATTTATTAGATGTAAATGTAAAATGTAGTTACTAAACTATAATCTCAAGTGATTTCAACTAAATCTTTCGGTCTACGTCTGGGTTTTGCAACCTGCAGCTCCAGGGCCAAATGTGGCTCCTTGACATTTCCATTTTTAAGAAACCAAATAAGATTTGTTTTTAAATATAAAGTTAACAAGAACACCCCATAATTATTTTTCTTTTGCAGTTCTTCATGTTTTTATGCGACCTCTGCATGGAATATTTACAACAGAAGAGCATAGGTGCTACAAGGCTTTTAAAAGTGATTTAATCTCAAACTCTGTGCTCTAAATTTGAAGTGGACTACCCGTCTTATGTAGTTTTTTTTTTGTTTTTATGGTGCATTAGCTGACTTAATTCTGCAAAAGAGTTTTTTTTCCCTTGTAAAGTAAAGAGGACTTCTTTTGTTGTAACATATAAAGTACAACCACAGTTTAGTTTAAATTTCTGTGGATTTCAAAAGAAAACAATTAATTTAATGGATGTTTATAAAATCTGTTTGTGTGGTTCTAGACAGATTTTATTTGGTAGCAGCGGAAGAAAACAGTGGCTCCTTATATTGAAAAAGTTGTTAACCTCTGATCTAGCTGTTTGAGTAAAGTAAAGAAGACAACATGAACTGGATTTGAGCCTCTGGGTTTTTAAATTCTTAACCAATAATCGCGTTTATTTCCCGCACGTTCTCACTTTTGTCATGTTTTGGAATGTATATTAGCGGAAGATACGTGGCATGTGCAAATTTGAAAGTAGATTTATGTTTTTAAGACGAAACGTAAGCAGATTTTGGTGTTTCATCCAGATCATAGCCAGGGTGAGTGTGGACAACCGGACCCGTGCTCTGGTCCAGGCTCTATGCAGAGCGTCAGACGTCAGGGTCTACATCAGCAGGGTGGAGGACTTGAGTTACCACCTGCTGGAGTTTCCAGAGACCTGTGGTGTAGCGGTCAAGGTGAGAAATCAACTGTTCGATTTCTTTTCTGCTTCTGGCGTCTCGTGGATGTTTGTGTAAGTGTTTATGTGATACAAAGTAAAAGGGTTGAGGATTAATCCAGGAAAGGACATCATGAGAATTATTTTTTTTATATAGGGAAAAAAATAGTGAAATGTTTAATGTACTTATAGCGTCTTTTTTCTCCACCTCTTCCTATTTTCTGGGCGCCTCTACATTTAACTTTCTGTCCATTTCTATTGACAACATCACAGGAGACGAAAAGTGTCTTTCTCTCCCACTTCTGACGGCGGATGTATGTTTTAATGTTTGTCAGGAGAAAGTCATCCCGTGTCTGCTGCGTTTGGAGCAAGCCAGCGACCCGGGCTTAAGGGCTGCAGTCAGAGAAGCTCTCGCCTTAGTTGGCTACCATAAACCTGTTAAAGGCCGGGGGATACGAATCTTGTCAATAGACGGGGGAGGTTTAAGGTAAAAAAAATTTCTCTGCTTCTCTTTGCTACTAAATATGTCACAAATTAAACATATTTTCTAAATCAAAATTGTGCTTTGAACCGTCAAGGGCTATATCAGGACCGGGCCCTGAATCACTAAATGTTTGACTTTCCAGTCAGTTCTTTCTATTTGACCAATGCTTCCTGCTCCTGTCTCATCTGTGTGTGTGTGTGTGTGTGACATTATTGTTTCAGGGGGGTTCTTGCCCTTCAGACCTTACAGAAGCTAGAAGCCCTGACCGGCAAACCCATCTACAAACTGTTTGACTATATTTGTGGTGTCAGCACAGGTATGTTGTCCTCCTGGCCTACTTCATTCACGGTGTGCAGATCGAAGCGTGTTGGTGGATTATGAAAGCATAGAGCAGGAGGAGTTCTGGCTGTGTAGATCAGGCAGTGACCCATTTGTGGCTCGGCTTTAGTTTTGACCTTAATTTCTCTGACAGCGGTGACGTCAGTGTTTAAACTTTACATATAATATATACTGTTTTATTTAGTTTTTTTGTGTTCTTTTTATAGTTAGGTCTAGAAATTAGTTTGTTTTCTACAGTTGAGGCCAAAATTATTCATACCCCTGGCAGATTTAAGTAAAGTAATTTAAAATAATCTTCATTTGGATATGAAACTGCATCAAAAGTTCATAACACAATGTGAAAATAGTTATAAATACTTTTTAAATAGTTATATATAGTTTTTAAACTGAATTTATTTTTCTGATGTACATTTTGATGAAAGAGAATTTCACCGCAGTAAAACCCTTCTTATAACTGCTGATTCAGATGGAAGGCCTCGTCACCATCACCCTCATCTTTATCAGCCTTCAACGATTCTCTATCAGATGTAAATCGGATCTCTGGTTTTGTCATACCATAAACCTAAATCTGCCAGGGGTGTGAATAATTTTGGGCATATCTGTACAGTTTGAAATGGTTCTTAGGCAAACGTAAAACAGTATTGGATTTGATTTATATAATTTTGTAAAGTCTGAATAGGTAAGAGATATTTTTTTAATATCATATATAGATATAAGGTTTGTAAACAAATAGTAGAAACTAAATACAAAAACACAGTTTGAATTAAAAAAAATCCCATTTCACTTTGTCACTACAGATATATGGACCTTATATGCCTTTTTTTTTTTATCCCGTCCCTTTGGAAGAAACACAGAGACACACAAGGACAACAAAGAAGCATGAGAATGGAAATTATTGCATCTGAAATAAATTATTGAGATAATCTGAATACATCATATGATTAATTGATTTATTGTTTATCATGACCAGCCTAGTGGAAGTAAGTTTGAGTTTCCAGATCCCTCTTAATAATTTAGATTTAAAAAATAAAATTGAACTTCTGACGCTCTTTATGCATAGGTTTGTACTGGATTTTGTCCTTTTATTGTGGATCTGTTACATTTCAAGTAACATCTTTGTCCAGCTAAGAACATCCACAAATAAAATACACTAGAAATCCCAAAAAAGGCCTTTTCACAGATTTGTTTTTGTTGGTCGTACGATTCTTCAACTGGATTCTGTTTTGATAATGCCAAACAGAAACATTGCCACATTTTTCAAACAATATCACAAAGGATATTATAGAACTTGCTGGAAAAGATGACAGTTCCAATATGTTGCTTGAACCTTTTCCGTTTTGTTTTATTAATCTCTGATTGAGGTGGTTTTGCTACCCTGTAATATGTAAAAATGCCACAAGGGGGTGCTGTAGACCGTCTCCTCTTCATTTGCTGCTTTGCATGTTTGTTTTTATGTTACAATAGACTGAAAACAAACATTTTGCAAGCTGAGCGTTTTTCAAGGTTCTCTCAGCCTTAATCTCCAACAGTTGGAGGAGGTTTTGTATTTTAAGATTATTGCGTGTTGACAAATAAGAATGTATTATCTGCGTGCCAGATAATCGGTGCTCATTTAAAAGCTCATCTCACCACATCTGTCCAGTTTTATCCTTCACATTTTAGCTGTAGATCTAATCTCTCCTCTCACAGCTCTGTTGTACCTTCTGAACAGTGATCATTTAGCTGTAGAGAGGACAGATTGAGCGGACTCTAAGAAATGTAATTACAGCAATGACTGAACTTCATTTTCTTTATCTGTGATAGAGTGTACTTCCACTGGCGACAAAAGTGTTTTTATGACATAATTATTCCACCAGCATATTTCAGTCTTTCTTTGTTTTGGATGGTTTTATGTTTATTTCTTTTCTTTTTTTAACTCAGGAGCTGTCATAGGGTTCATGCTGGGCGTGATCCAAATCCCTGGGAAAGAGTGCGACGATCTGTACCGGAGGCTCGGTTCAGACGTTTTCAAGCAGAACGTGATTTTAGGCACCGTGAAGATGGGATGGAGCCACGCATTCTACGACAGTGAAGCCTGGGAGAACATCCTCAAGTCAGTTTCACTGCTTTTGCTCACGATTATGTAAATATTGTTAGATTGATATACGGTTAAAATGACATGGCAAACAATATATGAAAGACGTTGGTTGGTTTTATTCGTTGACAGTGAAGAACTGCAGGGATTTTGATATGCCGTAAAAGTTTTTAAAAAATGGAAAGATTCATTAATGCTGCAAAATCTGTTTTACAAGCCAGTAAAAAAAACAGCTAAAGAAATAAAATTCCTCCAGATTTAAATGCTGTAATTGCTGTAACATGTGCTGTACAAAGCACTTGAGGCATTCTAACCTCTTATGTCTTGCACTCTGAGTAGATATCTTTCATAGTAGTCTTGATCAAAAGTTCTCCAGACTTTCTGTCAGAGTTGTTCTTTCAACATCTGCAACTTTTCTTTTTAAACCTCTTCGGACGGCGTCCTCAGACCATTTTCAGAGTAATGGTGCAAGAACACTGCGTCAGGGATTTCAAATTATACTCTTAAGGCTCTACATAGTAAAGTGACCCTATGTGGAAAATGCATTGCTCGCAAAACGTAATAACTACTAATGTCACCTTTCGCACAAACGACTGCCGATAAGTTTGCTGCAGAGTATGTGGTTACATCCATAATGGCCTGAACTAATCAAGTCCTGAATCAGCTTAAGAGCTCCAGACCATCATGCTGCCACCGCCATGCTTGACTGTCAGTAAGACATCCTCTTTCTGAGATGCTGCATTAGTTTCATCCTGAATGTTCCACCTTTGTTTAATCAGTTAGCAGAATATTTCCTGAAATCTAAGATGTTCCTTGGGTTCTTTTTTGCTCAGTCAATCTTTTTTGACTTTGAAGTTCTTCCTATGGAGGCCCAATCTTTTTCTTAATGTAAAATCATGAACCCTGAGGTCAACAGAGGCAAGCAAAGTGTGCAGTATTGTTGATTCTGTTCTGAATTGTTTAGTGACATCCTGGATGATTTGTTGATGCAGTGAGTTTGTGAAGCTCCCCACTTCTATGATGGTTTTTTGTGTTCTCCTAATATGTGAACGCCTCTCACTTATGATTCTCTAGAGGCCTAACGGGTTAGAAATAGCTTTGGAACCCTTTCTACTCTGATAGATGTCTGAAAGTTATTTTTCTTCCTATATTTTTGTAGGCAGGGGTATGATGTGCTCTTACAGCCTACCTTATGGTGTCAGACAGATTTTAATAAAGATAATTTTTTATTATTCATTAGCTCTAGCAGTAGAGATATGTATTGGCAAGAATCTGGTGATACAATATGTATCACAATACAGGGAGGACAAAATGATATTTTGCAATGTTGTGAGTAAGACTATATATTGTTATTTTAAAAAGAATTAACCTCAACTGTAGAACATCTGTCACAGTATTCTGAACACTCCAACCCGTTTCATTCATAAACACACCCAGTTTTATTACTAGATCTAGTTGGTCTGCTGGAATGAAGAAGGTGAAAACAGCCACCAACTAGCAGTCATACTTTTAATTTTACTATAAAACTTACTGTCATCATTAATGGTTCCATTCAAATTCTAAAAAAAAAAATAACAACAAAAAACCCCCCTATACATTGCTTTTGAACATTGTGACGTAAAATATCATGAAATATCAGTGTATCGATGTTTTCTTACATCCCTATCTTACAGTAGTCATATCCAGGGGTGGCTTTTGAAACTGCATCAAAATATGTGATTAAATGGAGATAAATTATGAGTTGATGCTTCTTCACACAGCGGCCAGGGTTGTTTGGGTAGTTTTCTTCCTCCTAACAAATGAAATATTCATTTGAAAATTGCATTCTGTATCTAGTGTGAAAGAACACTAAGATAAAATAAAAATGGAGGATAAATTGTATATTGTCAAACTGAACCTGTTGCTATTCCTTTGTAGAGAGAAAGTCGGCTCACACCTCTTAGTGGAGACTTCAAGAAATCCTGAATGCCCCAAGGTGAGCTGTAGATATTTTATGCTCCTCTCTTATAAGTGCCACGTTTTTATATATTTACCTTTCATATCAAAATGCACCTTCACAAGGTGAGAGTCACCTTTTTTCTTTGTTGTTGTTGTCATTTTCTGAACCTGTAGGTGGCAGCTGTGAGCACCATTGTGAACCAGGGCCTTCCTCTGAAGGCGCATGTCTTTAGGAATTACAATCTGCCGCCCGGGGTGCGCTCCCACTACCTGGGGGGCTGCCAGCACCAGCTGTGGCAGGCCATCCGTGCCACATCAGCAGCTCCCGGATACTTCCAAGAGTTCAGACTGGGAAACGATCTCCACCAGGTCGGTCACATTTGGAGGCAGAAACAACAGAAAAATCCCATTTATAATTATAGACTTGAATATTTCATGCAAACAATCTGTTGATTATTACCTCTACATCTGAGATGATTTCACATCTAATTGGCTCTACATTAATTCAGCCTGCATACATTTAGTTCTCCCAGCCACTTTGTTTTAGTGGCCCTGTTGTTATAATTAGAAAAAATAACATACTTTGTCCTGCAAAACCACTTTTGTCATTACGCTGTTTTTTATGCAAAACAAACAATTATAAAAGCAGTTAAAAATATGCATGCATTAAGGCACAAACATCTCTTTCCTCTCTGAATACAGTCACCTACATTGGCGGACCTTTTATTGGTTCTTTCCGCATCTTGTTAGTGTGAAGGTTGGATTTTAGTGATCCTTCATTTCAAATTCATCCAGCAGACAGTGTTTTTGCTCTGTGCGACAATGTAACAGTAGTCCTCTGCTACACGGTGTAGAATTTATTGCTGGGCTGCCGAATTAAAAAGCTTTGTGAATTCACGGCTGAGGATGAAGACGTTGAAGGATTTCAAGCAGCCTAATGGGAAAATTCCTCTGCACAGTAAGAGGGAAGCAGGAGCTCCCTTTCCTCTCAAACAGTGTTTATTTCCAGTCAGCTATACTTTGACTAGAGAGTAGCAGCAGGGTATTGGCGAGGAACACTTAAATCCATCTGCAGTAAAGTGGGATGCATTAGCCGTCAGAAACCTAACGAAGCACCGTTCCACTACAGCATTTTACTGATCAATATGCACTACTCCTGCACTATGGGATCAGGCAGAAAACAGGGCTGACATTTATAAAAAAGAAAAACACCTGAGACGACTAGTAAATATTTTACTTATTTTGTTCAAAATTGTACTTTTAAGTTGTTACATTTGGAGATAAAAAAGCACATGGAGGTAGAATCACTGTTTTCAACTCTTTTTGGATACCTTATTCAACTGTCATTCCCCAATGTAGATGTAATCTTTGCATCAAAAGCTGTATTGAGCCTCAGCAGGCTTCGACACTTCTAATTGGAAGCTGTGTTCGCTGTATATATGAATTGGGAAGTGTGGGGTGAGAGAATGAAAGAGACTCGCTGATGAAAACCCACCTATAGCGGGAGATTTCCCCAGCACGCCGTCTTGCAGGTCTTCCTCTACCTTGAGATGCATAATTTACCCCAACTGCTGCGTCCCCCTGCTCACACACACCAGCAATTTGCCTGCTGCATCTGCTTTGTTGGAATGAAGAGACAGACTGTCTAATTACGGAATCGCTTTTACAAGCTCTGTTCATTTACAAATGCCAGGAAAACTCATGCGGTGCTAGGTCGGGATGACCCATCAGTAGTTTAGATTATGTGCAAGATATTCAACATATAAATTAGTTCTGAGCTCTCTTCAGTCAGAATGAAAAAAAAAAGCATTTGCATTGTAGTTAGACCAATAAATCATAAGAATATATGTTACGTTCCAATTCACACATATTTATGCGAATTTTTATGTTAAGCTTCTACTGTTTTATTACAGTTTTATGTTGTTCTTTTGAGATTTAGGAACTTTTCATTGTGCGACCAATGAGTCATCAAAGTTAGCCAACAAAACAGAAAAAACTTTTCGGTTTCAATATACATGTTCGCTTTGATACGAATTTATAAAAAAATAAATTAAGTCAACATTAGGGTAGAGATGCACCAAGCAACAATTTTATCCGACTGGTGATTGGATTGGAAAGACATGTTCTTTTTCTGTTAATTCATTACGTTTACATGCACATCAAAACCAAGCTTTTTTTCCAGTAATCAGACTAATGCCATTCTTCCATTGGACTAGAGTCACAAAGATGATAAACAAATGCTAAAGTCAGTGAAGCAGAGAGAGTAAAAGTAGGATATGCACAATGAGTGAAGACATGGAAGACAACAACGCTGCAGCACAGTTAATTTTGTAAGTACTGCACTGTTTGATTGCGTTACACTCGTTGCTTGGTCTGTTGTTGTTCCCGCTTCCATGACCTCATCATTTCCTGAAATGGGAGTGGCTTGGCAACTAATAGCTCGGCTTCTCCTTAATGTTTACATGCAGATAAATTTGATTTTCCAATCACATTATCCGGGTACTCTAGTCCGATGTCTCCAACTCCAGTTCAGTTTGACTTAAAGGGGAAGTACATTTTTTTGCAGCCTGTACCTTATTTGTAGAATTCAGTATGTTAATTTACTCACCCTGACAATTTTGATGCAACTTGAAGTCCTTCAGGAGATATTTTGATCAGTGTATATCCATATAAGGTGAGTTGTTTGGGCACGCAAAGTATAGCCTCTTAATAAGGCATTCTCTGCCACAAAACTCACTAATTTCACCAGTGTTTTGTCAAAATTGGTAGCGCTATTCCCCTGTGAGTTTGGAGCATCAATTCGAACATACAACAGTGATTTAAATTACGTCACTGTCGTGCGCCTTAACAGTTGTAGTCTGAGTGGGACTTTCACTGTGTGGTCTAGGACAGCAGTCGGTTAGACAGAACTTACTACTGCAAACATAACATGTTTCGTGTTTTGCATGTGTCCAAATTGCGCAAACAAAATGACCCAAGTGGAACAAGTTCAGCTTCCAGGGGCTCACTTTCTGCAACTTCTGCAGTGCTGCTCAGACTACAACTGATTTGGGGTACAACAGTGATGTTATTGAAATTACCAGCTTGTGTAAATTGGAATAAACGTCTATAAAAAACCCAGGAAGGTAACAACAAAACACCATAAAAAGCTCAGGTCTAACAGGGAAATAGTGCTAGTGATTCATAGCAAAACATGGGTGAAATGGAGTTTGGTGGCAGATAATGTCTTATTTACAGGCTGCACTTTGGCTGCCACAACAACTCCCACTATATAGCTGATTGCAAATATCTCCCGAAAGGACTTCAAGATTCACAAAAATTGTCTGGGTGAGCAAATGAACGTAATGTATGCTACAAATAAGGTACAGGTTGCAAAAAAATTGGTGATTGCTAATTGGTGCATCGCTATGCTTCAATGAATAAATACGGATGGCTTCAAAACTAGTCAGGGTCAGAGAACCTGCGGCATGCCACAATGGTTTCCTCATGAACTGCTAGGACATTAATATATATATATATATATATATATATATATATATATATATATATATATATATATATATATATATATATATATATATGGAGGCTGTTTTAATATAACAAAAGTCACGCCCCCAAGATATTTATGTAGTTTCCTCTTAACAGAACCCAGGTTTGACATTAAATTTAAGATTTAAAGGTAGCCATGGAATAACATTCTCCAAATAAAAGACATGTAGTGTATTTAAGGCTTTCCACAGTTTGGTATCCATATTAATGTCTGGCCAGCTTTAAATGCCATCCAGTTGGATGACTTTATTTACTGGCTACTTGAGGCCATTGATGAGCACAACATGCTTTCTGTGTGATGTCAGGATTCCCTAGAGAGATAGTCATCTTAGTCTTTTCTATTATCGCCCACAAACTTGTTCATCTAATTCAAGCTCCAAACAATTGCCCTGTTGTGCAGCGAATGCAGGAGTCGGTACACCATGTGCAGACCGACCCTTGGAAGTCTCGCTCTGTTGCTGAAAGCAAGTCGATTGTTGGCATTTCTGTGAGTCTGCAGGCTGATATGTAAATCTGACGGAGCCTAGGGTGTAGTTTCCGATCAGTGACTTTGGAGAAATTTTAACTTGGGGCGAGACTTTTGTAGCAGAGGAGCTCTGGCATTATCAAAGCCTCACCCTCAGATGCCGTTTCTTTAGAAAGGATGCTTTCTAAAGGGACAACAAGTTCAAATACTTGGTTGTTTTTTTTACTGTTGATGAAAGGGAGGAAGGAGGACTTTGTTCCATGTTCCACATTAAATCTTCCAGTTATCTCAGCCCTAAATAACAGAGAAGTAGAAGACCTCAGGCTTTTCACAAAGGATGCTATGGCATGTGTGGAATGGCGAGAAGGGCTCAGTTGTCTTTCCACCTAGTTACCATGGTTTCTGTTAAGGCGATGGAAAGGAATGGGGGAGAATGTTTTGTGCCCATCTTTGCCAGCATTCGGCAAAAGGCATTAGACAAGTGACCACCGACCCCACCTCCCCCCAGTGCGACCTCATGAGAGCCCCAGCATGCCAACATGCTCTGCACAGAGACTTTACACAGCTGTAAATGGACCGGGTCAGGTCAGAACCCTCAATTTTTTTTCACTAATGAAGAGCAAATTTTAAACATTAGCTCAAGTAGGCATTAAACCTGGCTGCTAGGAGCAGAAAGAAGAGGGTGTTGCATAATCAGCTTTTCTGAAAAGGCCAGCTGAGGGAACCTCAACCATTTTGGAGCTCTGTTTTTGTTTTTTTTTCTCTCTTAAAGGCCTTTCAGTTTTAAGCTTTTCTTAGTAAATTATACATTCATTTCAACAGCAAGGAGAGTAGAGCTGTAAATCAGGACAGTAACATGGGATCCTTCTGGATGTCGCTATGTCCTAGCTGTTCTGTAATAATCTTTTAAGAGCTTGTCTTGAGGATAGAGCTTAAAGATTTTAGCCCTGCTAGAGAACTTTCCCTTTTTGTTTTTGCTTAAAGGAAAAATATTGACTTACAAAAATAACTATATATGGTTTTAATGCTATTAAGCGGACATTAATCAGAATAAATTTCACCCAAAGTGCTTTTGGAGTATGTTATTACTAATGAATCTTTGGGATATGAGGGGTGAACAAATAGCGCAAAATTAATCCCTTCTCTTACACTTTGTCACATTTCAATCACAAATCTCACTGTATTTTATGATAACCTTATTTGCTAGATCATTAGGAGCGGCACGCAACTGTGAAGTGGTCAAATAAAGGAAACATCAGTGTTTAACAATTGTAACTAATGATGTGAAGAGTTTGCTATACATGCAGCATGTATTCAGGACCCTTTTAATCTGCAAACCCTGAATAAAATTCAATCCAAACGATTGCCTGGTTCTCACGGCAGCATTTAAAAAAGGTCTTACGATTTCCAAATCTCGAGAGACCACACACGGTCATTTTGAAAAGATCGATGATATAACAGCTTTGGTCCTACAGTGTTTGGTGTGCGACCACACGGCGATGACGAGACACCCCGCAAAAACTGATTTTACTCCCGAACATTCCAGGCTCAGATGGCAAATCTCACAAAACCTCATGAAACGGGACTAGTACAGTTAGAGATGTAAATAAATATGGATGCATAGACATGCATGAGACATTGGCAGTACTTTTTGGAGTAGTTTTAACAGAGAAAAAAACACAAAACAAAAGGCTTCAATAAGTGCAAACAATAAATCTTGAATAACTTTTGTCAAGAGCTTTTTTTTTTGGTGTTTTTGTTTTTTTGTTGTTGTGTGTGTGTTGTGTTTTTTTGTTTTTTTTGTTTGTTGTTTTTTTTGGTTGTTTTTTTTTGGTTGGGTGTGGGGTGTGTGTTTTTTGTGTTTTTTGTTTTTTGTTGTTGTTTTTTTTTTTTTTTTTTTTTTTTTGTTTTTTGTTTGTGTTTTGGTTGTTTGTTTTTTTTTTGTGGTTTGGTGTTGTTGTTGGGTTTGTTGGGTTGTTTGGTTGTTTGGTGGGGGGTGTTGGGTTTGGGTGGTGGGGGGGTTTGGTTGTTGGTTGTTTTTTGTTTTTTTGTGAAACCTTGTTAAACTCATCGCGTTAAGTGATCTCTGTTTCCGTGCATTTGTGGACTGCAGTCAACTGAGCCGACACTTATAAATGTTTCCAAGGCGTATCACTTCCCATCACCTCGCTTTCTGATTGGCTACACCTCAAATTTAACAGGCTTCATGCTCATTTGTCGTCGCAATACACCACACATGCTGCGATATTGGGCCAAGACAATCCAATATGTTGAATATCCTCAGTATGTGATCGGAGTGGTCCCGACTTCCTTCTGAGCAGATCAGAGCCCTCTGATCCTACCACGCTAAGCAGGAATATCTTTTAGGATCATCATAAGAGCCATCCTGATAATCGGGACGTCCTTATGATTGTCGCAAAGGGAGAATCAGTTCTGAATTTGCCTAAAAGTCCTGCCATGTGAACCACCCTTAATTGGTAAATCTCAATATAAATCCAGCTAAAGGACTGAGGAACATAGCAGATAGGTTATAGGAAAATTATGGACAACTGGTGAGGTTGCGAAACAATATTCCAAGCTTTGAAATTCTCCCGGAGCACATTTTAATCCCTCAGCGTGTGGCAGAACCTGAGATCGATTGCACTTGTGCAGTTGTGGCAATTGGGGTCAGCTGCAGCCACCAGTTGCTGCTGAACCAGAAGCAGTGAGCTGACAACGTAGATCTAAGGTTCTGGAGAGTTTTGTTAAATAAAAAGAGAAGCATGTGTAATGCAAAATTCCCAAAGTAGAAGCTGCTTTCCACGGCTGTATCAGTAACGTGTTTTTTGAGCTTCTTAAAGGGAAGCCCGCTGTGGCTGATGACAAAGACGGACAGTAGCCTCTATCAGATAGTTAGCTGCTAACATTAGCATCAAGAGTAGAACAATTTTCTCTTTTCCCCCCCAGACATGTCAGCTTTTACCTTGTTTCCTAGGTATCTGGGGGCATTCATAGATTGATGAATGTTTAGATTCTCTCATATGACATCCTCTTCGGCCCGAGCTGCTGCTTAGAGGCTGGTTCTGATCAATTCATAGACGGAACAGCCGGAAAAGTCAGTATTTTTGATACTACAATACTTGGAAGTAACACACTTATATTACAGGAGCTGGTTTCACCTGCAATAACAGATGTGATCGAGAAATTTATTATTATGATTAATCCTTTAGTATTATTAACACTGAGAGCAGAGGAGCCAGACAACAGGTGTTGAGTTCGAGGCTAGAGAAGACATCACTGCCTGAGAAAATATTGATTCTTCTTACAAACTTAGTTTTGAGAGTTTCTCTTATTGTGTTACATATAACCCAAGCTATTGCCATTGTTTTGTATATGTCAAAAGTCACTTATTCACAGCTAAAGAGCCGATGTCTTCATGGAGATATTCCCACCCTGAGATTAATAGTTTTGTCTTCAAAGTTATAGAGCAAGGTTGCTGAATTTTATAAATACTTATTTTCATATGGCTGTTAGGTAGTGGGGTAGTAGGTAGTAGGAAGTTAGGAGGGGGGCAGCATTCGGCATTCACTGTGATCTGTGCTGTTCTCCTGTATGATCAATTCAACTTTTATTAAAACCTCCAAACTCTTAAAGGAATCTCTCTCATCTTTATTAAGAGTCTTAAATGCCATTACAACAGACAAAAGTAATTAGTGATTAGTCAATTATCAAAATAATTGATTGTGGCATCCCTAGAAGGCAGTGAAGATCTTCATGAAATACAATGCAGTATGTCAAAATGTGACAGAATTCAAGGGATGTGACTTCTGATCCAATGTAAAACTTTATTATATTGGATTGGTTTATACTATAGAAAGATGAGACATCTGTGTGAATCACTAACGCAGAGTTATAACCCTTTGTCCATGAAAGAACACACACACATGGATTGTCCCATTTCAACATTACCGCTGTTTCCCTCACTAATTGATCTGCTTATCAGCTGTACGCATGCGAATGCTTTTGCTCGTGTTCAGACACGATTGCGGATTAGACTGGTCCAATGATTATGCAGACAGTCTGCTGTTTAATGGCTCTCTCACAAATCTTCCCAAATCTTTTCCTCTGACAGTTCATCAAGCTGTGAGAAGGACTTTTTTTATTTTACAGCTATGCCTCCAGATGTAATGTTTGTATGATACTTCTCAGCTTTAAACCTTCAATCTGAAGTTTATTGAGATCAAAGTCTTGCTCAATATGAGAAAAGTATGGAATAAAATTTATATTGTAGAGCAGAAGATCATAAAAAGCTCTTTGTGCTGTTATGGAGTAAGGACATAAAAGAGGAAGTGATCCAAGTGAATCAGTTCAAGCTGAATGAACACAGCCCTCAATGGTGATTAATTATTTCATCAAAAGATGTTTGTGAATTCAGAGAATGTCTTGGAAGAAGCCAATCTCACTTCTTTTGCCTCCCTGAAGCCAAGTTGGTACATCTACAAATGGTTTCATTTCCTGTTTAGAGGTTGAGAGGATGATTTGAACCTTACCATGACCTTTGGCATCTGTGAAGCTAAAGGCAAGTAGAGAACCGGTCGGCGTTATCATATAATATGCCATGAAGACCTCTCACTTGACCGGTTTACTGCATTGAAATGGTATGCAGATAGATTTTGTTCTCATCTTTGCTTTTTGACAGTGCTGTCTTTCATTGTGGTTTGGATTCCATTTGACGAGGGGATTTTTCAGAAGTTTCTGTATGCGGAGCAGCTCGTTTTCTGATTACCTAAAGATACACCAGGGTTGGGAATCTTTAGGGACCTCATGATTTAGCTACGAATAAGAGGGCTACCCTCACGGTGACCCTCATATTCCTCTAAATAAATACACAAACACAATAACAACAAATCTCAATCTGTGCATCTCTAATGAGAAGCCAAAGACATTTTTGTTAAAAAAAGGAGAATAAATACCCCAGACAATGAAATGAAATTCTTGTGAACCTCTGCACTTTTCGAACTTACTTAGACAGCTAATCTTGTTCACAGCTAAATAATGAACCAAAGATCTCTCACCTTATCCAAATATCAGACTCTGACATTCTCCCACTACATGCTGTTTGAGCACATTTATAGTTGTTCTCGTGAGACTCTCATTCACCTTCTTGTTTGGAGCACACGCCATGCATCAGAAAATGTTCAGTAATGGTTACAACATTTAATTTCCCTTGCTGGAGTTTTCCTACCTGGTTATAGGGATCTCAGCGACTTTGGTTTTGTCTTTAAGTGTACGGGTTGGTGCATCCGGAGATCTTCATAGCTCACAGGCTCTGGTTCTAAATTATTCTTGAAGTTCACTGTTCCTTTAACATACAAGCTGTTTGAAACTTTATACAGTAATTAGATTTGCTTTTTCCAGCATAAGGGAAAGCCTTGAGATCATTTGGTGGATGGTCGTCTGGCAGATGGTAGCAGGTCGGGGAAATAGCGAAAATATACGCTGCGGTTGTACTTCTGGCTGGGGCTGGTTTTGACTTTGCTTTGGTTAGCCGATGTACCGGCCAGTGACAGAACTACATCCATTGACTGGTGCACTTATTTGGGGGAGCTTCGAATTCCAATTTCCGAGGTACATTGAATGCCCCAATAGCTTTAAAACAGCATCAAGAGTCAGAGCGGAAAAAGTAGAAGTACCCAGAGAAAACCCACACATGCCTCAGGAGACTTTGTAAATTTGATTTTAAAAAAGCCGTCCGCCGTGGGAAACGTGAGTTTGATGACCTAACATTAATTTTAAAGACAGGTTTAAGAGAGAGAATGAGGGAAGGTTACAGACCACCAGAAAACGCCACCTGTTTTCTCAAAAAACCCACCCAGGACATAAAGGCAAAGTGCCAATTGGGTCTGACATATGGTTGCTTCTTCAGCTCAACCTCTTTTTCTCAGAAACGCATCAGGACAGCACAGCTTTAGTCAGACTACAGACAGGACAGTTACCTACAATCATTAATGAAACGGAAATGTAAAGGTTCATGGTAAAGCGTCCGTTCACAGTACCAAAACAATTTAATTACTGAACTACTTTTAATGAGACTAATGATTTCTTGCAGCATAATAAAAGCAATGCAGAGACTATTTTGAAGACTTAATTATCTACTTTAAAACTGAAACGCCTTGTGCCAGCCAGGTTGTAAAAGAAATGAACGGATGTCTAAGGCTTGTGTAACGCCTCTATAATAATCCCTTAATTAACTGTGAAAAAGGACCCTCATTTGCGGAGCTTCATTGTAAATCACAGCAGAGCTCAGTGCCCTGTCTTGTCTCTGTCAAAGAAATCCAAAAGGAGAGAGTATAATGGTCAGAGTCTCTGACCTGAACGCCACACCAGATGTACAACGAAGTTTCACCTCATTAAGACTTAAACAAGAAGTATCTGCTGCTTTCTTTTGGCTGCTAAGATAGGCAGGATTTGTAGTTTATCCACAGTTTAGAGTTAGTGAAATATTGAGAAATATAAGCTGAGTGGAAAGGATAAAGTTTTCTTTCCTAACTAATGTGGGTTGACATACTCTGGGGCATGAAATTACTCTTCCTGATCCTCAAGATAGTGCTTCTTTCCTATTCAGATCAGGCCTTCAGCTCTGAGGCAGCTTAAACGTGAACAATGAAAATAAGCTCTCCAAAATTAATGAGAAATTATAGATTTTTAACAGCCATGCATGAAAATGTTCAGGCTTTGCTTCTGGACATCTTAGCAGGGCAAGGCTATAGATTTAAGTGAGCGGATGATAAACTGCTCTCCAAAAGCCATAAAGTTAAAAAAAAGAAACATTTTCACAACTGTGAATTATTCAAGTGGGAGAGGAACATCCTGTAGATGTTTATGTTTCCACAGACAATTCAGCTCTTTATTAGATTGTACAGACTGCAGCTGTCACATAGTCACTCCTAGAAAGGTCGTAAAATGCTAATTTTGAGGCTGTATGAATAATCCTAAAACAGTATTTCAGCAATCAGCAGTCATTAGCTTCTCTAAAAATTAGATTGAAATAATAATTAATACTAGGGAAAAGCCTGTTCACATCATCATTTCATTTAGCTTTTGACCTTTTGGCTAATACGTACCGTAATCAAATCAGTGTTTTGGTATTTGATTTCATCTTTCAAATAAATAGGTGCATTTTCTCTGAGAATATTCAGCAGGCTGGCGCAGAACATTAATCAGCACTAAAAGTGTGTGCTATAATATAGGGTACATACTAATTGTAATGTCAGTTCAGTTTCAACACCCTGTGGCAGTCAGCTAGGTAGCAGTCTGGTGTTTTCACGTTTTTATTAGGGCTTTACGACATGAAGAAAACATTTAATAATGTTACTATTTCTAAATAATTTTTGTGACTGTATTGATTCTGACTAAACCACAGTTTGTTTGTTTTTTTCATCACAATGTTCCACCATACTTTGTCAGCCTAAGCATCTCCGCCTCTAGAAACACACATTAAGTATGGGCATTGAAAACTGTGTGACTGGCATTCATTTTATTGACATGATTTAAATATGAATATGCACTTGTTTATATAATTGTTATTTACGTTCATGGCTCTTAAAATCTAATATTCTCCCAAATGCAGCAGCCAAGCAATCCTTTGCAACATTGCATGCAATGATATTGTATGTTTAGGTAGCTCTACTTTTGTTGTTACGGTTCCTGCATCATCTGCAAAATAGATCCGGGATAAAAGGTTGGGACACTACAATGTCATTTTTTCAGCTCCCCTCATTATCATCTGCAGGCTCTCTTATTTGAAGTATTGCAGCTGCATTGCCACATTGCTCAATGCTTCTAACCCTGGTCCTTCATGTACAGTATTTTAGATGTTTCCCTGTTAGTTTGCCATGAATTGAAATCAAGGGTGCAGACGCAGGGAAACACCCAAAGCAAGCATGATAGTGCTCCTTGAGGACCATAAAAAACTGCTCTAGTCGTTTGACCTCCTTGTACATCCGTTTATAATTTCTATTAATGAATGCCACTACTGCGTTAATGACTGCATTTATAACAGCAACGGACCGATCGCACAACCTTGAGAGACTCCAGTGTTCAATGTGATTTAGTTGAAAGACTTTTCCATTGTAGACTGACTGGTTTCTCAGTTAGGTAGCTCAGAGACAGAGACAAATTGCTGTGTTCAAGCCAAACTGAGGTTTCTCTTAATCCCTGGAGAATGCTGTTGAATACTGAGCCAAAATTAGTTTATAGAATTAATTGTGATCTGCAATCTCATCAGTTATTGTCTATCGGCTATTTGTTAGAAGGTTTTATTTTACTCTGAATTGTCCTTCCATCAGCAAAGTCTGTACATCCTTTTTTTAAAAGATTTGCACAAGACTGTTAGGGCCTGATTTATCAAGATTGCTGATTATGACCGCAAAATTGCGTGCGGCACAAAAAAAATTGTGCGAGAGGGTTGCCCTTAATTATTGGGTAATTTACTAAGATTGCGTGAGCAATTCATATCAGGTGCAAGTAGCACTATTCAAATGAGGAGATTGCGGCCGCTAATGCGAGCTGTACCACGACTAGAGAGAGGAGGAATATGCACATGAGGGGGGACACACAACATATGTATCAATTTTTTGGCTGTTACAGAATTAATTACTATTAGGCTATAATGTTGTGAATTCTGTTTTTCGTTTGTCAGTAATAACTGCAATTCATGCGGTGTACATGGGCTCCTCTCTGTTGCATGCTCACATCGTATTGCAGGGTTAGATAGATTAAAACTTCAGCATGTCCAGAACTAGGTCACTAAAATGTCCTTATTCTACTAATGTTATTGAAATGCATCGCACTTTATCATGGCCTCTATTGAATGTCAAGTTGCGGTAGAAAAAAAATAATCTTGAAAATAAGTAATCTGAAATGCTCTGAATTTTGTTTTTTAAATTTCATATATAATGCCAATTATCGTTGTGGTTTTGTATATGATTAATACATTTTATTAACTGGACTCCAGGAAGGTTAACCACTACGGGGGAAACTAATGAGGATCATAACTCACTGTGCGCTCAGCGCGTCATGACCAGGTGGAGACGTAATGAGAGCTCAGTGAGTTATGATGCGTCTTTGGGGGAAAAACAGGTAAATATTAACATAACTGTCTGGTTTACAGCCATTAGAGTGTAAATGACTCTTAGTTTATATTGTGTGTGAATGACACTTTTTGTTTGTCAGTAATAATATAATGCTTAAAGGCTTAAAATAGATGCTAAAATAGCCGGCGCTAACATTTGTATGCTTAGTAAATCACACTGCACCTGGAAAGCCTACAGTTTTGCCTGTTCTCCTCCCGTTATTTTGCGTCTCCTTAGAGAAACACCCAGATTGCATATTCATCAAGGGAAAAAGCGCTGAATGGATTGCGTGCGTCTTGCTGTGGGTTTAACAGGCGCAATGCGCTCTGCGCTTTGTTGATAGATCAGCCAGAGGCTGTTTTTGCGACGGTGTGTGGTTTGCGTGGGTTTTACCAATCGCAAATTGTTGATAAATCAGGCCATTAGTGTTCACGCTGATGTTTGGAAGATAAACTATTTTTTTGAGAAGAGCATGTTGGAGATGAGTTGTACATGCCACTATTTATCTTGCCTTTTTTGTCTATTTGCCTTCTTCTTAATGCCCTTTTGGAAATCTTATTTCTATCTATTTAGAAGGCCACAGGCTTACTTTGATCCTGTTGAATACCTGCCAACATTGTTCAAAAATCAAGAGATGCAACGAAAACAAAGCACTGGCTGATCTTACTTTTGTACACGCAGTTTGCATGTCGGAATTTCTCTCCATTTGATAGAAATGTAACCTCAAAGGGGCAACACATCCATCAGACCACAATATCTGACAGGAACGAACCCTCTGAGCACATTTATCTTGTGACACATGGCAAATTGCAGTTTGAGCAGCTTTAGCCCCACAAATCCTTATAGATGGAGGCAACCTTTGCCTCGTGTCATCGTGCGGCTGCTTTGACAGACCGCCTTGGTTTGAGAATGTTCTATGCACAGCTCATCCGTTTGTCCAAAGCAGATCATTGTTTTAAGTGTCATTGTTTATACAGTAAATGCAGTGCAATGTACTGTATTCAGGGAAGAGATTTTTCTAAAGCTTTCGTTGTGGTACTGCATCTTTGAAGCATGCTTGTTGCCTAAAGCTAGTTTTTCAATATAAAAATCTTTGTTTATAAAAAATCTGTACATGTTTCCAGTTGTAATTAAGACCTTATTCAATGTCATATATATATATATATATATATATATAAATTTTTTCATGCACGTCTGTATTGCTCACGCAGGTGTGTTTGAACAGAGACAAGTTACAGCTTACTACCGTGAATACTGTAATGTTGCTTGCCTTGGCGCACCATGTCAAAAAAACCACTGTTCCTGTGAAACTGCCCTCCAGCCATCAGCACACAGAGGCAATAACTGGACCTGGGCTGCTGCCTTAATTGACAAAGAGTTCAGAAAATGGCGCCTCACCCGGCGCGAGTTAGTGATAAGAAAGCTGCTTAGTTGTTTTGTTTCCAGCTGGGTCTTCCTGGTGCCCGCTGCACTAAGTCACGCTTTAGTCTCCATCAGGAGCGTTTCCAATCCAAGCATTTTCTCCAATCTAAATCTTTTTCTCTGACTTCTTTCTCTGGCAGGCGAGCTGCTGCTGCATAATGAGGTACTTTGGACAAATGGCCACCTCAGCAGTTCTGTTGTCCTTTGTGACAGAGTTAAACCCTATTTGCAGGAATTTTCACATATCAGGCAGTTAGACCAATCCTCTGTAAGACTGATTTACTTTAGAAGTATTAACTACTGTATAGGTTTATTCAGAAGCTACCCAAACAGGCATGTTTTATAAGGAATTATTTCCTTCAACCATTCCCTCCATGTTTTCTTTTTTCTTACTATTGTATTGGCTTCATAAGTGCAACATCCGAAAACCATTTAGGCAATCCGTTCACTAATTTGTATAAAAGACCATTAGCTTGGCTAAGTGGGCACAGCCTGTTTTTCAAGTCTATTTTCACACACGCACAAAAAACAACAGAATATTAGGAAACTTACTGCAGGCCTCTATCAGCAAACTTTTGTTTACCTCACTACTGTCCTCCTCATTGTGCTAACTTATGAAGATAAGCACACATTTAATTTACTTTAATAGCATTCTTGTTTTCCCCATCTTGAGGCTGAGAAAACGCGCCCTCTATGGCACACGTTTAGACCGCATGGGAACAGGAGGTTTTCGGATCACTTCCTACAACAGGATTAGATGTCTTAATGTTGGGTAAATGCAATATTGACCTGGTTACATAGAAACATATGCTCCTTCAATAAAGCATTAGGTCTTCATTTATGAGTCTACCAATTCATGGGCATATGTTTCTAGTTCAATGCTCAAAGTGCTCCAGTATATCCACTTAATTGTTTTTTTAACAAAGCGTTATCATTTACTAATATGCTACTTTGGAATGCACCGATCCGCTTTTCTCGTTTCCGATACCAATACAGATATCGAAGGTTCATAATCTGCCGATAATGATCCAAACAGTACTGAATTATATAATGCGTGCCATAAGAAAAAAGCACTAGGGATGCAACAATACCACTTTTTTTCAAACCAATACGATACTGATACTTGGATCTGAGTACTTATTGATACCTGGCACCAATCCCAATACTTCTACTACATAAAAAACTGCATTGAATTGGAAGACAGGTTTTCTTTTCATCTCTGCGTGTTACCTGTCACTGCATGTTTGTGGGCGACTGTGGCTCAGTGGTAGAGTAGTTGGCTTGCAATCAGAGGGTCGTAGTTTCGATTCCAGCTTCCTCCAGTCACATGTCGATGTGCCCCTGGGCAAGGCACTTAACCCCAAAAACATCGGCCTACCAAGCCATGTTGGCTATCGGTGTATGAATGTGAGTGTGAATGGGTGAATGTGGCTTCAATGTTAAGCGCTTTGAGTGGTCAGTATGACTAGAAAAGTGCTATATAAGTTCAGTCCATTTACCGTTTACAACAAATGGTGAATTAGCAAAAAAAAAAAAAAAAATACTAAAAATGACCAGAAAATTTCAAGTGAAAAAATATTTTTTTTGTGTGAAATTATTGCAGTTTCCACATTTTAAGTATCACAGTTCATAAGAATGCTATGGGCCAATACCAGTATTGGTATCAGTGCATCCCTAATGCTACTATATAATAATATAATATACAATAATAGTAGCTGTATGTTTACTTAGCATTGGCATGTGAAATAACTTTTACCCTAGAAATACATTCTTGATGTCCTCACTGTTACTACCAGCTAATTACAAAGGATTAAGAGTAGTTATTACATTATAAAACACAATTATATTTCTTTACTATAAAGAACATATTTAATAATCACTATATTGTTATGATACTCCTTTGTAATTAAATGCTGAGAGTATTGTTTTAGTTCACTGAATTCAGCTCACTGAATAAATGTTAAAGTAAAATTTTTTAGTATTGTGTAATAAATTATGCTTTTGCATTATCATTATTTATTTTAAAACTAATGCCTGTTTTACAGAAATCTTTACAAGGAGTGGCAATGAATTTAGAGTGGGCCCTAAAAGCGTTTTCTGTTTTTATTTATGAGATTGATTGACTTAATGCAGAGTATTTAATGTACCCTATAGATACTTGATAAATCTTTTTCTGTAATGCTTTTTCTGTAATCATTACCGATATTAAAATGTTAAAATGCTCAAAAAAGCAAATAATCCAAGACCACTTAGTCTAAAAAAAAACAAAAAACGGCCAGAACCCCCATCTGTTTTTTTTTTGTTTTTTTAATGGTACATTGACTTCTCTAACACATCCTTTTGTCTGGAAAGCAACTTAATCCTAAAGGAAAAAGATGTGATGCATGTTGATTCTGCATCCACTCTTCATGGTATCCATGCCATCTGTGCTATTTTCATAAAGTTTGCACTAAGGATTTTTTAGTCAAGTCCAATTTTGTTTTTGCAGGCAATTCAGATATCCCTTTATAGTTTTTACGTCTCAGACTTTTTTTACTACTTTTTTTTTTTTTTTTTGGTGCAACAGCATACTGAGGTGTGTGTGTGTGCGCTTGTTAGACCTTTAAATGTCCTATGTCGGTTACACCAGCATAATTATACACATCGACCTGAAGCAAAAGTGCTCTTTCGATCAAACATCCCCGTATACCCAGTAACATGAACAAGCACTCTTCCCTTTGCTGTGTCCCACGACACAGAGGGGCCCCTGCGGCTCCTCTCACCCCCCAGCCGGGCCTCTTTAATGAGGACTGGCCCCGGTGTGTTTGATCCCGCTGCCAGCTCGCAGCCCCGTGGCCCCTCAGCCTCATGCCTATTCAACAAACCCCCCAGCCTCTACAGTGACTCCCCCTACTGCCTTGGGTACAGCGTGGATCCAAAGCGAAAGCTCTCCTGGGGGGCTGTTTGAAATCAAAGCTAGCTGAGCTGAAAATGTGGAGAAGGGATGGAAAAAAACCCTCAACAATTTAGCTCTGTTCTTTGTAGATTTCCCAAGCTCTTAAGCTGTACATTTATGTTTTTTAAGTATTTTCTTTTTAAAATATTTTATTTGACTGTTCAGTCTTTTGGAGTTTAAATACTCATTAATTGGTTTTCCTTCTGATGGTCATGAGTTATAAAAAGATCCAGTCTCTCACATAGGACTTTTTTTTTTTTTTGCACAGGATGGAGGTTTGCTGATTAACAACCCAACGGCGCTCGCAATCCATGAGTGTAAGTGTTTGTGGCCCGACACGCCCCTGGAGTGTGTCGTTTCGCTCGGCACAGGGCGCATCGAAACTACCGGCAAGACCAGCGCCACGTATACGAGTCTCAAAACGAAACTTACCAACGTCATCAGCAGTGCCACAGATACTGAGGGTAGGTGACACAGAAAGTTTGAAATATACTCCGAAACTGAGCAAAGACTTTAATCTATTGTATGTTTATTGTTTATGTATTATATCATTTACAGTATGATCCATTTATTTGTTTTTTTGTGGCCCTAAAATTTGAATTTGTAGTGGAAATAGATGTTGTGTCCAGCCACCTTTTCTCTGTAGTAAAGCTCTAACAATAAATTTTAAAAAGAGACCTCTGTTGCTCAAAGGTAGGTTTGTTCACCTCAACCCAGCAGGGTGTCGTCAAAAGAGAGGGTCTCTCTCTCTCTCTCTCTCTTTAGTGGAATTGGTAATTTAAAGATTCTTTCTGCAGAGTTTCAGATAAGTTAGGTTCAAGACTTATTCCATCTGCCAGAGTACAGCTACCTGATCCAGGCTCAGCAGACTGTGCTTATATATGTACAAAGAGCTTTGAGGTTTGAAGCACTGATGTCTCTCTGATGTGAGTCTAGTGATGACCCACGCACAAAAGAGGAAGAGCGGGGGTGGAGCATGTGCTAATTGATATCACATCTTCCTGTTGAAACTGAAGGGGCCTTTAATGCAGTGCATTCTGGGATGATTAGTCCTTACGGCAGGAGGTCTGTCTTGGTAGTCCCATCCTGTCGTCATGGCGAATGGCACAACACCTCTTTAATCTCGTCTCTTACCAAAAAAATACAACAAAACCACAATGTGATAATCAAAAAAAGTAATGTAAAAGTTCTTTAGAAGAACATTTCCAACACAAGCTTTAAAGCAAACTATTTGTCAAAGTATTAGAAACAATTCTTCATTATATATCTCTGACACGATCAGTAATGCTGAAGCAACTCTGCGTAGCATTAGCATTAGCTATGTGACGTCATAAATGCGCCTTCTGATTTGTAGGTATTTTAATTGCAGCTTTTTATAATCAAATCCCATTATCAATTGTTATCAACAATCCCAATATCATTTGTTATCATTTGAATTGAGGTACATCATATGTTTCATTCAGGGTGTAAGACAACACGGACCAGAAAATAACATTTATCTTCCTGTCTTTTAACTTCCTAAGGGGAGGAGACTTAGGCTATGTCCACACTAAGCCGGATAAGGTTATACGGGGAGTTAGACGCCTAATTTTATCCACTCAACACGAGCATTTACGGCCGTTTAAGGTCCGTTTAAGGTCCCATAATTGCGCAATTCAATGCCGACCTATGCATGTACTGGGCATGCGCAGGGAAAAACAAAAAGAACACAGATTGACACCCATAATCTACGTCACTGTCGGCGCCTCCTGGATCGCCTCCTGTGTCGCCTCCTGTGTCGCCTTTTCATCCGCAAGTAGGTTAGGGTTAACTTTACAAACGTCGGAATTTGCAAAAGAAGCAGTAGCATAGCGAGACTCGTCTCCATCTTTGCTGTTGTCATTATCTGGTTTCGCGTTGTTGTCGTCATCAACTTAGGACGCAGCATTTGATTGACGTCGTTGCTCTGATTTAGCCGGGGACCGGATAAGTTGCATCCAGACGTGCTCATTTAGCCGTTGAGATAACAGTTAGACGGCTTTCTTACCCGGCTAATACTTATCCGGCCACAGACTACAAACAGAGCCGCCTTAGTGTGGACGATAGGGGGGTGTAGACTAAATACTTATACGTTTAAGGCGTTATCCGGCTTAGTGTGGACGTGGCCTTAGGCATACAGGGTAGTCCCGTAAGAAAGCCTGTTAGATTCATCTCTGCAGAAAATCTCAAGAGCTACCATGGCATGGTTTAAATTAAAGTATATTTGGTTTGAAATGGCCCAGTCAAAGTCCACACCCAAAAGGAATCTGTAGCAAGACTGGAAAATAGCTGTTTGTAGATACATTCCAACCAGTTTATCATTAGACTATTACTTCATAATACACCAAACAATTGTGAATACTGGAAAACATTGCTCTATAAGGTACTGACTGAGGAGAGGTGAGTCAAAGATACATTTTGGACACACTGTATGTTTCTCCTTTCACTTCCCAATCAAGCTCCATTCTGCATTGTCTAAGTGCAGATATATCAACCTCAAGGCACGCAGGAAGCATACGGCCCACAAAATTATTTCATAAACAGATTATTATTGGCTCACCAGCAGCTTATTCATCGCAACGGCTGCTCACTGCTCAAGCAGCGAAACTTATGGCACTTTCCGCGTTGCCAAGTAATGAGAAACCAACTCAGCCTTGCTAGGTTCCCAAGTGCACATTTTGCTAATGAGGAGTTTACTGAATTTTCATCACAAAATTGAGTTCAAAACACAATCCTGAACCGTTCTGTAGGGAGGCTCATAGAATTGCAGTGCAGCAGCGTACCCAAGGTAAAATATGACTCTGAGCGTTTCACGTAGCTGGGACGATACCCCATCTCCACCTTCAACCTGCTCAAATGCTCTACATGTTTTTATCTGTGAGAGCAACAATTCTCTGTATGGAAGGTGAAGCAGACGGCACACATAAGTACTTCTACTGATGTTCACTTCCAAGGTAGTTTAAGACTTTCCACACCTCAGAATTTAACACCGAATGGACAGACAAAAGGAAACATGTCTTTGTTGCCCCTTTGCTGTCTCTGTTGTTTCTTCTGTCAGGTTTTATCCACATTTTCATATATTAAATAAGATGTTCTTGCTTTAATTGATTCATTTGTTTCTTACATGTCTTTTTTTGTCTCTTCGGATTTATATGTCTAGCCAAAATAAATCTATTTTATATTTATGAGTAAATATTAATACTGTTTGACTGGAACCTAGGTCACGGTTCAATGTGTCTGAATGCTTTTTTTAAGACACTACATATGTCTGCAAAATGGGTCCAATTTGAAGATAAAATGAAAGACCATTAGGACAAAAGCACAAAACAAATGCAAGCCTATAATTCTTAGTAAGAAATTTTTTTCACGGGTTTCGTGCTGAAGAAGGACTCTAGTTTATCTCTGTCCACGATGGGTCCCACTGTGGCCCAGTGTGTTTGTAGCCTCTTACTGTCCTTATCACCTCTCGACTGGCCACTTCAGCTGTACCTAAATTTGGCTCACCCCCTCCCTGTTGATGCTCTGGTGCAGTGTGTGACCCAGTTGCTTCTTTGCACTTTTCCTGTATAAGAGACTATGACCTCATCTTGTCACTTTTTTTGCCCTGAAACGAGAAATAACTAATAACGTGTATCACAGATTTTGATTTATTTATTTCATCAAGTTCACTAGAACCCTGCTTGGTTAAGGTCAGATAAGACTAAAAACAGCGTTAAGATGTGATCCTAGTCTTCATGTAAAGGACTTCACCTTAATGGACAGTGTAGCCTTTGAGCACAGTGTGTCATTGCTCGGAATCTTAAGCAAGTCTTTGAAAGATGACCTTGGGTCAGTTTTTCTCCTGAGACCGCTGCCCACTCTTAACCTTTTACTTATTCTTTGTTACGGGGCTGAGAAGCGTAGGTAGTCTGTTTGCGAACACATTGGGATGCTCAGAAGTGTCCTTAAATTTACATAAGCAATTTTGGCTTGTAGCCAGTTGTAATGTTTATGGATATTGTGGCTCTTGTGAAGAAAAAAAAACAACATGCCATCATTTTAGAGTGTTGTGTTGTTTCTTAAAGGTCGCTATCCTTTGCTGAAGATTTAATTTTATTATTTTTTCAGCTACTGAGTACATGTTTATGTATTACATAGTGCTTGTAGTGTAACTGTTCCTGCTGATGAAAAACCCTGGGTACTGTGTTCTGCTTTACACACCTCTGTCCGATAAGATGTCAGCTTTAGTTAAATCTGATCAGGGCACCCTTTTTCACACCTCGATTATGTCTCCTACAAACCTTGTGGTAAACTGCAAACAGGATCTCGTGTCACTTATTTCTTAGCTGGCATTCTTCTTTACACTTTCCCTAAAGGCCAGCTTTGTGGACTCCACATCCAACATTTGTCCTCTCTAGATTTCCCTCCAACCTGTGAATCTTTGTGGCTCCTCTAGGCTTTCCATGGACTACTTGGCTTCCTGTCCACCCTGTTGGTTCAGATGGACAGCCATGTCTTATTGAGCCTAGAGCTGTGCCCTCCTCTTTCTATTTCAGATGATGGATTGAACAGAACTGTGTGAGACAAGGTTCTTTCACAGATTCAGTTCTTTACATTAAAAAAAGTGTCTCTCTTCTTTTGATGTTACTAATATCCTTTGTTTCTTCCTTCCTAAAAGTACATTTTTTATGCATCTTTATACATTTTTATTAGGGATGTTCTGATCCCAATCTCAACATGGGATCAGGCTGATATTTTCAGATCAGAGATCGGCTATATTAGCTGACAAGTCACACCGATTTTTCACAATAGTACCTCCTAGTTACGTTTGCCAGTGATTGTGTAATAATTCAAACCTCCACAGAGGTACAAACAAGGACTTTTAATTACCACAAATCAGCATAGAGGATTATTACAGCTGTAATATGGGTAAACTTCAACAACTATGCTTAACCGTACATTAAAATATATAGTAAAGGCATGGAAACACACCTGCTGGCATTTACATGCAACCAAAATAAACGGAGAAAAACTCCTCTTTAGCTCCTGCAGAGGGGGAGAAAAAAGGCTGACACCAAACTGCACCTGTGGCATATTCAAATAGCATCGGAAATCTATTTTGATTTCAGGATCATATGATATTTCAGCTTATAGTGAAAACACCAATAATAATACTGCAACTTACAAACTTTGGGCAACACTCAATATAATTCGTGAAACTATAGAAAGTATAGTGTGAATGCGATCCCATGACAGTGGAAGACAGTATTGGGCACACCAGCATATAGCCTGCCGGAAATACTTTTTTTATAATACTGTACCAAGTATAAGTGTTTTGCTTTTTTACTTTTGTCTGACATATGCAACTGATACTGAGCTTTAATTGTCTGGAAGATTTTGATTCATGGGATTTACAACATTAATAGTAATGCTTGTTAATGAAAGTAGTCTTATAAAAAGTTGAGTCACTTGCTAAAAATATATTTCGGTTTTATAAATTTCACCACTAAAGGCAAAATATCAGATGGGGACTGGAATTCGGATCGGATCTGAGGCCTAAAAAGCTGATTGGGACATCCCTAGTTTTTATATTACATTGTGTAGAAACAATGGTGACTGGATCAAATCCTGAGGTGGTGTGTTAAAACCTAACCCAACTTTAACCTTCTCCACA
The DNA here is from genome assembly GCA_028564705.1 of Apricaphanius iberus. Taxonomy (NCBI): domain Eukaryota; kingdom Metazoa; phylum Chordata; class Actinopteri; order Cyprinodontiformes; family Aphaniidae; genus Apricaphanius; species Apricaphanius iberus. The sequence goes on from JAPXFQ010001222.1 coordinate 134,432, forward strand.
ACATTCTCCCTAAATAATTAAGTTTGTGCAGTGATGTTTTCTAACAAACCTCTGAGGTCTTTTAAATATCAAATGTGTCCATATTTACATGGAACTATTTGCCATTGGTGATTGTTCATTTTGCTAGTGCTTCTGGAGGGCCCATTCATGCTTGGGAGCTACAAACTGCAGAGGGTTTCCCACAATGCAATCATGATTAAAGCTTTTGTGTGGGGGCGATAATCACACATTGTGAATTCAACTTAAGCTAAGCTAATCCTCTCCATCTTGTATGATACTAAAAACAGCATCCATACAAACTTTATAACAATTGTTCTTATTGACAACTTCTTAGCTGCCAGTCCAAACTAATGTCCCATGACTATAGCTGGGTCAATCCTAGAAAGCTGAAGTACATTAGTCTCTGTAGTTACCAATGCATTTATAAGTCTCTCTGATTGGTTTTGACGGCTAAAGTCTGCAAAACTTTACACATGTTCTCTCAATAAACTAGTAGAACTTTGTAAAGCCTCAGAGGAAAGAAGTCTGTCTGGTTTCCTGACCTGTGGGAGGTTGGATATACAGAAATAAGGACACAAATATTTATGGATCCATTAGGTGTTTTTGTACAGTCTTTCACCCACTGCTTGTTTGCTTGAACTGAAGAGGTGTTGATTTTAAAACCATCCATGCAGTGCAGATGGGGACAGCTATGGCAGATAAGTCAGGCATTTTCTCTTGGACCTGCCTCAGGCTTTCAGCTCCAAGTGCTCACTCAGTGACACAGACGAGGCTTGACTTTGCGTGCACCTTCTGCAAAAAAAAAACACAGCTGTTGAATGTTTGTACATACTGAAGCGATTACCAGGCTAATTGTGTGCTTATTAGTTCGTTACTTCTCTCTCCTTCAGAGGTTCATGCCATGCTGGACGCCTTCCTCCCTCCTGACACCTACTTCCGCTTCAACCCCTTTGTGAACGAAGATGTGTCCATGGACGAAAGCCGGCTGGAGAAGCTCAATCTCCTGCAGGCCGAGGGAATCCGTTACCTGGAGAGGAATGAGGAAAAGCTGAATAAGGTCGCTCGCATCCTCGCTCGAGAGAAAACCTCCATGCAGAGGGTGACCGAGTGGGCAAGGCTCAGAGCTGACATGTACAGCGGTCCGTCCTCAAAGCTGTAGGAACAGAGAAAATGACTTTCCCCTGCTCATTCTCCTTGATCTATATTTACATTATGTCATGTTACCGTGGTTACTGTAGCATAGTTAATGTAATTTTTTGTTTGACCAGTAACTGTTAAAAAAAAAACAAAGGCCACTTTGTGAGATGCATCTAAAATGCCAAACGCCTTCTCCACTCACCAACACTTTGACAGATATTTTTACTGTTAATGTGCCAACAGCTTTGGCACTTCCCACATAAGCAATTTTCACTGCCAGCAACTTTGGCAGAGAACATTTAGCTGGTTATATGTGTGTATATTACTGATTATTCGCATGATTATTAATTTAAAAACTTCTAAGTTTGAGTATCCACCTGACTAGTAATCCAAGCAACATCGCCGTTAACAAGGTGTTGTGCCTTTTATACCTCCCTGCTAAGTTTAGAGTAATAGTGATTTGAAGTCGAGGTCAGCAGAAGGTTTGCGTCACTTAAAATAAAGACCTGGTTACATTTAAAGCACATAAATTACAAAGCCTGGTAGGTTTATTCTTTTCGAGACTTAGTGCGAAATTAAGCTAACTCACTAGTGTCCCTGATTAGATTTTTGAAGAAAAACAGATAAGCTAACTACAGTGTCAGTCTCATCAATGAATAGAGCAGCAATAAAATGTAAAGTATTTATAACATCATATAATTCCAAAAATTTTAAGATTTTAATAATGAGCACTTTTTTATTATTAGCCTTCATTTAAACTGTCCAGTTAAAAAATTGGATTTTTTGCTCACTCTTATTTACCTTTCAGTAGCATATTTACCAACATTTTAAGTATTTTTTTTAGCCCTACAGGTATTTTCATATATATATATATTTTTTTTTCAGTAAGATATCCAAAAAGGCTGCTATGAGAATGCATCACGTTCCATGAGAGACAGACATTAAAATCTAAAAAAACATAAAACTGAGCAATTTGGCTGTAGTACTTTAGGCTCTGAAGAAATCCCCTCCAGGTCAGGAATCTAACAAATAATACACGTATAAATTGACTTCCTGTGTCAGAATGTACCATTTTGGTCAAAATGTCAAATATACAAAAAGGCAAAGAACATTGATCAGCATCATGCTAGCTGTTCTAACAGCCTCCTTACAAACTTTCCTTTCCAGATACTTTTAGCACCACCGCTGCTTTTTCTGACTTCATTTTTTACATTTAGCACATTACTCCTACTGGAATTAGGCAAATTTCATTTTTGTTCTCCACATAACAACACCGAAGATTCTTCTGGTGCAAGCTACCAACTTCTTGGTGCAGCTGTGAAATCTAAAATCTTAAAATCTTTCTGTACGTCAGTAAATACACAAACCTGTGTTTGTGATCACTCAGAATAGTCGTGTAATGTTTTTATTTGTCAAAAAAAAGCTAATGATAACTGTAACTGTGGTAAATGATTGTAAACAATCTAGTCAGAGTCAAGTTGAGCCCAGATGCTGCTTTTAAGTTTTCCCCCAGAGGAAATGACTAAAATTTGCACGTTTCACAATGCAGCTATTGGTAAACTGTGTGTGTATAACAAAAATAGTAGATGAGGGCCAACTTCAGGCATCACAAGTATTAAACATGTGTTTCTATAAAAAAGATGCTACAGAGATATAAATCACATATATGTTATTTAACAGAGATCCAAAGGATGTCTAACTGTAATATTGTTGATGTGTTGTTTTAACTTTAGAGTATTTAAAGTTTTTCAAGCACGTTAATATTGCCTGAGATTTTGGTTCTGCTTACATGTTGTGCCGTCTTCAGGTTGCCCTCGTTTGATGCCTCCGTCCCGATGTCTACCGTTGTTGTAGTTTCCTCACACCCGTACTGTAAAGCTTTCTGAATCTATGCAGCTGGTTTCTGATGCATTGTATTTAAACAGATGGGGTTTTGTTTGTTTAGTTTAGTTCTGTTTGGCTGTCACTGATTTGCAATAGCGGAAAATGGGTCTCCATTTGCCGCTGTATAAAGAGCAGTCGTCCATTTCCAGACCCAACCAGGTCAAGCACTGTGTTACTTGACAGACTCACTCCCAGAGGGACCCTGAAGTAAGACGGCTACTGATATCGTACTGATTATGTTAATTCTACCGTCCATCTCTTGTTAGTCCAGTGTAAATACTGTTTGAGAATGTCATTAAAACCCATCACTGAACCATAATGCATCCCGCTTCCTCTAATTATTTGAAGATAAGCCGATTATGATCTGAGTAAAGCTGCAGTTTCACCCACAGCTTGTGAATCGTCTCAGGAGAAATGTAGATATTTATTCTGTAATGTATCCTCCCAAATGCCTAATTGTTGGGGGTGATGCACCATTGACCTTTTGGCTCAGGATTCAGAGAATTTCTGATTTGCAGATCTAATTTGTCCAAATGAAACCCCAATCGCATCCCCATCCAAATGGTTGTGTTCTTTCACGCCTTACCTCAAATGTGTGTTGTAGGGGCTTGGGTATGTTTATCAGGGGGAATGTAATTTCACTGCTCATCCCTGAGCTACCTGTCATAAAATAGAGAAAGGTGAGGCAAGTTGACTGCAAGGCTTTGCTCAGGCAACTGGATAACAGCCCGGCCCAGTGATGGATCACTAACCCCCCCCAGCATAAACTCTGCTTGCCGACACAGCTCTCCACTGACTGCTTACACGCATGAAAACACAAGGATGGCTTCAGAAAGCAGAGGATCCAAGAAACTGCTTCAACAATGCTTGTGGGGGTGGGGGGGCAGAATCAACAGACAGGACGTTTGCAGACATTCTGTCTGAAATTCAGAATTTCAACAGTGAAAACAAGAAGAAAAAAGATCACTCGTTTGTTTTAAGTAGCTGAAAACATTAATGACCCATTACTGTGTCTTCTATTTACTACCAATCACCATAAATTACTGTGTTGGATTTTTATTTTTCTTCATTTGTTTTCCAAACCCGTTTTAATCTGTTTGGGGTCGAGAGCTGGGCTTTATGTTATCTGTCACCTGAATGTAGGATAACATTTGTTGCAAAAGCACATCCTTTTCAATTTTAATTGAGTGTAAGAGCATACTTTTCTTTCTTATAGTTTGTGTATTTTATATTTTATTTTACTTTAATATTACATAATGCATACTGCTTGTTTACTTCAATAATTATTGTTTTCAATAACCTGTATTTTATCTGCATCAGTCATTGCCAGTTCTTGTTAAATATAGTATAAATAAGTAATGGCAGTCATTTTGGTGATCCACATATTAGTTTTCACTCAAGTTCTATTCGGGGTTCTCTCACTCAATAACTTTGATGAAAAAATCTTTTTGAGATATGCACATTCTAAGATGAAGGATTTAAATTAAATTTACATAACAGAATAAGCAATAAATTCAGGGAAATCAAACATTTTTACACTGTCCACTTTATTTTTTTCCATAGCTGTCCAGACCTGGAATGTGCTAATAAAGTAGATTTCAGATATTCCAAGATTGAGAAGAAACCTTGAAAGACCAAATTATACAGCTTATGTAAGTATGAGCATTAATAAGATGTTTAGAGGTTTAAGGGAAGGGAACAAAAAACAGAGAAATTTTCTCCAAAGGTATTTTAATTAATTTTCCATCCTAACAAAATCTGTGTCCATTCAAATTGTTGAAACGTGTTTCTTGGATTGTGGGATTGAAATTCAAGAATGACTTATACTTAATGATACAAAAACTGTTAAATGTATTTAACTGAGGTTTTAATGAGGTGAATACTAACTCTTGACTTTTCCTAGCAGTTGTTTTATATTCACCTATTTATTGGGAAAACATGTGAAATATTAGTTTGACTATTTGCATTCCTTTTCTTATGTTTTAACTTTTATTTTCAAAACCATTGGAATTTGCGACGACAGGATAATCAAATTCTTGACAAGTGTTCAAATCAGTGCGCCAGTATATGAAGTGGCAGGGTTTTCAGATAATCAGACTTAACAGACATCCAGACCATATCTTGTAGAAAAAAAAAATCTCTCTCTCTGCTTTGAGACAATACTTTTTAATAAAATGAGATGCAGAACTTGTATAGAAATCTATTCCTGTTCTTATTACTTTTATTAATATAAACATCCTTCACTCATGATGACAGAGATGCAGCTGATCCACCAATTGCATTAAAATAAATCCTGGTCAGGAGAGTGCCCCCTGTGGTTAACAATGTTATCTAGCGTTGAAACGCTGTCCCCACTCAGTATAAAGAACACATAATGTAATTACGAACCCCACCCTGTGAGAGGAAATGCATCTTGTCTCTGATGTAAACAGGTTTGACTCCTGAACCTGTCCCCCAGCAGTAATCACATCACTAATTTCATTTATTTTAGCACCTACGGCAAAACATCTACTCTGCGAATCCAAACATGTCTGCTTAGTTTAAGCCCAGGACTGTGCGTGTCAAGGAGTCGTTCTCTCACCTTTGTTTTCATGCGGCAACGGCTTATCCTCAGGGTGGATGCTCCACAATTACAGCTCAAAATCCCAACTCGTTACCCCTTAATTAGTTTTGAAGAGCATCAACAAGTAATAGATTATACACAAAAGGCTTTTTTTCCCAAAGTGGTATTGCAACGTGATGTAAAATGGTCTGCAAACCTATTCATATTGGCGAACTGTTTCACATTTCTTTTGCTATAACGTTTTTTTCATCATTATCTTTACAAATTAAAAAGCAAAATGTGCCGCGGATATATATTTAGCCTCCCTTACATTTAATCTCAGTATAAATCCAGCTGCTTTGTGAAGTTCTGGCAGGGAGATCGTTGAACAGAGCAGCCTAAGAGGCCCAAGGTTCCTCCAGAGGACTGGCAGAGATCACACCTCAGGTGGGAGAATCTGATCATAATGGGAGAGTGGCAAGAAAGCCACAGTAATACTCGTTTGTCACATGCCATTTATTGTGGAGAGCAAACATGTTACAGAGGGTCCTCCTTTCAAACTCAATCAACCTCGCACACCACTCAAGCATACTCTGTGAAATATGGTTGTGGCAGCATCTTGATGTGGGAATATTTTTCATCAATAGAGATGAGGCAGCTGGTTAAAGTTTGAGGGAAAACTCACAAAGCTAAATACAGGGCAACCTAGGAGGAAAACCTGTTAGAGGAAGTAACAGATTTGAGATACAGCATAACAGCAGCTTACCATGCAACTACAACTAAAACAAAATCCAAGTATAATGCATTGCACTTTGTAATAAAATCGTGAAGTATGTGATAAAGTATAAAATAAAAGGAGTTTTGCTAACACTAAGTATGAAATGCTTACTGTTTTTCTTTCTGAATCACTCTAAACCCCAAACTCCACATTAACTACGCTTTCTATAACATCCAAAAGAAATCTAAAACGAGAGCATTTGTCCGTGTTTTGTATCTCAGTCTGTCTCAAGTCTCTTGGAATTAATGACCACTTCTAATGAGAGTTAATTCATTTAATTGCTTAGAATTTTCAGCAGCACAAAAATTGGTAACATAAGAAGAAAACATTGCTAAGATAGTTCCATATCTTCATCATGTCACGTATGATACATCTCGTCACATGATGATTGTATCTCAGCATGGCCATGTCGTCAAACACCCAGTGCAACAATGGGCTTAATAATGTGCTTAATAATGGACAATTCACCAATGTAGAGGCACCATCTGCTAAATGGTTTTATGCATTTCAAGACAACACACTGATGCCATTCGGTATGCAGTTTGGAAGCTGCTGCACTTAATCTCCTTGCTGTTGTCCTTGAACATAAGAAAATCCCTCAGAGTATTTTAGAGATAATTTGCAATGGAAAAATTATGAGGTTGTTTTAATGGTATTCAAGACACATCCAGATATATCTGAGGGGGGGATCTGGAAACAGAGGCGAGTACTTTTACAACATTTCTGAGCGTAGTGGTGAGAAGGCAGACATGAGGGAGAACCCCAAGGTTTAGTTAAGATGATGAATTATTGTAAAACATTTATTTTCCTCTATTTTCTGTCATTGTTTGGCAATTTTAATAAAGATAAAATAAACATCCACATGTGGATTAATGACACACTTTTGGTCAGAGCCTGGAAAGAAGTGGTTTGAAGTGAATTTATTGTCCTTAAAATGTCTTATTATCTGCCCCTTTGCTTGTTCCCAAATGAGTCCTCATCCAGAACGTAAGCCCTTTCTCTTCTTGCTTCATATCTCGGCCTAATTTGTTTATCTCAGTGAACCAGCTTCTGGAAGGCATCTCAAAGCACAAACCTTGTTTCCATGCCAAACCAGGCTTATCCTTACAGTAATAACTGAGTCACTTGCTCTCTTTGTTTGAAGCCACGGCTGCTAATGGTTGCCAGTGCTGAGCCTGAGATAATGGAGGAGTGTGAGGTATATGCGGTCAAAGAACAGGGAATGGCTTGCTGGGAGATGATTTAACTTGGATAAAATGTGTCTTGAAGTTCATGTGAACTCATCTACAAGAACCTGGCTGATCGCAGAGGCTGATATGTGATTAGTAATGCTCTTTTTAAAAGATTATATAATAAAATTAAACTGCGAAACAGAGGCTGAATATATAGACAAGCACCTAATATTCACTGCTGGATTTGTGGAGAATCTGTGATGCTTTGGGCCATTTGGCTTTGAATGGTCTTGTTAGTTTGACATAATCTCAGGGCATAATTAAACATTTTGAAGTTAACAAATCTGAAACAAGCATTTTGGCAATGAGCCAAAAGATGAGACCAAATAAAACAATACAAAAATTGTCCACCAGACAAGTCCCCCCAAACCATACTCAGTGGCTATCTCAGTCCTTAGACTGTCAGTCTTATAGAACAACAATTTCCAAAGTTGGTTTCAAGACCCCTGACAATAAGCATGTGTGCTCTTGAGATCCTCCTTAGAATTTATAGAAATATTTAGTTAAAAATCCGTGCTTACAATTAGATAAAAATAATATACTGCCTGTTAATTTTAGTTTGTGTTGTTGTCATGTGCATTTATCTGGCCTAGGGTTGCCTACTAAACCAACTGTCTGAGTCATTACATTGTTCTATTGTTATTTTCCTCTCTAGAAACCGACTGCAACAGAAGAGGTCTGGAATAATTGAAAAAAAGTCATGCATATGAGAGGCCCAATGCAGAACTCTGGATGTTTCAGAAAGACTACCTAAAGATCATGATTCTCATTTTTTGTATACCCCAACCAAGGGCAGGCCTAAACATTAAGGTTGCTTAGACCCCCCTGCTGACCTGGGGACTGCTTGAATTCAAACACTGGTAGACCTTTTACAGTCATGAATCTAAATTGATGAAAAATTTAAGCCGCTTGAGCTGGGTTCAGATTTCATGTACAAGCCTTTTGTCAACTAGCCTAATTTTAAAGGGACTATATCATGTTTCCGTTGGTATTATACAGTATAAATTTGTCCTAAAATTTAACTTGTATCCTGTAGTTAATGTTAGACAACGAAGTGAACGGCTTGTTTCTCTATAAACCCGCCTCCTGCACCCTAACGCTACGCCCCGCTCAGGGCCGCTCTGCTGCGCTGCTCAGCAGGGAGCAGATCAAACTGAAACAAACAGTGCTAAGCTTCATCACAAACAGTATTCTCACGAATAATTTGAAAAGCCCAGAGTACCACAATGAAACTCTGTTATATTAAGGGCTCAGACGTTTGGTTTATTAGATTTTTGTTGTTGTTAGAAACGGAGTCAATAAAGCTTATTTAATTTGCTAAATCTCCAGGCTTTAGACAGAGCCCAGACCAACACAGCCGCATCCACTAAGCAAATCTGTCCAGCCCAGTATATAAAAAGGCCCTGGGTCTCGTTTGCACCCGTTTCCTGAACTTTCTGAGATGCTGCAGATCAATTGATTAACCACACAATGCTTTTATAAGATCACATAAGCAGCTTGATAAATGGCTAACCCACATTAGCGTTAGCATGTGGCCACTTACTTCTCTGTCCATCACGGCGTCTTTGTTCTTTGATCCAGCTGCTGTTCTTTAGAAATGTAGAATAAAGTCCTGTAATCCATGCAGCCAAACAGGAGTTTTCACAGAGAAAGTAAAAAAATCTGACAAAAAAGTGTTTAAAGCTGGCAAAAACCGAAGCAGCCATTAGCTGTGAGAGGGTCGAGGGTGTGTTTGAAATCCTATCAGGGGTAGGCCGCTCTGCCTGCAGGGGCTGTGCAGAAACCTCTAGTATTCAACTTTCCACCAGTGATGTCACTAGTTAAACACTCAGTCAATTTCTAGGAGAGGGAGGGGCAGCTGCTCAGAGGGCAGAATTCAGGAGGATTAAGCTTGGTTTATGCTTGCCGCATGAACATTCCCCGCGGAAACGAGACGTGCGGAACCGGCCGAGACGCCTTCGAGCAGCGTTTATACTTTTTGTGGCTTGTCCCTGCTGAGAGCCAATATTCTTGACAACTGTAGGGGGCAGCGTAGGGCTCTACAGCATGCATACAACACTACACTATAGTAGAAGTAGTGATCACTGTTGTTTACAAGACGGCGACATATGTGAGCTTAAACAAAGCTGAACTTTTATGCTGTTTACTTAAGAAAAAAGACGAAAAAGGAGACTCTCCACTCGTCCATTAAAACACAGTGGATCACAGTGATCTCTATCGGCCGAATCATAAAGATGTCTATTTACGAACCTCCGGCAATATGAGCTCTTGCCAGTCCGCCATGTTTTTTTTATGGCAGGGCCTTAAGAAGCAGAAACCTAGCAAAGGGCTTAACTTATCAGTTCACCAAACACATATGTGTTCCGCTGGAACCATGAAAAGACCATTAAAAAAATGGTTATAGGAACTGAGGGCTGTTGTCCCTTGTTTTAATCTGTGCAAATGGGCAGAAAAAACATCCTGGTTCCTGAGGTTACAGGAACTACAAAAGCTTAACACAGTCTGAAAATGACTACTGAGACAAACAAGACAAAAGACTGTGACAGTGTGGGGGTCCTGTGACCATGCCTCCAATAGAATATATACACCTGTTACTTGGCCACTGGGATATCCCTTTGGCTGAATGGTAAGAACACATGACTTTCACCTGGGAGTCTGGGGATCAAATCTTGCCCGTGCCCTTGTTGTGCAGTTTACCACACATTCATGCATTCACACATACAAATACACACACACTCATACCTAAGGACAAGAAAGACCAATTAACCTAACAGTCATGTTTTTGGACTATGGGAGGAAGGAGTAGGCTACCCGGAGGGAACCCACACATTCAGAAAGATGCTCTAGGCCAGGATTCAAACCCAGGACCTTCTCGGTCAACAAATAGGCTGTAGGCGCTATCAATGTAGGCTATATGCTATATCAGGCATATTTTTTTAGCTTGGGGTTTCAGAATAAATGGTTAAATGTAGAATGTAGGCTACCTTATATTTCTTTTGTAAGATAATGTTAATTTCACAATTTCTTTTATTTTTTTATGTTGAATTATAATCTTTAACAGGCTTGCCAACAGTGGAGGCAGCTAAAAGTGATTCCCTGCGGCTAAACAACAGATATCTGACAATGCTAAGCTTTGAAAGGGTAACTTTTTGTCTTTTTTATGCTGAAAAAAATGTCCCAGCTGTTGTCCAGCTGTTATGTTCACAACCCGAGGGAAGCTGAAGCACTAATAAGTTGTATATTTGTACAACAATTTTCTGGAGTGGCTCAGTGCCTTCAGGCCACCGCACGTCAGTGGCGGCGCTGCAGTGCATGCACACACCCTGGAGGATATCGCTGCTGCGCGCCCCCGCCCGTGCGCGTGTGTGTAAACTGGTGGGAGAGGAGGAGAGGACCAGTGAGGCAGAGGAGGAGGCAAGTGCAGGAGGCTGAGGCGCTGAACGGGACTCCGCGTAAATAAACAGCTCTGTGGCGAGAAGGAGTAGAAGAGACGGAGCTTGCTTCAGCTTTTCGCATCGAAGAGGAATAATCAGGTAAGCAGAGCTTAATTACACAATTTCTAACACACGCACACACACGCGCGCATGTGGTGCAGTTTACATTCCACTGTCCGGAGTTAGTGGATGAAGAAGCGGCATGCGCACTCTGAGCTGGATGCTGTTGGGTTTCTGCAAACACAGACGTCTTCACAGCTCTCTCCCTGGTGTACAAGGGTCATTTGAAAGCCGAATGTACTTTTCTGGTATTCACATGTAGGCTGTGTTCTGGTTGTGAAATTTACTTGGAGTAATCTGAACTGTCCAAGGAAGGTGTTGTGGTACTTGTACGTTGGCCAAAAGATTCTGATAGGAAATATTATCACTTGTTTCCCAGCGCTACATTCGTGTTTGATAGATGAGCTCCAATATTGATAGCGCTACCCCGATCAAAACAATGACTGCTATTATTATGACAATTAGTATACATTTTCTATGGATTGAACTAATATCTCTGAGTAGAAATTATGTATATTTATTCTATAAAAATATAACTAAACAGTTCAATTTGTTAAAATCTAACTAAATATTTGCTCATCAAGTTTTTCCTATCAAGTCCAAATAATAAAAAGAATTTGTGATTAAAACCCTCATAGCCTAACTGAAATAGTGATACACATTTTAAATCTAATCTATTAAGGTCTGTATTATCTTTCTGTTGATCGTGACCTTCTGTGACACAGATTTGTTCATATTAGTTGGAGTAGAGAGGGTTTAAGTTATGTTAGAACTGGACATTTTAATATAAGTTCCCCGAGGCTCAGCATTAAGCCCAATATTATTTTCCGTTTTTATCCAGTTTGTGTTTGATAGATGAGTACAAATAGTGCTACTCCAATCAAAGAATGGCTCCTGTTATTGTAACAATTAGCATACATTTTTCAATGCATAGATTCAGTTAATATCTCTGAGTAGAAATTATGTAAATTTAACTGCTGAAAGACACCTGGGTAAATTTAATTCTCACTAGTTTATAAAATTCTAACTACACAGCTACATTAGTTAAAATCTATCTATAAACATTACAATCTAAAAAAATATTTGATCAGGTTTTTCAAGTAAAAAAAAAAAAAATTTTTGTGACTATAACCCAAAACATAGCCTACGGAAATAGTGATACACATTTTAAATCTATTCTATTAAGTTTATATTTTGTTCTGTTGATCATGATCTTTTTGACAGACTTGCTTATATTAGTCGATGTGAAGAAGATTCAAGTTATTTTATAACAGAACATTTTAAAAAAGGAGTTCCCCTTGGCTCGGCGTTTGGCTCAGTTTTATTTTCCGTTTTTATTAGTACAACAGCAAATAATATGTCTATAGCTAAAGTGTACCTTATGGAGATTAGACGGTGCTTTGCTCAGATAGCTTTTCTTTGAAGCAGGCTGTTAACAACCTTCCAATAGTCTTTTAGCTGTTAAGGGCATCTGTTGGCTCAACTTGAAGAAAGCTAAATTAATGTTTTCCAGATATCTTTCCTATAATTATTTCTGCCTTATGCTACGACATTATTCAGAAAGTAACATCATACATTCAATTGTTTGGTTGGATGAATGTCCTTGCTTCAAAATGCATATTGAGAATTTTGTTCAACTGTTTTTTTTTATTTTTTTGAGATATAATTGAATGTGTTTACATATTTTTGCATGCTTTTTAAAATCTTGGTAGAACCTCTTCCTCTGACTTTACAACTTTATGATGGGAATGTATTTAATTTATACCTGCTGTCTTTGTCTTTCTTGGGTACGTTAGAGTTCTTCGAGTTTGCCTTCAGTAACTGAAAAATGCCACCGTTATTCCTGGGATGGATTTGTATTATGGTGGCTGATTTGTTTTACTTTGTTTCTGTATTCTGATGTTAGCTTGTAACTTCTGTTGGTCTGCCTTCTGGAGCAGGTCTTCCTCCAAATAGAGAGGTTAATCTCATGAGATTTAATGGCAACAACTATCACTATTTTTTTCTAACTTTAGCATTAGTACTGTCATTAAACCTGCTAATGTTGAGCACAGACTTAAATTGTTGCTTCAACACAGAATATTTCTCAACCCCAAGTCTTATTAACTTTTTTCATTTTTGGTAAATTAGCAAACAAACAATACAACTAATACAGACATATAAGCCTTACCATTTTGTGCGGGACATTGCACATGACAACTGTTTGAACAACATCTTCAATTAAATCCTAATCAAAATTAGACTTGGGTCGATGACTGCTTTCATTGTATTCCAAGACTTAAAAGTCACCGTTTCAAAACCGAAATATTTTTCAACAGACCATTCCTAAGGCTACGTCCACACTAAGCCGATAAGGTTATACGGGGAGTTAGACGCCTAATGTTATCCACTCAACACGAGCATTTACGCCCCGTTTAAGGTCCGTTTAAGGTCCCATGATTGCGCAATCCCATACAGACCTGTGCAAATACTGGGCATGCGCGAAAAGACGAACGGAACACGCCTATAATCTACGTGACACCAGCGCCTATATAATATATACAAGAAGTTCTACAGCACAGTACATATCTGCATGTCACGTTAACCGAAGAGAACAATAGCTGCTCAGAAGAAGAGAAAGTTTTTGGTGTGGACAGACGACGAGATCGATTTATTACTCTTCGCTGTTGTCTTTGTCTGTAGTGTCATATTGTTATTGACGCAGCAATCATTGACGCCACTTCCTTTCATTATCCCGGGAAGCTGTCCACACTTGCTCGCTTAGCCGTTGGATTAAGATTTACACGGCTCTCTTACCCGGCTAATAGTTATCCGGCCACAGATCTTAAACGACGCCGGGTTGGTCTGGACGATAGGGGGGTGTAGACTAAATAATTATACGTTTAAGGCATTAGCCGGCTTAGTGTGGACGTGGCCTAAGACTGAAGCCTAGTTTTTACATCTACATCGGTGTCGTTGAGAAGGAATGTAGTGCCATAATTTATGGACGCAAGGGATCTCCATTACTCACGCAATGACACACGGAGTAGAGGCCAGTTTTTTTAACTATCTGGCGCAACAGCGCATGACTGTGATTGGTCAGCCTAACATCAGCCCAAAATTATTTTACAAGAATGGTGCTCTATGGTCGGTATAATCAGTATTCAATGCAGCTTTTCGGTACTAGATGCTTTATAATGCAAGTCCAGTTTATCAAATATGTTTTGATAGTGATTTTGAACAATGGGAGGTGTAAGGAGCAATGAAACGGACTGGTGTTTTTCTTCATTTACATGTTTTTTAGAATATTCTATGAGCTGCCCTTCTTGTAAAAAGCTTTTCGGTTCTATCAAAACGTACTCTTTGTCGGCCATTGCTCCTTGAGTGGAAAATGTGTTTACAAGCTGAGGTAAATAAACTTTCGTCAGCTGGAGACGTCACTGCAAAGGTCAGCAGACCTGCCAGAAAAGGTCTGCATCCCCTGAGAATTGCTTTTTATCGCTGACACACACCAACAGAGAAGAAAAGACCATACAGCAAACTGTCAGACATATATCTGACAGTTTATATCTGTATACACTTTATTTTCTTTAATTTTTTGGTAGACCTTTCCACAAAATGAGCTACTGCTGCCAAAAACTGTATGTATATATGTACCCATATTTTCGTTTCCAATAGAAAGTATTTCTGGACCAGTGCTTTGTATCATTTTCTGTATTTTTTATCTGGTTTCTCAAACACCTAGGTGTTATAACTCTAAAGTTTCTTCCTGTTAAAAGGGAGTTAAAACTTTCCACTAGGGCTGGGCAAAAATATTGATTGATCAATGCATTGCGATTATTTGTTTCTCAATTCAATATCAATTCATCAAATCCTATGAATCGATTAAATCCCTAGGCCAGTGGCAGCGCTGTGGTCAACACTCTAGTGAGACCATATATTAAATATTAAATTGAATCGAAGCTTCAAGAATTTAAATTGATTCGTATTGTGAAATTCTGAATAATACCCAGCTCTACTTTCCACTGTGGTCACATGCTAGCATAGAGTACAGCAATGCTGGAAAGTTATCTACTCATTCAACTTAGCTCAACTTCTTGAAAGACACATTTTTATCAAATGGAATTATATGCTTAGATTATCAGATTAGAATGTTTACATATATACTACATTTTGTTTTATAATATTGTTCTGTTGTGTATTTGATCGCTATCAGTTTATCTGTTTTATAGAAATAAACTGACATTTGTCTAAATAAATGAACTAGATCGAAAGCTACCTAATAAAATTAATGAAAATTAATTTCAAAGATTCTTGTAAGAATGGTTTCTGAGGCTGTTTGTTTTTGTTTTAAACTCTGGTGTAAAACTATGATACAGAGAAACTATAATGTTGTTGGTCACTGCTAAAATGTTTGATAAATATGAAAATAATTTTAATGATTAATGTATATTGCTCTCCAGAATTCATTTTTCTTTTGCAGGCTACTGTAGCTGACAGTTCCTTTTTTGACCTGTGCGGATAAAACTGCTGCCTTAATACATAAAATCCCTCATTTCCTAAGCTGATTTGCTGCCCACATGTTTAATTCCTGTCATGCTCATATCACAACTCTATCTTGGCTTTCACTGTCCATTCTATTTAGTTTAAGTTTCCCCACATCATCTGCCTCCCATTGAGATTTTACCAGTTGCATCTATCAGCCATTATTTCGCAAATCAAGCAATTGCTGTACTGAGAAAATTCCAATTCTCACCCAATCCTCTGCTTGCCCCCTTTTTCCTTCTGTCTAGCTCCCTCCCTACCCCACGCCAATCAAAGCTTTGGTCGGGGTGGGGAGCTCACAATCATCCAAAACACCCCTCTTTCCCCTTCCCCTCGTCATCCTCCCAGACACTCTCACTCACATGCACACCCAAACACACATGCCTCGACTGCACACTTTCGCTCTCTGCTCTGTTGGCCAAATTAATACACTGCTAATGACCTCTGCTTTATTGTCTGAAGTCTCAGCGCTCTCTGAAAAGGCTGACACACTTTCCAGTTGTGTTTATTCACTCCACACAGACTACAGTTAATCTGTTTAAGAAGAGAACAATATCCTTCTATCCTGTCCTTATGTCTTGTTAGCATTAATGCAGATACAGGAGGTTAAAACAGGGGATATGTTTGTAATAGTAGACTTTTTGGTGGTCTTTTGAGCAGGCATTGCTTTTGCAGCTGCTCCAGATGTGCTAACAGGGAACATTTCAGGCCCACTTGACATATAAGAAGAAATCGGGACAAGATAGTGACCTACATTGTGCTGCCATCTTTTACTCCCAGCATCGGCGCAAACGGCACTGAGGCAGGGACGATTTGCATAACTAAGGGATTACGATGACACACGTTGGCCGGAGTTATTGAGAGAGCGCCAGTCTAAGTCGCACTCCTGACCTATAACCGGCGATGGCTCTGCTTCTCTGCTCCGGGGGCTGTGGGAAAAGCTTGGGTGTTTGGAGGGAAAATGCCACCAATTCCACCCTGTGGGCTGAAGAAGCACGCAGACTTTGCTCTGGGAAGCGATCAGGGCTCCTTCTGTGAGCAGCTGTCTGTGGCCTGGTGAATGCTGCTGGTCGGAACAAAGTGCCTCACTGACAGAGAGCGCTCTTCTGTGTCACTTTGTGGTGATGATGACATCATCTCTTTGAGGAACTGGACTGAACCTTGGAGCCTTTCAGCTGGCGATTATCTCAACAAGGACACTCATTTATGTAGCAGACTGATTTGTGTCAGTCATTCTCAGATGGAACTTATTAAAACAAGCCAGCTTACAGTCAATGTGAAAAACGTTTAATATAAATGTCCTTTACAGCATCCTGACTAGAACCAGGAAAGTTGAGCACATCACCCCAATTCTAAATACCTTACACTTGCTCCCTGTAGCTCATAGAATAGACTTTGAAATACTCCTACTAGTTTATAAATCACTAAATGGTTTTGCACCAAAGTATGTTGAAGACCTGTTGTCACTATACCAACGCAGCAGACCACTCAGGTCCTCCAACACTAGTTAATAAAACATCCCTGGAGTTATAAACAAAAACAGAGAAGCAGCTTTCAGTCTCTATCCTCTACAAATCTGCAATAAACTTCCAGACGACTGCAAAGCTGCTGAATTGTTAAGCTCTTTTAAATCAAATATTAAAACCCTTCTGTTTAGAGCTGCTTTTTAGTAATGTTCTAATATAACGTTGTATTTTGATTTTGTGAGTTCACACCATTTTCCTTTACTGTTGCAAAAATCAATGTATTTCACTGGTTCCTAATGCAATAGACCAGAGGTCAACAACCTTTTTCATTCAAGAAGCCAACCTTTTCCCCCTCTTAAAACCGTAAAAAAATGCTTTGCAACCCACACTCATGCACACTCACACTTTCAAGCAGCAATAAAAAGGACATGGAAATTACTGTGCATCCAGCTGATAAAGGTACATTTTCATAGTCAATGAATCTAATAAAGTTATAATTCGTTGGGGGTTACTGAGCTGCCTTGAGGTCTGTGCTCTCTGAGTGCTTTTCATATCCAAGATGAAAATGACAATGGCTGACTAATAAGACAAAAACGATCCGTCAGAGTTCTTGTTTTCCTTTCTGTCTCTAAAGGTAAAACACATTCAACGCTCATCAATGCGCCATGATATTTTTCTTGTCACATAAAATTGCAGAGCCACAATTCAATAATTCACCATCATGTGTCAGTCCTGCTGATTGACCGAATGATTGAGTGTGCTCTGGGGACCCATATGTGATCCAGCAGCCGCTATGAGAAGAGCTGGTGTGCTGCTCAGATGAGATGAAGCCAAATCCCCGGGGACTGATGGAAGCCCGTGCCTATCCATTAGTGTCACTTCGGCCTGGGTGTTTCTTCCCAGCAGAGCAGTCACACACATCAGCACAACACACTGACATTGCCTGGACCTCCTTGTCACAAGCATTTTTTGGCTCGCTTTGGGACTGATGATCGCCTCATTATAGGAAATGACACTCCCACCTTGCGTCACGGTCCTACGGATGCTTGAATACATCGTTTTAACTCAGAAATATGCATGCAGAGCCAGAGGAATACATCAGGAGAGTGTTTACCAGACATGTTCATTATTTAAAGTTGCAAAAACATCTCACTTTTCGTCTTTTTCTTAATATGTGATGGGCTTGTGTGGAGGCAAGGTGGTGGATGCAATTACAGTTTCACAGACAGTTAGGCAGCAGCTCTAATAGGGACTGACACATTCCTGCAAATCCACCTAATGCAGCTGCATCTGTTGATGTTTACAGCTGAGACCTCGATTATTCTGTTGAAAAGGAATAGTGACGTATAACTAAAGAATGCCGATGAATGAGATGATTTATGTTTTGCTCACAGCACCCCTGTTGAATAATTAGCTGCAAATATGTGAAGAAGTCCCTTTTATCAGTTTTAATTATTTGCAGAACGCTTCAATAATTCACATAAGGCATCATATAATGAAAGTAATGCCTTGTTTAGGTCAATTTTGTTTATATTGGTTTTACTTGCAGACATTCTCAAAAAAACAATAAAATTGTGTTTATTGTTGATAATATCGTACTACATTTGCACATACAAGTATTTCCACTGATTAACTTAAGGCTCTAGAAATTTCTGAAAGAAAAGTTTTGATTTTTATAGCTACACCAATTTTTTAAAAACAGATATTTTTATATTTATACTTGAGTAAGTCTGCATCACAACTGTCCATAGGATTCCTATAAAAAAATGCTGAAATAAATATTCCGTACGGGTAGGTGGCGACAACATCAAAGTTAACATAACGACTAAAAAAATAAGCATCTTCAGCATGGCTAAAGCAGTTAATTGGTTAAAGATTTGGGAGATATGACTCTTAACAGACATATAAGTTTCTGAGTTTCCTTTTAAAGTTTAGCTGAAACTGTACTGGGAGTAGGCATGGGCAGTTACAAGGATTAACATGTGCCACAGTTTCTTGGTATTGCAATATTGATAAAAAGATTACAATTTTTAAAGCATTTTTTTTATAACATTATGTAATTGGTGTTATCTAAAACACCTTGCCAACCAGTTGATAGCTTGCTTTAAATAAGAAAGATGGGTGGGGGTCTTTTCTTTACCATTAATGTCCGTTTTTTGTCCTGGGAATATTTGCAAACAACATATTTTTTTCTGACTTTAATTAGGAGAAAAAAGTAAAGGCCTATTTTCAGCCCACTGTCCAGCAGTGTGCAGCAACAGGTATAGATTCCATCCAACCAAATTCACCATGGTGGCAGTTATTTTTAAAATCTCCACATTGGAAATATTTATTTTTGTCATTAAAAAATCTGTTTACAAATATTGCAAATAATTTACAAAATAAAAAAATAAGCCCAGATGTTTTGCAAAGTATCCAGTTTTGAACCCCTCCACTAAATGCAGATATTTGGACAAAATATCAGTTTTTCATTGTCTTTGCCTGCCACCCATGTACAAAGGGATTTAAAGTGTAACTTTTTATTTTATTGTATTTTTTTTCCCCATATGTGTGTGGACTGCATATCCAGAGATTACTTTAAACTAGCCTGACGTAGCCATACTCAATTCTAATCAGAAAGTGAGTCTGATACTGCTGCTTGTGATTATGGGGCGTGTTTTAACCGAACAAGGAAAAACATGCCTCTGCACTCAATTGGATAGACCTATAACCAATCAGAGCAACGGAAGTGTGTGATGTTGCTCTTCAGAGCAACGGCCGTTATCTGCTCCTCTTTTGAAATTCCTCTTTTAAAATGGATGCGCTGTCGATATCTTCTAGAACAGAGTCGATGGCAGAATCTACACATCTCAGTTCTCCAGCGGCAGCCGTCGTTGTTTGTAAACAAATTCAAACTCAGGCGCTCTTTGGTGAAGTGGTTGATTACGTTACTGTTGTTCACCTGTCAATCATCGTAAGCCTGATTTGATTGGTCCGAACAGATCTTGTTTTGGGCATAATTGCTCCTCAATGGAGGAATACCAGACCGAACTTCCAGACCATGTTGCGGGCGGGACTTCGGCTGACACCCAGGCTAACTTTAAACAGTAACAGACAATCAATAACCCATGCTGCATGTGTTCTCCCTGGGTATCTTTACCTGTAACTGCAACAGTGGAACAACAGTGATTAAAATGATTTAATACAAAAAACTTTCTAATCTTTTTTTAACTTTTTTTTAATTCTGTTTATATAAAATATCAACTGTAACCTGAGGAACTGAATGGCTTAGAGAAAAGTCTAGTCCAGCATTGCTTTAGCACTAGTCAGGATCTTCTTTTTGAATTTAGATGCTGTTACAGTTGTTGCTCTGACCAACATCTGCTGTCAGAGCTCCGCTACTATTGTTTCCTCATTGATATGAGCTGCAGTTTCCATCTAAAACTAGGCTGTGTTTTTAGGCAATAGGTGGTTTGACAGATGGTGGATGAGTAAAGGTCAGTGTAGACAACCCACGACAGCCCAGTGTGACCACATTATTGTACCAGAGCTTTACAGCATGACAGTCATCAAGCCTAATCACTCAGAGTTGCCAAGGGAACACTATTATCACATGTGTCAGGTTATTTCACCCTTTTACAGAGTAAAAGGGTGTAATAACATGCTAACATGCTCCCTTTTTTTGTTGTGAACAACTGCCAGGGGGCAGCAGCAATCGAGCTGTCTTTTGAACTGGGTCACTGGGATAATGGAAAGTGATGGTTCCGGTTTTATGCTTATACTCTCTGGCCCCAGCAGTTCAGGTTATCTTGCTTGGATTCATGTGTCAATCTGAATTAGTCACATTTAAATTTAGAAATAGAATATGAGGAACTGGACATGATATTAGTGTGTATTCAGGGTATTTTGCTTGAGAAACAGTAAAGCGGGGGGCTTGGGGGGCAAGAGGGAGTGTTTTTAATGCTTTCTGGGGTTCCATGGAGGAGGGGCGGATCATTTACCACCAGCGATGTTGAGAAGGAACAGGAGGAACAAAGGGGGTCTGTTTTGTCTGTCCGTACTGGAGCGGATTTTTCTCGCCTCTTCCTTGCTCTGTGTGCATGCATATATGTGTGTGAGTTTGTACAGAAGTGGCTATATAGAAGTTACATTGGAGAAGATGCATAGAAGAAAGTTAGGTGCTGTGCCTCTCTTTGAACACATAGTTGCTGCTGTAGAAGTGGGTCCAAAAAAGACTGATTTTATCACAGAGAAGCATTAGCCAGCGTTGGACGGGCAGCAGATGTTTAGAGAGGTTTTCAGAAGCCCCGTAGAAGACATAACAATGCCCCCTTCCTGCCCTTACAACAGCACAAGGTGGGCATTGCTTCACTGGCGAGGTCATGGGCTCACCAAAATTCAGGGGAACCAATTAGGAGAATGATCCGTTCTCAAGCCTCCCTCCTTTTATTTCAAAGATTACAAAAAAGTACCACATATCTCAGTCCAAGTTGGCACAGGCTCAATCCCATTTGTGTTGTGAATTGTTTAGTAAATACAGAAGTGGACAAATTTTTTGGCAGCCTTTTATTGCAGTTACACCATCTCACTGCGAAAAAAATCATCAAACACTAATTTGAGCACCTTTGTTTAGTAACGAAAATTGGCATGTTAAAAAAATTATTGCTTGTTACAAAATCCCTGGTGCTACAATTATTGGCACCCCTGCTGTTGATACTTTGTACAACCTCCTCTTACCTAAAGTGCAGCACTTACTCTTTTACAGTATTTTAGAATGCTGCACTCTACAGAGCAAGGGATCTTTGACTATTCATTTTTGCACAATCTCCCAGATTGTCCTGGGTCTATGTTCCTTTCTCATGCTCTGTTCTTTTCAGCAGACCCCAGATGCTTTCCATAGGTTTTTGGTATGGAGAAAGTGATGACCATCTTTATCTCGTTAAAAGACCAATTGGCGACCCATTGAAAGTTTCATTGCAGGGGTAGACAAACCTCTGTTTAAAATATCCATTTGTTTCTAACCAAATTCACCCCTAGTATCAGTTGCTAAAAAGCTCAATTTTACAATCAATGACCAAAGCACTTAACTTAATTTGAGTGTAACAAACAAAAAAGATAGGAAAGGTTTCTTGATGGCATCAAACTCAAACAACTTGATGGCATCTAGTTAGTAGCTAGTGGTTGTTAGAGACCACACTGCAGTTCTCTAACCGGGTACCTTTTTTACCTCCTTTACCATCCGCAACACTAACCTCTTTCAACAAATATTTCCATCCTAAACCTACAAAGACAAGCCACATCTGAGCTGCTGCTTATCTATTCACAAAGTAAGGAAGTGTTAAGGTACTGAGCAATACTCATACAATCTGTGTTTAAAGGGTAACTAAACCCCAAAACTACTTTTGCTGGATTATAAACTGTATAAATGGGTTTTTACCAATGCAATCTTTCAGTTTAAGGGCATTTATTTGACATTTTCTTGTAAACTTGTTAAATTCCAAATATTTTGGTCTACAAACGCCTTATGCTGCATTCAGACCGACCCCATACGTCATTTGCGGCAAGATTACATGTAAAGTCTATGGTAGAGTACGTCAGAGGTCCGTCAAAGTCTTTGCGGTGCTTTGTGTACGTTGCCGCCGTCAACTTCACCTGCGTTACATATGGCAACGTAGCAACACAGCAACGCAGAAGTTCAGCTAGTTTAACTTTTGACGGACCCAACGCAGTTAACGCAGTGCGGCAACCAATCAAAGTGTCTCACTGTAGTGATGTCACTATACACGTATCTTGAATGAAGCGCGGGACCAGTGACAACATTTTCAACAAATGCAGATTTAAAAAATCAGAAATAACACTTACCGAAGTCAGATGGATAGGCGCTCCTAAAGAGGAACAGCGAACTTTAAGTTGATGTCCTGGTAGGAGATTTAAGGTCCGATGCAGCCGAGGAGGTCGTAAAATTAGGCGCGGGACAGACTGCACTGAAAGCGAACCTCATCCATAAGCAGCTCCTGGAGCAAATTGTTAAACTCCCCAAAACTCAGAACGCATCTGAATAATGGGTGCTGATGCCCCCAATGTCAACGTTGTCTAGCTTTATCTAGCTAATAATGCCAAGTCACTTTCTAGTTACGATCCACCATAGTTCAGAACGTACGGCAACAGAGGAAGTCCCGCCCATTCGTTGTTCTTTCCTCAAAAGCAGGCTATGGAAGCCAAAAAGTACATACGTCAAACTTCATCCATTGAATGGGTTGCCTGACGCAGACCAAATGTGCGTTGTGAATGCACCATTAGTGCTGCTGTTCATGGTCATTGTGTGGTACTGCATTTGAATTTTCTGATTGGTTGAGATTGGTACATGAGAGTTCATGTCTACGTCACAGGCACAGTCTCACAGAGACGCCTTCCCTCTCTCAGATACACTCGCTGCGCCCCGTGGCAAGTCGAGCTCATCTTGTGTGCTATTGTCTATGGTGCTAAGCTTGCACACATAATCATACTGAGAGAAACAGAGGAAGCTGAAATCCGTTTATCGCACTTTGGAGGACCACAATTTTGAAGTGGTTTAAAGCCATAAGTTATAACCTACATGTTTTAAACACACCGTGAATAAGGAAACAAGAGCTGAAGTAGTTCCCTCCAAAGCTACTTAGCATCAATGCTAGCGAAAGGCTCTCTGTGCTTGTTTGCTACTATACATGCTGCTGGCTTCAGGCATCGCTGACTCAGCTCTCAGAGCCTACAGCTCGAACTAATACGTTGTTTGGCCGCTGCGCTCCATAGAGCCTCTCTTTACCTAGTGTGGATGGCAGAGAAAAGACCTAATTTCTCCTTTTACTGTAGGTAAATAGAGGCATCACAGAGCTCGGCAACGGCATGCCACAGTTCAGCCATTACTGTATTCCAGACCACACCCCTGCGGGACCCCTCATGCTCATCCTCCACACTTGGCCATGCCCCACCGTGTCTCCTGGTCCTACCCACTTTGGTAGAGTTTTTTAAATGTTGCCTCGGGGCGGGATTATGCTTATAAATGGGGTTCAGTTTCACTTTAAGTTTACCCATTCTATGTCTTTCGAAATAATAACAGCAGTAAAACCCAAAGTAATGATCCTTTTGTTGGTTTCAAATATCGATTGAAATAAAAATAATGTAAATCCTGCAGGTGGCTTGTCCCTTAAACCACTCCCTTGACCCCCAATGCTTGCTTGCTCTTATACTGTACAAGTCAGCTGATGTGGGGCTGCGAATACATCATTTGACAAGTCAGATGTAACGGAGATAATCCTTCCTTGACGTCTTTTGTAAAAAAAGCGCTACTCTGAGTAATGGCAAGACAAATATGGGTCCCCGTCCTGCTTATAGGTCATTGGCTAGTTGAAATGAACCTCTAAGTCAGGTCTTGTTTTTACTGTAAGGATATTAAGTTTAAAATTTACTGAGTAAAGGATTCTAGAAACTTTTAATGGCTTTAAAACATTTAGTGCAATTTATTTATTTTTAAAGGATGTGTAATTAGTAGATTTTATGATCTTTTTTCACCACTAATTAAACTAACTCAATTTCTTCAATGTTATTTAATCCTTCTACAATGAAAGGTTACATTTAATTTCAGGCTTTTTGCACATCTTCACCAGGGGTGCTGTATATCACCTAGAGCTCTTACTCTGCGTGACAACAGAGTGTGCATCTGTGTCCTTGTCCAGCTGTTGGTGAATGTAGCATCCTTTACAGTCATAAAAGAAAGTGCCTTTAGAGATGAGCAGGTTAAAGGCATAGATTATGCCCACACAAGATGCAACCATGAATCAACAGGAAAGAGGGGGACTTTTAGCTGTCAACTCATAAATGAAGTTGACATGGAAACACAAATTTGCCACGGTTCACGTGTTTCTTTGACCTCGAGATCTTATTTAGGCCAGGCTTTTCTAATGCCGTCGCCCTGTGATCCGTCCTCTAACCCCGCCCACAGCCCAGCCCTGGGTAAAGAGAACATGTTAGCAGCTCAGTAGCCACCATTGAAGGGCCCTTAATCCAAGTGGGATGACAGCTTGGCTCTGGAGGCTGCTTCTGTGAAGCTGAGACCAATGGGCTTTTCTTTCCCTCTTTTTCATCCCGTAAACCCCGAAAACACAGCCATGGGATTCCTGGGGTAAAAAAAAAAAAATATATGTCTCAAGGGAGACAAAATAATAAGATGGTACATAAATCTAAGTGTGGATCTGAGATTCACTCCATCCACCAGAGGATAGATAGGAATATCCTTTCACAAATGAAAATCAGAAAACACAATGAAATATGAGTATATGTTTTTTATCTTTGGTGCCACATGTTGTAAAAAACATAATCTATACTCACATAATCTTTTTCCAGGCTACAGAATGATTAGGTAGGATTGAGGTCAGAAAACCACTTGAATCATAAAATGTAGTGCTGCTGTCGCACCAAATCTCTTTTTCCTTCCTTTAAACCAATCAGCTGCTTCGTTCTGAGATCATGTGTTTACAGAGATTCAAATGGAGCATTAGTTAATGTGAACCAACAATAAACACCACACATGTTTACCAGCAGAGTGAGTCACCCTCTAAGGCAGCTACTGCGTGTTCTTTCCTTTTTGTTAACATTTTGTTACAACACTGATGTATAACAGGACAATTTAGAACTAAATAGCTTTTTTTTTTTGGAGCAGTTTTTTATATATTATTACCAATGTATTTCCTATAATCAAAAATGTATTCAAATCCAACCTTTAATTTGAGTACTTTTATTCTGTGATGGGGAAAAAATCCCATTTTAAGAAGTAATTGTTTTTAATCAGATCACTGGTTCCACAAACATTGAGACTCATAACAGTTCCTGTCAGGTAAATTAATGTTTTTAAGTTGATTATTGTGTGGAAGAACATTTAATTAGTAATCCATCATTGTTTCCCTGGGTTATGCATTTGTGACACTGAAATCCAAGACAAGAAAGCATGTCATTTTAGGCTATTTATACTTTAGAAATGGGTTCTAGGAAACAACTACTTGCAAAATCTCTCCATATCGACATCAAAGCAATAATAAAAAACATTTAAAAGAGCTGAAACGGTGGTAAATGTAGTTAAACGAGGACACAGATTATGTTAGCACCCAACAGATAATTACAGAGCCAAGTAAAAATATCTAAATTTCTCTCTCTTAGAGAACTGCAGCATTGTTTGCAGTGGGATATTACACTATAGCAATGAAATATGACTTCAAGGCTTTTTGATATGGTTGTATGATATGTATCAAGCAAAGCAAATGATTTTAAATCCTTGTTTTTTTAAATAGGTACAAAACATATCACTGTTAGGTACAAAACTTTAGGTAAGTATGAAATGTCCCTTGATGGATGACTTCATTTTATGTGAAAAGTTGGATACAATACGAAGGATGTGTCTTGTATATTGCGATATATCACGGTATATCACAATACTATGAGTACGCTTATATGTTGTGATTTTTAAAACTGTATTTAACTGTAGAAAATCTGTCACTACCTTCCAAACACTCCAACCTGTTTTATTTCTGCCTCTACTTGTTCCACTGGAACAAAGAAGGTGAAAACAACCACCAATTACTACCAACTAGAGGTCATACTTAAAAAAACAACTGTAACTATTAATGGTTTAATTTAGATTCTTAAAACATAAAATTCGATACTTTGCTTTTGAATATTGATAAAATATTGCGACATAAAATATCACAATATATCGTCATATTGATATTTTATTACATCCCTAAAACCAACCAAGACTAAAGATACGAAAGAACAAAGAGGCGAAATAAATGGGGTTAAAATTTAGATTATTTATTTTAAAAAATTTAATTCCACTGCTATAGAAATTTGTAAAATATCCATTATTTCTTGGTTTAACTCTACAGATAGAGAGTTAGAGGTGATTTCAGTAATTCAACTCATGATGATAAACTAATATATAATACAGACTCATTATATGCAAAGTTAGATATTTCAAGGCTTTATTTGTTATAATTTTGATTATTATTGCTTACAGCTCAACAAAACTCCAAATTCAAAATTTCAGAAATTAATAAAAAAAATATTTTGAATAGCGAAATGTGAGACCTCTGAAAAGTAAAATCATGCATATGTACTAAGTTCTTGGTTTGGGCTGCTTTGCATCAATTACGCCTCATTGCAGTGTACCATGGATTCTCTCAGCCCGTGGCACTGCTAAGGTGTTACGGAAGACCAAGATGGTTCTATAGCACCCTTCAGCTCTTCTGCATTGTTTGATTTCATGTCGCTCTGACATTGCTCCATACGTTCTCTATGGGGTTCAGCTCAGGCCAGTTTTCTGGCCAGTCAAGCGCAGTAATTCCATGGTCATTGAGACAGTTTTTGGTACTTTTAGCAGTGTGGGAAAGTGCTTTGTCCTGCTGGAAAATGAAGTAAGCATCTCCATAAACCTTGTCTGCGGAAGGAAGCATGAAGTGCTCCAAAACGTCCTAGTAGATGGCTGTGTTGGCTCTGGACTTAATAAAGCACAGTAGATTAACACCAGCAGATGACATGGCTCTCCCTATCAACACAGGCTGTGGAAACTTCACTCTGGACTTCAATCATCTTGGATTGGTTGCCTCTCTATTCTTCTTCTAGACCCTGGGACCTTGGTTTCAAAATAAAATATAAAATTTGCTGTCATCAGAAAATAGGACTTTGGGCCACTGAGTTACAGACCAACAGCGGTTTGACAAGAGAAATATGACATTTGAAGCCTATGTTCAGGATCTGTCTGTGTATGCTGGCTATTAATGCTCTAACTGCAGCCTCAGTCCACTCCTTGTGAGGGTCCCCAACAGCATGAATGGTCATTTTCTTTTGCAGTCACCTTTTGAGGCTTTCCCTCCTTATGGAGGGTGTCAGTTTTGGGTTTTCTGTGGTGTTCAGCGGTCAGTTCAGCTGTTTTCCCCATGAATGTGATTCCTACTGAACCAGACTGAGAGACAATTTAAAGGCACAGGAACCCTTTACAGGTGTTTGAATTAATTAGCTGATTGGAGTGTGACACATGGAGCTTAAAATACTGGACCTTTTCACAATATTATAATTTTCTGAGATTTTGAATTCATGGTTTTCATAAGCTGTAAGCCATAATCATCAAAATAATAACAAATAAAGGTTTTAAGTATCTTTCTTTGCATTTAATGAGTCTATATTATATATTAGCTTCACTATTTAAGTTCAATGACTTAATTCAAATAATTTTTGCACAATATTCTAATTTTTCCTGTTTCATCTGTATATCATGTTGTAAATAGAGGCTTGAGATATCTCGCTTTGGATGTAATGTGTCTATCTCATATGAATGATTACTTTACCTTCTGACTTTTTCATAGATATTAGTGTATTTAAGAATAAATAAATATGAAAGGGATGGAAAAAAAGATTTGATGAAATTTGGAAGTCTTGGCTTGGGGAAAAAAATTGACATATTAAACTTAAGTTGGAAGATTTTTCAAGAATCATCAGTCATCTCAAGCTACATTACTATGTTATCTTGTACTATATACAAGTGAACATATACAATAATGTTTTTTAATCCTCTCATCATGAAAACTTTATTTTCAAATTTGATTAGCCCTTTTAATTTAATTGATTTGTGGACAGAAACCGTCTGTATCAAAGACCAGCATAATCTCCTCATGGTCAGTCCTTTACCTGGTTTCTCACTTGGCATCTTTCAAGGCTAGAAGACACCCTAATTGTCCTGGAGATCATTTTCTTGCTCTGAGTTAGCTGTGAGGAAGAGCAAACAGACAAATGCCAGCTTCATTTATCAGGTTTTCCTCTGAGGCTGGCCGGCCGGATAACCCAATCAAATGTCTGAAAGCTGTTTGTGGCAAAGCTGGGCGTTTTCACTACTGTGTTTGTCTCTATTTAGGTGGAAATATCAATAAGTCCATGTGGAAATATCCATGATTGTATGTCAGTGTGCCTCTGGTTATGGACAAATCCCTGTGTTGTTGAAAGCATTTTGAAAATACATTCTCCCATTATTATAGCTTTGTATATTGGGAAGTTGGCAATGAATGGCTTCCCTTCTTTTGGATTTTGTCAGTATTGTGTTGGTGGAAGCTGAAAAGTCTTTGGTCTGAAGTAGACCTAAAGCTCGGGTCTTCAAGGTTGGCTGGTTTTGGGCCTCTGAGGGCTCAATGCACAATGACCACATCTCTCCATGAGAGGAAACATGGTGGATGTGTTACTCAGAGGGCTCCCTGTGTGACATGGCACACGCCTCCACAGTTCCTGTGAGAGAAAAATAGGACACTTTTACTCATGGTCGTTTGTAATATATCACTAAGGTGGAATTCATATAGCCCCTGGTTTTGATGTTAGAGCCTTCATTGTAGCTGACATTTTGGGATTTACAGAAGGCAAAAGCCACTTTTTAGATGTTTTCACTGCTTTCAGGAAATGGGTTTGGTTTGGTAAAAAGGATTAAAACGTTGGGTTCCAGCAATTCTTTCTAGCTTATTATCAACTGCTCGATATATCCAATTTTAAGGCAGTTCAGAGGTTGACATACAATAATAATAGGCAGAAATATAACAATTTGGGAAGTTTAATGATGCTTTCAAATTGATTGTTTTTGACAATAAAATAATAACACCGAAAATTTTTCTTTAGTGATTTTTAATGAAATAATAGCATGCAAAGGTGTGAGCTTTTCATATGTTATCCCCACACATTCAAAGTAATACCATAAGATAAAATATATACATGTAGTAACCTCCAATATTTCTATAAATTCCATTTGCAAGTATCATCTCGACCATTCTTCAGTTACAGTTAAGCTTTTTATTTCAAACTGTATGTTTCTTTTGATGGAAAGAAATACAATTTTTTGGAGTTGCCCATCCAGAGTCCAGACCCGAATCTTTTAGAGAATCTATGGAATGAAATAAAGATTAGGATGATGGACAGGAGGCTTCCAATTAAAATGAATCCTTGAAAAAAAACAAAAAACATGCAAAATGTTAGTCAACAATTAGGACTATGTCACTATAGTGTCAAAAAAGACTTTTATACTGATTACTGAAAAGGCTATACCACGATTTACCGTTGCATTTTAATTAAAATGTTAAGATAAACAGATTATTTTAAAATTAATACTCTATTTACATAGCTCTATTATTAACTGTTTTTCTGACTCAGTAAACCAGCCTGTGTTATTTCCACATCTGTTTTTGAGATCCTGAGGTGCTCAAAGCTTAAAGAATTATTTAAACCTCTGGGATGTAAAAAAAGGATCTTTCGCTGCCCTTGGAACAGATTATGCTCTGATCTCTTCCACTTTCTGTCAGGCTATCAGTCTCAGACCTCTTTCTGTTCCTCACACAGTTTCATTTTCTATCTGACTCTCGTTTCTACATCACTTTTAGTATTTTTCATTTGTACAGTTGCTATCGCTTGTTGACCATCAGTGTTGACACCCTGATTTTCATTCTTTACTTGGTGAACATATTTCTTGAAGCTTTCCAACATTCAAAAGTAGGGCTAGGGTTGATAGCTGTCATTTTTCCTCAATTGCCTTAAACATCTGTGTAGTGATACAAGTGTTTAATCATCCAGGACAGAGCAGCTAAACAGAAATCAGATTTTTTTGATTCTTCTCAGTTGTGCATTGTCAAAAAAAAAAGAAAGAAAAAATAATCTAATAAAGCCCCCGGTGTCCCGAGTCCTACTCTTCAGGATTATGCTGGTTGTGCACCTTAAATCCAACTCTGGGAGAGAGTGATAACCAGGCTCCCATAATCTGAGGTTGGAGAAGACTTAAGGGGGGTTACTGGTGTTGAAATCCATTCAAACTGAATCCACCCACTCAAACCACACCACAGGTTAAAATGTCAGCCAGCCTACCCCCAAATCAGTCAAAACTGATTCGTAGAGTGAAGGTTAAATTTGATATAATCAGATTTTAAGTCCTGTGTTGCTCTGTGTTGATCACCCCCAAATGAGATAATGAGATTTTATGTGGAGTTTTTTTCAAGGTATTCACAACCCCAGGCTTTAGAGCCAAATCAGAAGTCTGTCTGGACTAGCATAGACAGATTAGAGAGCTAAAGTTCAACCTTAAAAGCACTTTAAAAAATCCTACCTCCTTCTCTTCTACTTCTGGAAAGCAATTTATAATAATCTCTTAACTCACTTTTCAGCCTATTGAATTAAAGCACATCTTTACTGTGGTCTATTTCTCTAGTCCATAAAAACAATCACAACAAGAGTAACTTATCGATCAGGCGTTTTTTTGAAAGAAAGCAGGTTTTGAGTGTGGAAGTGTTGAGAACAGAGATGCTCCAAGTAATCACTTCTTTGAAGGAAATGAGTTCTAGCTTGTGTGCTACAACAGAAAAGCAAAAATACTATATTTTTCCCAATCAGTGAGTCCACCATACACAAGCGCTACTGGGTTGCACACTCTTTAGTTTGGAAGCCGTCGCTGAGCGAGGAAGACTCTAAAGTTATATGATTATTATCAGTAAGTTATGGTGCAACACTACATGTATTTATTCTGAAAATCCCTGCTGCTTCGAACTGCATGTGTACTGAAAGAATATGGTGCTGTTTAAACCTGTACACATGTCAGAAGTTAATGTGCGAAAGTAAGCTGCAGAAGTTCATGTTGTGGAACAGACCTTTAAGAAGGTGCACCAAAGCAATCAAGACATGATTCCTCCTTATCACTAATGTGTGCTATTTGGCAAGTTTGAGGTTTCCCGTGTAGTAAAAGTCACTACAGACAAAGAAAAATATATCGAATCACACCCTATGCCAGCATTTTTCAATAGCAATCAGATAGTTAGCTCGCTAAACAATTTCCTCTCACACAAAACTATGTCAAGCATCAAAGATCTCTAGTACAAAAAACATCAGCTACAGTACAAATCCATTTACCTGTAACTTTCAATCAGCCCTAAGTAGAAGTCTCTGTAGCATCACACAAGTGACCACAATTGTACTCAGAGATT
The DNA here is from genome assembly GCA_028564705.1 of Apricaphanius iberus. Classification (NCBI taxonomy): domain Eukaryota; kingdom Metazoa; phylum Chordata; class Actinopteri; order Cyprinodontiformes; family Aphaniidae; genus Apricaphanius; species Apricaphanius iberus. The sequence continues at coordinate 166,491 of JAPXFQ010001222.1, forward strand.
GGTAGCATCTAGTTACATTTATTTGACTCACTTTTTTCAAACAAATTACTTTTAAGAGTATTTTTATAACAACATACTTTAAGTTGAGTAATATTTTTGGGAAGTGTTGCTACTCCAACTTGAGTAGCATTTCTGAATGCTGAGAGTAACTTCACGGAATGAAGAACAAACTTGTTTTGACAAAAATACACCAGACACACACCTACGGTATGTTAACAGAGACAACCTGTTCCTACACAAGATTTGTTTTTCTCTGAAATGTTCTATTTGTTGAGGTTGTAGCATTTCGAGGTCAAGTCAATATAGAGTAAACACCAGACAGCTAGATAGTCAGGCAGAATTACCTACTGTAAGTATTGGTATTATATTAAAAAAAATGACTTAGAAAAGTGTTTCTTCTGCTTGAGTTCACTATTTTATTATAATGTTATTTATTTGTATCCATAAATTCCATAATAACCTTATATTTTTGTCTGAATGACATAGTTTTAAAACTATTCAAAATCAGATGTTACTCAGTCAGCACTCAAGTAGCAATTTTGCCAAATACATTTTTACTCCGACTCAAGTATATATTTTTTTACACTTGAGTAAAAAAAATGTAAGTGGTGAGAAATGATGTACATACACTGGAAATGGACTTTTAGACTGCAACTTTAGTAATTTAAGCCATACCAGCCACACTATTTTCTATTATAAGATGTTATACTCAACATACATTTCATCTTTCAGTTAAAACATTACTTAACTATGTTTTACAGCAACATCTCAAATACATGTTGAGACATTCCCTCACTTCCTAATAAAGTAATTGATAGCTGTTCATCACAAGTTGGCTAGAAATATATTTTAAAAGGTGATCTTATATCTTTTCATAATATAGGTCAAATATTTAGAAACAATCCAGGATTGGAAACTGGCACAGAATGCTTATTTTGACATAACTAATGAAAAGAAGAAATTAAAATTTGGTGAATGATTAGGGAGAGCAAATGACCAGAACTTGGTGCATCTCAACCTGAATACATGTCTTCTCTCAAAGCTCTAAACAATGTCGCTACCTGTTGGAGGCTTGAGGATAATTATTCTCTTTGTGCTACTTTCGTTTCTATTGTGGCGCTGCCTATGTAGGAAAGCTTATGGCATTCTGCATTAATACCCAAGCAATTTTCCTCTCCTCTGTTTCACTACAAAAGTTAAGATGTTGCAAGGGCTTATCATGTCTGCTTTGCTTCTTGGGGGATTTTATTGTTTGCCAGCTGTTTTTCCCTGCCTAGCATAAAAAGGCAGCCAAAGCACAAGCTGATGATTTGGCTTCAGAGCAAGAGCCTCAGAGTTTGTTTAACTTAGGCTGTTTATCTAAGCCGTGACTCAGCTAAAATTGGATTTTGATGTGAATTTTGGGGCGAGCCATAACATGGGCAGGGGCTGAGGTGGTGTTTCTGACAATCATGGTTGAAGAGCATTTCCAAAATGGCAGATTTTAAAAAGGAAAAGAAGCTTCTTGAACACAACCTTAAACAGAACTGAATTATCTTCATGACTTAGGTCCATCTTTTTCCCTGAAACCCTTTAGTGACACATATTGTGTTCTCAGGAAGCGTAATGGTGTATCTGGCATTGAAAAGTCCATCAAGGAAAGCGGCGAGCTACAGGAGAGCTTCAGTCTGACTGACATACCTCTTCATTTTTCACCATCAGATATGGTAAACTGGTATAAAGGTGTCTCTTTTACGTAACATTGGAAAACTGCACAGTTAATCTCCTTTATGTACCACTCAGGGCCTGCTGAACTTTGAAAAACCTTAGCCTATCTGTCTTTTCTGACGGCAAAAGTATCAGAATGTGAGGCAAGTGCTTGACCAGGATAAGCCAGATAGAAAGCCAGGGCAGAAAAATTGTAATATATGGTGCTACTTGTTTTTTTTTGTCACACTTAAATGTTTCAGATCATCAAACTAATTTTATTGCCATAAAAACAAAACTTTATTAAATACAAAATACAGTTTCATAAAAACGCTGTTTAAATCAACCTAGAACCATTAATCCTGGTCCTTAAAAACCATTTACCTTTTAGAACATAAAGGCAATTATTATTGATGAAAGCAAAAGGTTATGTAAATATCTGAAGACGTAATATGAATAAAATTGTGATTTCACATCATTATGGAAGAAAAACGTATTTAAAACAATTGGGAAATATTGGTGAGTTTTGGAATTTGGTTGATATTTATTTTGGTTTTTCATGCTTTGTTACATACTTGGAGAGTCAGAGAAGACAGTTTGATCTGTGTGAAATTGACGGGCAGCTGTATCTAAGGAAAAAAATTACAATATTTCATATGGTCATTAGGTTATAAATGATCAGCTATATATATCTTGAAAGTATAGGAGTTAAATCCTAATTAAAATGTAAGCTAAGATAAAAAAAATGGAATCCAAAATGATAGGACTAAAGAGCCAGCGGGCTGTTTTCAGTGTTATTAGAATTTTTATCTAGGCCCACCTTAAAAATACACACAATTGATAACATTTAAGCACCACCTGAACTCAAACTGTATTTGTTTAAACAGCCAAGGAACATTCAGAACAAATTAGAATAATTATTCCAAACCCCTTACATTTTTTACAATTGCTCACAATCATACTCAATTACAGAGGCGACGTGTCAACATAACAACATTCCTGGAAGCGTTGTATTATGAAATATTAATGAAATAAATATTCAAGACTAGGTTTTTTGTTAGGTAGCCCTAGCACAACACTTCTCTTGGCTTCCAGAAAGGTTTTTACTTTTGCCTGCAGTTCATAGTGTCATAAAAGTGTCATAGCATTGTTATGTATGCTCTATGGCTCAAGAAGCTTTGTTTTGAGTATTTTATCAACAAAGTGCTGCCATTTTCCTACATTATATTTGATTGTCCTTGAAGTGAACATCTGTACCTCTGCTTTCTTCAGCTTCTCTGTTGATATAATGTCAAATACAAGAGTAGCCAGGACAACATGCCACAGGAGAAATGTCAGCGCCCATCTACAATTTATTCCAAGGTTATTTAAACCTCTTGTAAAGTTAGATCTAAAATTATTTTAATTTAACCCAAATTTTTCTGAAAGAAAATAAAAAAAGACACTTGTTCAAAGCTAATTGAATATGTAAGGGAGAATCATAAAAAAAAGAAAAGAAAATCAGTTTCTATTAAAACTGTACTTTAAAAATGGTATATTGAAATTAGTTTTTACCCTAATCAATCATTAGTGAGAACTCTTATTGTTGCCACTACAGTGCAGCAATTAAATCTTACTTATAATTGTTGATCAGCATTTAGTATATTTCCACTGATATTTTTGATTATTTATCTTTGGTGATGAGCTCCAAGTCTTTGCCATAGGAAGACCTAATTGCCATCACCCTAATCTTTAGCTCCCTCCACAGATTCTGTAAAGTTTTGAGACAGAATTCTGTGTGGGCCTCTCCGAAACCAATTACCTCTTGTCAGAAGAAAACCAAACCAAACCAAATAGTAATTCAAACATTCATAACGCAAATGTCATTCCTATTTATTTTTTGCTCTAAATTTCCAACATAAATGCAACACAGCATAAATGTTGTGACAAAACTTATTTCTAATTGCTGTTAACTTAAAAGTAGTGTAGACGGCACTCCTCTTGTAAGCAAGTTATGAAGGTCTGTTTTTTTGCTTGCAGAAAATTTTAATACAAGGAATTTTATTTATTTATTTAGATTTTGAAGATATTTCAGGAGGTTTCATCTAATGTAACCACAGTACACAGCCGACTGAGAATGAATGCTATGCTATGCTCCCGCATCCCATTAAAAGGAGTTTGTTTAGGCCACTGTCTCAATATAAGACAAAGCATTAGCATATATGATATTCTTACAGAAGAGGAGGCTAGAGTTGAATTAGTGCAAATATGCATGGTATCGATCTGGGCGCTCTTACTGTTAAGTGTTCATCATAGATACAGCCAGGGGGGGAGGAAACTGTCTGTGTGGCGGCTCGACTTTGTAAATAGCACTCTGCAGCACTGACCTGAAGGTCAAAGTCTAAACAGTGTGTGTCCAGGATGTGTGAGGTTTACAGTGGTGTGTGCTGCCCCTTCTCCTGACCCTAGACCAGAAGTCCTGGATGAAGGCAGGGTCAGCCCTGATCATCCTCTCTGCAGACCTAGTTGTTTGTTGCAGTTTGGATCCATCCAACCGCACAATATTGGATTAACATAGAACAAACTGATTGATGGCGGTGTAGATGATGGCCAGCAGCTCCCGTGGAACGTTGTACTTTTTGAGCTGCCACAGAAGATGCACGTTCTGCTGGGCCTTGTTCCGAATAGTGTCTTTGCGTGAGGACCTGCTCCGGTCACAAGAAAGGGTGGTCCCCAAGAACCAGAACTAATCCACAGTAGACAGAGTGATGTTGAGGAGGTTGAGGGGATGGAATGGGATAAAGCTATATTTGGACTATACTGTAGTTGTCTTTTTGGTTTTAGTCTGTACTGTTATTTCTATTGATTCCTGTTATTTGCCATATGTCCATCATATGCAGTCCATTGTATTATTGTCTACTGTGTGTTATGTGTTGCATGGACCTCAAAGCGATAATAGATTTGATTTGTACTTAGGGTAGGGTTTTGGATTAGTTCACATTGCAGCATTTCAAAACATAAAACTCCTTTTCTAGACTGTAATCATGGATTTTTATTTGCTTCTTCCTTCTCAAATCGTTTTGCACTGTGGATTAAATATAACTCAAGATAACATCTTATCATTCCCTGAGGCCAGACTTAAATAGCTTCAGTTATGGTGCTGTCTTTTTTTCTCTCTGCTTAACGCACCCATATTTTTCTCAAGAAAATAAGAAAACTGTGTTTAACTATTCAACAAAGCAGTGCATTGTGCTGTGTCGGTGGAAATGGCAGAGTCCTAATATTTCTGTGATACAAATAAGTTTTTTTCCCCACCAGCAACAGAGGCAGCTTTCTGTGATAGAGAACGCAGGAGTGGTGCTCTAAATGTTTAATGGAGAGTTAAGGGATAAGGGGCATCTTCTGTGTCTGGCTGCATAGTGTCTCATTCCAGTCTGGCCAAGGTCCAGAGCTCACTGCAGTACTCTGACCCACTATGCTGCTGCATCGAGAACGGATATATTCATTGGAGAGTTCTTTTAGCTCCAATGAAGTTATCTATAGTATTGATTAGTTTGTATAGCACAGTCTTGTTTCTCGATTTATCTGCCTATAGTTTTTTCTGCCTGACCAACTGCTTTAGAGCAGCGGTTCCCAACTAGAATGCAGGTTGCTCGACCACCACCCACTAGCCCGTGTCACTGTCAAAGCCTTAGCGTTGTGGTGAGGCCCTGGCAGTCCCTGAATGGCTCTTTCAATGCCACTTGGTGACAATGCATTTTTTCCATGCCATAAAGCAGATGCTTTATTAGAGCAGCACAATACTGGGCCCATCTGAAACTGTTTACCATGTGAAAGGCACACCGGGATCAGGATGCCTGCCACTCTGTTGGGCTATTTAACTTGCCACTCAATAATGAGTACACAGTGGAAGGAAAAGAAGCAGACAGATTTAGCTGGCTTTGTGATGTCAGCATGGAGAGAGGAAATGCAGAATAAAGTACTGATCCAGGCCATTCTTCTGAAGCTGGGACTTTTCATACTTTCTGAATACAGTAATTACTGCAACACCAGTTGAGCTTGTCATTAGCTGCACCCATCGCATGGAAAATTTTTAGTGTAATTCCTTGTATACCTGCATAAAAATGTGGATTTCAGCCTGACATGGCATTAAAACCAAACTCTTAACCCTTCACTTCGTTGAAAACAGACCAATAATAAAAGCCAAGAGCAACGAAGAGTACTATAGTAACTCTGAGGAAGTGACAACTACACTGTCAGAAATAGGAGTAATGGAATGGATGCAAAGACACGTATTGGACCTCAAGGTAACTATCTTTACCTTTTTTTATTGTCAGAAAGGTACATACATGTTCCTGAGTACTAAAAAGTACATTTTCGTACTGTATCTTGGGTTGGGTACATTTACTGGTGATTATCTTTTTCACTAAAAAATACAATCATTAGCAAAAGCTAGATTTATATAAATGGACTTCATAGTTTTATTATCACACTTTTTATTTTTTATTTTTACATTTTTATCAAACAAATAATTTTACAAGGATCTTTCTGTGCTTAAAAATGGTGAACTGATTTTTAAAATTATTTTCAAAAGAGAAGAATATTTAGGCCAGCATTTTGGATAAATTGCAAAAATTATTAGTGCAAGATTAACTTTTCCTTCCAGCTAGATTTTTTTTTATTTTGTGGATGACCATTGGCTACATCATGGTCAGGTCATGTGTCAATCATGTCAAGTCAACAATGATTGGCTGTCAAGGTAGTGCTGATAATAGGTGCAGATGATAGGGTTACAAATAGGTACTAACAGTTACGGGTACAAAATGGTACCTCTGAGGGTACCACCCCAGTGATAAGACATTTTACTCCTAAAAGTAAAATTCTGTACCTTACTATCTGAATTTGTATTAGTCGTATACTCGACAATGCAAATTTTTTACGGTACAGTGTCAAGGGAATAGTTATTTTTGTAAAAAAAGAAAAAAAAATGTTTTTGAAAAAAAAATATTTTTGAAAAAAAAAGCCACAAGAAAGCCATTTAGGGGTCACCTCAAACATGTGGCATAAGGTTCTCTGTCCACATGAGACCAAATTGAAACTTTTTGGCCAACATGCAACAGTCACCCCTCACTGTCCTCTCATATTAGATATAAGAAGGAGATCCGGAAGATAGAGAGCACTCAGACCCACTTCTGAACTCAAGCTGTCTTAGGTCCATTCAGCACCACTCAGAGGGATAATCCTCCCTGACAAGAGCTCTCTGTGGCCGTCGGCTGGTCAGATGTCTGGTCAAGAGCCTGTAAAACATACACAACTGCCACACTCATGCAAACATGAAGCCAGATTGGGACATTTTTAGAAGATATTTTTAAATAAATAGAAGTCCCATCTCAGAACAATAACATCACTGCAGAAAATAATGATGTAAGTTTTAGATATGATGCAGCTGACTGAATCCAATTAATTTCAGCACTGGCCATAGCTGGCTGAATAGGAATCTGAACCCATTTATTAATGCTGTTTGGAGTTGAAATATATATGTAATCAAGCTTTAGGTTTCAACGAGTGTATTATCTTTCTGGCAGTGTACCTGTGCTGCCTTCGTATTCACACTGATGGTGGGTTTTACAGAAATAGCTCGGTAAAAGTCTGTTTGGGAAGAGATAAAGACACTTTGTAAGTAAAATTAAGAGAAAGTGAAAGTGGAGAAAAGTGTGTAGAGAAGGTAATGGAATAGGCAAAGAAAACCTTGGTCCACATCTTCATGTCTCTTCTGTAGATTGAGTTCTTGTAACTAGCTATGAGGGTACTTCTCTACCATCATTTAATTATTATCATCTTCCTCCATTCCTGCAAAGACAATAAGTGTTAGCTTTGAAGGGCTCCATATATATAATGTAATATAATGGGAACAATTGTGCCCCAGTGTTAGTCGCATAATTACAAGCAAATATTGATGAAGGCTCAAGTTTTAGAGAACCTAAACAGGCATGAAGAGGAATTCAGTATGGTCTATATGTAAGCTGCATATAAACTTTGTGTTAGAAGTATTTTATTTTTAAAATATTTTTTCCCCCAGTTTTCTCCCCATTTTTTTTTATTATCACCCAGTGTTCCTATCTAAGTGCAGTGCCGGGCATTGCTCTCCCTCCCTCTGCCATCTGCGGGAAAACAAACAAAAAAAAAAAAACTGCAGGAGGGCCCCGCACTGAACTCCTAAAGGCATGAGGAGTGAGCAGGCCCTTCTTTTCACCCGATGGGGTGGGGTTTCCCCAGCTGGACATAACAAAAGGATCATGTTATTCCAGCCAGATCCTCCCCAGGATCTGACTGATGGACTGATGCATGTTTTTGTGGAGTATCTCACATTAGTACCCAAGGGAACACAGGGAGAACATGCAAACTCCACACAGAAAGGCCCTTTCGCCAACCCCACCCAGGGTCTCCCTCTGCCAACTGCTGAAGTTTCCAACTGCGGGAGGGCCCCGCACTGAACTTCTGAAGGCCTCCTGAAGGCCTGAATGTGGGTGCCGGACCAAACACACCCTCTACACATCCGCTGCACCCAAAGCGCCCCCAGCGGGAATCGAATCCAGAACCTTCTAGCTGTGAGGTGAGCTGTGCCACTGTGTCCTGAGAAGTATCCCTTTTTAAAGCGTATAACCTATTGATGGCAAATAGTGGGTGCCATCTGTTGATTGCACTACATTTAGTTGGATACAACTGTGTGGCCAACCACACAGTCAAGTCAACATGACTACTATAAACAAGAATGTATATTTGCAGACATTCTTGGTAAGAATATGGTCTTGTATAATCTTATCAATCAGGTCACATTAGTCAGTATATTTTTAAGAGTTAGCAACAAAAATTAACGAAGGCAGGGCTTAGCAGAACTGAGCGACAGGTCAGCTTGTCTTAATGTTCAATATAAACATATGTCAAAACACTGTGCCTTAATTAGTCCCAGTGTGTTTTCTTATTCTTGAATTTTAAATGTAGATGGTCGCACAGCAGTCTGTTAATCACTACATCAACACTTCGTGTCATAAACTCAGTTAAATCTCACATTAAGTAACGTTAGCTCTGTCGCTACCTCTCTTGGTGGGTCAGAGGAGTAACTGCATCAAGTTGACCTCAACTCGTCTCTCCACATTAGTACTTTCAAATTTTGACAAAACATTTTCTGAAATAGGAATTCGATGAAATTTGCTCTTCCTTTTCGTAATCTGAGCTGATGTGCAAAGTGAATATTACAAGCAAGTTCTGATTTGTTTTTTGTTCTTTTTTGGGGGGGAGGGGCTCAGAGTACTGTGGTTAACAGGACCACATCATCTTTGGTTGTCCAGAATTATTGCTTGTTCAATTTTGTTGGTCTGGAATATATTTTATTGTTAGAATTTACATATCTTGATTAAAACTTGATAAAACTGGCAATGCTTTTGCTTTATTCAGTATGAATCTTTTGTTAAAGATGCACCAATTGGAAGGTTGTGAGAAGTTTGGCGTTTATCTTTGTAAAGTTTGAAGTTGCTGATAATAAATTTAGCATATTTTCATTTTTTTACACAGTTTTGATAAAAACAGCAAATGAAACAGGTTGTTGTTGCCTTCCTGCCATGGGGTCATTAATTATTAGAAGTAAAAATTAAAGTTACACCATGTGTGGAAGAGAGAAGTTTTTGTAAAATATGGTCTTGTTCTTGTTATTCTAAAAAAAACAGTCAACATGATCTCAACTCCCATTTACATCGTATATTAATTATTATCATAGTTTAAAAAAGATAATGTCACTAAAACGAAAAAGTCTCTATTCCTGGGAGAAAGCAAGTCTTTATCTTAACTCTGATATTTCTTAATATTACCATAATTTCCTAATTATTTGTGTTCAATGGCAAACAGAAGTTGAAAGCTTAAAAGGAAAACAGAGAACAGCTTTGCTCTTATATGTTCAGTCTTTCTGTTATCTGCTGAAAGTCTTGCTCTCTCTCACTGTATGTTGAATGCAAATACAGTTTACTTCCTTGAAGCTTCTTATGTCTTTGTGCTTCCCCTGACATAACTTTACCACAGATTGATGATACAAAGAAGGAGTCTTTTTCATCCTGTATCAACACATAGCATATCTGATTTTTGCATTTCTGAACGACCAGCCAGCCAGCTGAGTTTCACTTTTTGTTGCACATCTCACTACAGTTCTGTAAAATGATGTTGAGAATGCAATAACATCCTACTGTCTATCAAATGTTTTTCATATTTCTAACATATTTTGTTCATTCACTGACTACTAAGGCTAGTTTTTTTCTCTAGGCTATAAGATCCCCCCCCCACTATGGTTCATAACAGAGCAACAGGCTTTGTGTCCTTTCCTTGCTTTGTTGGCATTGGCAGAAACAAAAAGTAGAGCCTATGAAGTGTTATTTTATCTATAGACTACAGGGCAGGGCAAAGTGGAGGGCTCTGTGCCAACATGTAGGTTACTGAAAGTGGTGACTGATCTTTGGTTCAGAGCACCATTGTGAACATTTTCAAGTAGCTGCTAGTCTGAGTATTGACTTTTTGACATGTTCAATCCTAGGACGTCTGACTGTCTGTCTGTCTGTCTGTCTGTCTGTCTGTCTGTCGCTACCTAGCTAGCTAGCTTTCTATACCTACTTAAAAAACGTGTAGATCTCAAATGCTCCCACTATTTCATGCATTTATCTTTGAAAATAATACCTTAGACATGTAACACATATGTTACATGAAATCACTCTAGGTTGTTAATAACTGCGCATGTCAAACACATACCAAAGAAATCAAATCAGTGTGAAAATTCAGGCCCAAATGCTTGTAAATGACAAAGCTGTTGTCTCCAGAAAATCAACTAAAGGGTTTTTCTCTGGAACGGCTTCTTCTTATCCTTGAAGGCAGTCTCTCTGACATTGTGCATTGAGGCACAGCTTGTCTGTTTGCTTTGTATTGTCACTAATTTATTCATTTAAGCAGTGGCATCTATATTCAAAGACAATAGTGCACAAGCTCTGAGTTGAATTAACCTCAATAATTATGCAGTTCTGATGAAAGAAAGGCCCAATTGTTACTCTCTCCTTAAAATTCCTTCGCCCTTCCGTGCTCGCCATCCAAGTGAAGAAACTATTCAAATCACGAAGACATCTAAACTCAGGTCTTTGAAAGATGGGACAATGCTCTACTTTATCTGTGTCAGAGTTTCTTGGTTGTATCTCTCAAGCTTTTGTATTCTTGTTTATGCTTGCATATGTATATTTTTCCTTTGAAAGCATATATGCCCATCTCTTTGTCTGTCTATCTGTTTGTTAGCAACATAACAAAAATAATTATTAATGGATTTCGATTACATGTTTAGAAGATGCCCACAGTGGAAGCAGGAAAAACTGTAAAATGTTGTGGTTGATCCGACATCAAGCACGTATCCACCCACCGACCAGCTGTGCTAACCTCCACTCCTCTCCCATGTTAGAGAGCTCACAGGTTGCTCCCCTTGTGCAGGAGCCCCCTAAGGACCATATGGACAGCAAAATGATTTGAGGATGTTGAATCTCCCCTCTCTGCTGGAATAGCACAGCGACAGCAGACATACTGTAAACCCCAGTAAGTTCAGAGAACTTAAAATTTATGATCAAACTGATTACATAATAATTTTTGAGTAAGCTTACTTATAAAATATAAGTTCATTATGTCTTAAAAAATGTAAATTGAATAAAATCAAAGCATTTAACTATCTCCAACTCAAAACTTAGTAGTTAACTAACTTATACAATTTTATTTCACTAAACTAGCATATTCTGATTTTAAAATTTTCATACATTACTTCACTAACTGAAATAATATAAGTTGTGTAAACTCTGAATTGACCTATTGTGCACAAAAAAATATGGCCTGCATTTGTGTAGCACATTTTCTGTTAGAAAAATATAAAGGGTGTTATACCATATTCACTAATACACACACTGATGGCAATGGGCAGCATTGTAGCCACAGCTGCTCTGGGGCAGAGGGACAAATTGACACTACCATTCCGTCTGCACTGGTAAACATCACAGCAGTTAAAGCAGAAGAACTGCCTAACCAAAGGACACAGCAACTGACACAGATAGACCAGGGATTTGAACTTGGAACCCACTTGTTATGGGACGAACGCCTACCACCCTTCTTAGTCAGTGACTCATCCTCCTGCAATAAACACAGTCAAATGGCCTGACATCATGATGTTATCATGTCTCTTTACTCATAACTTTTGATATGAAGATTTCATTTACTCACAATATTTAATTCTATTAAACATAAATCTACAATGAAAGTTGAATCTGCTTATAAGTTTTAAGCTGGCTTGACTTTGTTGCCACTTTTGATTTCAATGATCATACGTTTGAGTTCATTGTACTATTCAGGTTTACAGTGCATGCCTCTCATAAACAGGCATTTTATTTGAGAAGTACTTAAATTAGAATTAAATAACAACATGGGGATAGGGGAGGGTTGAGTGACCCTGGCGGAGGTCTGCCCTCTCTGAGTGCTTTTCTAACATGACCTGCTGTTAGTGCAGAAGGTTTGTTCTCTCAAAGCATTTTAAAGCTTTCTGTTTAACGCATCTCCAATAAAAACATGGCTCAAAATGCTAATGTTTTTTTTTGATCAATACATGAGCCTTATACTGTATTCCTTATAACAGCTGTGCCTGAACATATTCAGGGCATTTGAATCCATTAGGGGTCCATTTCAATAAAAGGGGCTTTGAGTCACAGTTAAGTGTTTATAAGTACTACATCCTGAAAAGGTTGTTCAGATATTTTCATACTGAAGGATCTTGCCTGGTTAAATGTATAACTCTCAGTATGTGGTCAGTCAAGCTTACTTTCCAAAGCAGCTGAACTCTCATGAGATTCAAAGGCAGTCCTCCTCCAGGCACCAAGATATTCCAACAAAATCCCAGACAAATAGTCTTCTATTCTGGTAGCTCTGGGTGTGTTCTTGCTGTGCTGATCAATTATTATTTTCTTTGCAATTACTAATTCATTTTTTATAGTTTTATTTCATTTATTTGATTAGGCATGACTAAGTACGATATATATCTTATTCTTTCATTCACCAATTTTTGTTTGTTTGTTTTTTTCAGAAAGGTGCTGACATCAAACTGCTTCCAGATGGGTCTTTGCAACAAACCGTCTGGCTCATTAGCTGTAGATTTTTCTCACTGTCAATATAATATATAAAGCATCCACTCAAAAATTTAACAATTATACAAAATAACCAATAGTTTATACAGTAAAAAAAAATGGGTCAAAGAGATTTGTTAGTTTTTTTTTTAAACAAAAAAGAATACCAAAGTGGGTAGGGCTAGGGCAGTTTGAGCCGTTTGCTCAGGGCACTAAGTCAGCACTGCCTGAAGCTGGCAGCACATATAATGGCAAGCAAACACAGAGATCCTAGAACTAGCATCAATGCTGATTAGCTTCGGAGGGAATCATGGCGTTATCTTTTGTTTCCTTATTCATGGTGTGAATAAGGAACATATAGGTTATAACTTATGGCTTTAAACCACTTCAACGTTGTGGTCCTCCAAAGTGCGATATACAGATTTCCTCAGTTTCTCTCAGTGTTGCTTTTGTGTGTGCACATAGCACACAAGATAAACAATTATTAACTCGTCACAGGGCAGGGCGAGTGTGTCTGAAAGAGGGAGGGTTTCTCCGTGAGACAATGCCTGTGACGTAGACAATGGAAAAGACAGCTCTCAGCTGATCACCAAATTTAAATGCAGTAGCCCCACATTTACCATGAGTGGCAGCACTTATGTTTTGAGACCAAACAATTTGGAATTTAACAAGTTTACACGAAAATGTCAAAAAATGCCCTGAAACTGAAAGATTGTATTTTAACAGTTTATAAGCAACAAAAAAAAGTTGTTTTGGCGTTTACTCTTTAAGATTAACGACGTGCAAGTTTCTTCCCAATGCTTGGCTAACTGCACCACAACTCTTATATTATCTCTGTTCATTAAAATCAGACAAGAAAAGCGTAATGTGAAACAAAAACCATGCCGGTATTTATCCTTAGATCGTGTTTACCACCAAGTTTAGGCAGCATTCCCAAACAAGACGCCACACACTTGCCAGTCAGACAGGGATTTGGCACTGCGGTCTTCCCTCTTTGCTACAGAGGTAAACATTATTTGTTTCTTTTCCTTCGCTTAGTAATTTGGTTACATTCGTTAAAGTCTCCTCGTCTGATCTGCAGTCATATCTGTTCGGATCAGGCCCTCCCCCTCTTCCCGCCTGATGACGAGTGGGTAAGCCCATGCCGAGATCCGTAGACCCGGAGATTTAGCTGCTGATATTACACTTTGTGGTTGGGTGGATGTGGTCACAGATAATAGCGTATTAGTCGAGGTAGTACATTTCATTGTCATGGCGTATTTTTACATAGAATTTAAAAAGTGAAATGTCTAGCCTTGATGTGTTGTCCTAGCAAAAAACAATGCTGCCCTCCTGTCGGCGGTCCCATTTGAAATGTTGTTAGAATGCATGGCTTTTTTAGACTTGGGCGTTTTATGGTGTAATTTGGTTTTCTAACTGATGCAGGGAATTGAGTTTGGAGAAAATGTTAATATGCAGCATTCTTACAACTCAGAAAGGCTAATTGTATTGAAAAAAAACCCCAACTATTTTTCGTGATCTTAATTGAAGGAGACCTTTAACAATGTACTTATGTGGTTAGGTGTGGATGCAGTTTTTTTATTTATTTTTTTTTAAAATGAGCTGGGGAGAATATGCGTTTGGGGAAAGAAATAAAATTAAATCCAGCTATGTGTGTATATTGCTCTAAATATCAAACACAAATTGAGAGTTGTCTCAGGGTATTTTTGCATTTTCTCTGCCAATCATTGAGTCTGACCTTGCAGTGAACTTGTTGGTTGACTGTTACCTGAGAAGATTTGGAGTAGCCATAAATATTTTCTATGAATATTAATTCTCTCTGTGGAATGAAAAAACACAAACACAAAAGAATTTTTTGGAAATAGTACTATGACTACCTATTTATTGAGAAATCTACTGATAGAAGTCCTTCATCCATCCATTATCTATGCTGCTTACCTTCAAAGGGTCGCTGGTGGGCTGATGCCTATCTTCATTGGTCAGTGGTTTGAGAGGTAGGGCACACCCTGCACAGGTTGCCAGTCCATCAAAGAGGAGGCTTTCATGTGGAGCTAAAAATACTTTGTATATAATTTCATGCAATGTACAAAAGATCAGCAGTCTTATGGCTGCATATACGATAATCTGTAAGTAGCATTTATTTTCATTCAGTTTGGCAAATCTATTAAATCTATTTAAAATAATAACAATTGAAGTCTCATATTTATTCCAAACTATAATTTATATGCTATTAAAGCCTTGTCAGTCTCAATAGTTGTAGAGTTTGGAGGTCACATTTATTGGCCATTGTGACTCAGAACCCCTTACACATCACACTGAAGCTATAACATCAGTTTGCAGCTAAAACTAACAAACCATTTGTTAAATAATAGTGTAAAGCTTAAAGTAAGAAAGCACAAGCATGATATATTCCTTAGTCATGGCATATATACACTAGCTGAGGCATAATTATTAGCTGACTGTGGAGAGCAACAAAACCACAGCTTAAAAACAACAACAGAAGCAAATTTGCATCCTGCATTTGGCTGCTACATGAAGGATGGTGGAAATTCTGGCTCATACATAACTCAATTTTTTTAGATAAAAGCCGGTCTTCGTCAGTGTTCACAGTGAGTAGTGAGAGGTTTGGGAATTTGATGCCAAGAGATGTTTTTTTTTTTTTAAGACAGGTGTTTCTAAAAATAGAATACTGCCAGAAGCCTTCTTATTGTTTGTATTTGCACAGCTTAAACTGGTTTGTTTCCTTAGTTTGTGTTGTTTATTGCTTATATCAGCATCTTTATGTGATTATGCAGTTGTTGGTTTTTTTTATCCGTTGTTTAAGGAGAGATCCATATTCTCCGTGTTTTCTGTGTTCAGGGATATATGGCAGGGTGAATTATTGATGCTGGGTAAATCTAATCTTCCTCATGGCAGGTGTTGCATGCACTATTTGTTGTGTGTGTGTGTGTATCTGTGTGTGTCATGGAGGAGAAGGAGGAGGAGGAGGAAGAGGGAGCGTTAGTGTAATTAAAAGCAAGCCCAGTCTGCAGTCCTACCCACACACAACCACACAGACTATCATTGAATACCGTCCTTACAGACATGACCATATATGTTCCCATACATTGAAGTTGGAGTCTCTCTCCTTCACCTCTACCTGTGTTTTTTCCTTCTGCCTGACCATGCTGCATGTTGGCCTTCTCATCTCCTACCACCTCCTGCTTCTCTTCCCCTTTACACTTTCTACTCTTTCTCCCATTAACTGAACAGTGTGCCTCAGTCAGACTGCAGCCGTCTGTTGTTGTGCAGCACACAGACAAGCTGCTCGGGTTTGACCAGTGATATCATCTCATTGTGCCTGAGCTGTCACCTGCAACATGGAACAGGGGCTCCTCGAAGGTAAGGAGAGATGAGGGGAAAAAAGGGGGAGGTGGGTGGAGAAGAAATGGAGGAGGATGAAAGAAACAGAAGGGAGGGATGAAGAACTGTGTGGTCTTCCTTTACTTGGTGACTTGGAAAATGCTAAGTAAGCACTGGCGAAACTTAAAAGACAACTACTTACCGCAATATGCTTGGACAATGCATTTTATTCTAAGAAATGTAATCAAGCTTTTTTTAAACAATGAAATGTAAAACTAAAACAGTGACCATAAAAGAAAACTGTCCTCCAGATTGATTGATAGAGGTAGTTTTGAATCCAAATTGCATTAAAGAACATTTTTCTTGTTGTTGCCTTTGCAGACCAATGACCAACTTACAAAAAATATATATATTTTTTTCTTTATATGACCTGGCTAGTCAGAGCCAATAAGGGGAAATATTTTAAATACACATCTTTGTTTTATGGTCCATTTGCAGCTTGACATGTAATGATGTGGGGATTATTTGATGGTAAACCATGACAGCATACATACATAATAGAAACATAATAGGCTAATATGATATATGATATGATAATGAGTTGTGTTATATGTCCAAAATATGAATTCACATTAAGCAGGTAATAAAGCATTTTCAATAAAAACTGCATATTTTTAGATAACTGGCTGCAAAAAGTATTAACTGCGGGGAATCTCAATAGATGGGTGTGGTAGCATTAGATTGGATTTAGCTCTAGTTGAAGCCTAGTAGAAATTTACACCAGCCCTTGGTGGTTTACTTGCCTGCTTTTGTCTGCTTAAGGATAGACTTTGAATCAGAATAGTTTCAAATAACTTTATTCTTCCTTAGAGTTTTGTAATTACATTATTTAAGGTTTCATTCAGCTTGGTAACTGAGATGAAGCTTTGCATTTGGACATATGAGTCATTTACAAGAAACTAATTGACAGCCAACACAACACATCCTCCAATTAAAACGACAATATAGGTTGATTATGACGGCTCCAAAATACGACCCATATGAGTGTTTTTTTCTGGGCTTACCTGACATCCAAAAACACCCTCTGCCTCCGTAGGTTCAAAAGCCGTTTGTGTTGTATGCTTTTTATAATACAATCCAGCAGCAGCTGTGTTTACATTGGTCCTTTTTATATAAAAAAAAACGTTTTTGAATTGAGAGTAGACATGCAGCGAGGGTTTACCCGACCAGGAATCAAACCCAGGAAGCAGTATTCCTTGGTTGGTCCCTGAACTAACCGCTGAGCTACGCGATGACTCAGATCACGGCTGATTTGTGGGTACAAATGTTAAACAGATGGATCACGTAAGGTTTAGGTACTGCTTCCCGTATAGTACGATTAGCGAAACATTCAGGTTATAGTTTTGTAATGCTCCTCGAATGTTAGGATTAGAAAATTACCTAGGGTTAGGCAATTATTCTTGAATGTTAGGATTAGTAAGAAATCAGCTGGTCAGCCAATCAGAAACGACAAAGGCGGGAAGATAACACATAACACTGGCATTAACACAAGGGATCGCATACGAAATATAGGGTTGTTTTTACAGATTGGACAATCAACCTATATGGTCGTATTTCACTTGAGGACGGTCTGGCAAACAAGTTGTTCTGGAGCTGATTTCATTGTGGTGTTTATACAGATTTTATTTGCTTGTGCGACTCATTCGTATCACTTGAACCACAAACATGCACACAACAAGGTACTTTTGCATCGTCTCCCCGATGCCAACCTTACTAACATTTGGACTAAACTCCGGTTGCAGGAACTAGCTTTATCTCTCCTTTCCTAGATATGTTGTCACACAGATCAGCTTTTCCCCTTTTCTTTCTATTTTTCTGATTTATCTAATTATGCAGCTACATGATGTGTGTGTGTGTTGATGATCGTTAAAGACAGGCTGATTCATGCTCTCTCCTTTACCACAGAGTTCTGTAGCGTACAGTCACTCCCACCCCGCCATCTGCAGCTCAGATCAGAGTTGTTTATTTTTAGCAATATGCGTATTACCAGAGTGTGTGAAAGTTAACCTTTTTCTCTTTTGTATGTCTATTGAGTTATTTAACAAAGTGCAGCTTTCCCTTTTGAAAAGAAGGACAGGAAGCAAAGGATTACACTGACTCTTTTTTGGATTAGCTAAGAAGGTGTTCATTTTTGCTTTGTGGTCATCAAAAACCTGTCCAAGTATTTGCTGCAAGGCAGATAGTTTGAGGTTTTTCACTTGGCCTTTTTCTTTGCCATCTGTCGTTTTATTTGAACAGGTGTCTACTTGCGCAAAGATTTTATTCAGGGTTTAGAAACCATTCTTTGGTTAGCTTTCTTTGCCCATTCACACAGGACGCTGCCAATGCAATATGAAATCCGAAAGCCTATGCATTTAATGTAAACGATGCACATAAATCCTAGTATTTGTTTAAGTTTAGGAATTCTTTTTTATTTTCTATTCATTTTTCTGTGTATGAAACATGATTGTATCATACTCAATACCTCTTTAAATGTTCAGTTACTAATTAAACATCTGTATCCCACATTTAATTTTTTATACATTGCCTTCCAAAAGTATTTATACCTTTTTTCCACATTTTGTAATATTACATCCAAAACCTTCCATCTTATCTGGATTTTTAAGGGATAGAACAACACAAAGAAGCGCACAGCTGTAAAGTTCAGGTAGAAATTCTTTACGACTTAAATATCTGAAAAGTGTGAGGTGCATTTTTATGAATTAGGGAAGATAAACGACCAAAAAGCATCGTGAAAAAGGTGGCATTGTCATGCTGTTTCTTCAGCAGAGACAGCAAAGGCTTGATGGAGCAAAAATAAAGCATAATTTCTGAAGAAAAAAAGTAAAGGTTTGCAAAAGATTTGAGCCTGGGAGGAAGCTTCAGGACAAAGACTCAAAACACACTGCAGAGGTAGAAAAGAAAGGTTTGACACTGATGGTGTCATTCAGAACATGTTACTATGGATTATTGTCTCGGTTTCCCGGATATTGAGCTGTTAGCATGTCATGACGTTCATGAGACTCCCATACCGCAACACTCTTCAGTCGGAGGCTTCTTCAGATTCCTTGCAAGACTGACTGCTACTGGATTCCTTCCTGCCCACAGAATCATCATCCACAATGACTCGCTAAAAAGACTTTGATGACATTAATCATGACAGAGTTTCATTTCCCTTTGGGATGAATAAAATATTTTTGAATTTAAATCGTTAGGATTAAAGTGTAATTATATGTGAATGACAGTCAAAGTCCAGACTCTAATCAACTAGGGGCAAGACATGATATATTATTATATTCACAGACACTGCCCATCCAATATCACTGAGGTGGAGTTGTTTGAGGAAGTAGAATGAGACATACCCTAAGGGAGATTAATACATATGCATGCCACAATTTTCAGATTTTTATTTTTATAGGAAAACCATGTACAATTTTTCTTCCACTTCACATTTGTGTACTGCTTTGTGTTAGTCACATGAAATCCCAATAACGCTTGGTTTTTTACATGACACATTGTGAAGTCGATGTTAGCGATAGCACTCTTTTTTTTAAAGGAGAAAGTATGCCCACCATTTTCAGAAGAAAACCACTTCTTTTGTGTCTAAAGTTTCACGTTTGGAAATAAGACTTAACTTGATTGAACTAATTTTAACTAATTAAAAATGACATGGAGGGACTTGTGCAATGGATGCTGAAAGATTATTACAGCAATCATACAAATATGCCACACTGTTTGATCAGTCTTTCTGAGCTTCATGTGATACTACAATGTTACTACATGTAGTCCTGACCCTAGGGCTGGAAAAGTGAGGCGAAATAAGAGACAGATAAGAAAATGAAAGAAAACTCTGCACTGATTTGGGTTGGTCTGTCTCATAAAACTACCTTTAAAATTAATTATATTAACTTTTAGGCTTATGGTTGTAAGATGACCATATGTTTGTTTTAGAGACCTGTATGGTGATCTGGTCGGTTGTTCTGTAGAGGGTTGGTTGAGGAGACAGGTGGTTTGGGAATAAGCCTCACAGCATGGGTGAGAATGAATATAAGAAGAAATATGGAAGAAGCCTTATCTCATGGATCTCCTGCTGCCACAAACATGCACATCAAAGGTATCTGCTGGTGACACCGAGCTGTCTCAGCTGTTGCTGTAGTTGTCTAATGAAACTAATGAGAACTAATGAAATTTAAATCATAAACAACATTTCAGTAGCAAGTTCTGCTGTCCCTGTAGCTCCTTGTAGAACTAAAGGCTTAACATCGAGAAGCTGTGTGAGATGAAGCTACCGCTCACCCGCCCAGCTCTAGCTGCTGTGCTATGCATCAGCAGACCAGGTTGTTTTTGCTTATGGCCATAGCGTTTCCAGCAGTAATGAACAGCCTGGGTGGCACGGCCTGTGTAGCATTGATGTCACTCTCTCACACAGACGGCGGATGGAAATTGGTCCTGGTGGGAAGGCATAGGCGGTGCACACATGCCTATGCCGTCTGTGGATGCATATGGACATCAGGATCAGAGCACATACACATACAGAGAGAACGAGGGTGTGGAAAACAGTATGTGTTTATTTTCAGCCGCGGACACTCGATGCTCACTGGGCTGGAGATGATCTTCTTATGAGTGACAGTATGGGTCATATAAGAGGAAGAAACCTGCTCAGTGGAGCTTTTCCTTCCTTTTACTGAGGAGTGCTCTTGGAAATCTTCCACCTCCCCTCATATCCTCAGCTGGTGTGCTCTGCAGTTGGAGGCAAACCTCTTCCAGACACTGTGTCAAAGCATGCTACAATGCTTCCTCTCCTGCTTCATTAGCACATGAATAGTTGCCATATTACTGTGTACGATCTGGCATCTTCTGGCAGGCCAGTCTGAGTCACTGGCTAGTTAACAATACAGAAGAGAAGATGGACTTTCATAAAAAAATGCATAAAAAGCAAAATAATAATACATCAAATTATCCTGGCCTCACAGTTAGACTAGTGATGAGGAACAAAACCATTACAGAGGTTGTCTTGAATGGAAAGACTCACACTGGAAATACTGAGATTATATCTGAATGTCCTCAGGGAAACGAATAAAATAAGAATAGAGTATGAACAAAAACGTATAAAGAAAATGTTTCGAGTGTTAATGTCATAATAACATTGTGATTGCCTATTTAGAAAAAAAGTATTATATTTTTATTTCTTAGCAAGAATAAAAATGTTGATGTTCCATCAGCAGAAATTCAATATTTTAGAAATTTAGAGTACATCTATGATTATAGCTTACTTTGTTTTCTATTAATAGTAGGACCACAAATATCTAGAATGATAATTAAAGAACAAAATTTAAAACAAGATATACTTCATGTAGATCTCTCATCTATAGATCTAAATAGCCTCTGATGAGTAAGTACCCCATAATTAAGGGTAACATGTCATGCTGACAGCATTTTTCAAATGTGGATGCGGTTGCTTAGTGAAAATAAGTAACATTAAAAGTTAGTTATTTTCATAAACAGTGAGGTGGTATTAAATGAATTTAGAAGTGCCACAAAATATTTCAGAAGCTAATTAAAGGGAGTATTTTGCACAACGTGACAAGGAATCATTCTACGAGAGAGAGACAACAGAAATTCTAACAGCAAGGATCACTGTTGAGACAAAAATTATTCATATTTAATAAAGTATGAAGTGGCAGTTTTAATTTTACTGTTTGACATATTTCTGTCATCTTCTAATGAAACATGTGAAAGGACATTTAAAAAAGCTGCAGTTCTGACATTAAATGACATAGAATTTTAAGTTAGTATTTTCTTGAACAACTTAAAGTGTAACTAAACCCCAAAACCACTTTTTTTGCTAATAAACTGTATAAATGGGTTTTCACCAATGCAATCTTTCAGTTTAAGGGCATATATTTGACATTTTCGTGTAGAGTTGTTAAATTCCAAATTTTTTGGTCTAAAAACATCTTAGTGCTGCTATTCATGGTCAATGTGTGGTCCTGCACGTGCTCACTCCACCCCCTCTTGAAATTGCTCATATGAGTCAGCACGCTGAGCCAACAGCTCGAACTGATACGTTGTTTGGCCACTACGCTCCATAGAGCCTCTCTTTACCTATGGTGGATGGCAGAGAAGATACCTAATTTCTCCCTTTACCATAGGTAAATAGAGGCATCATGGAGCTCGGGGGCCGCATGCCACAGTTCAGCCATGACTGTCTTCCAGACCACACCCCCGCGTCCCCCCCCTCGTGCTCATCCTCCACACTTGGCCATGCCCCTCTGTGTCTCCTGGCTCTGCCACTTTGGTAGAGTTTTTCAAATGTTGCCTGCGGGGGCGGGATGATGCTTTTTCATGGGGTTCAGTTACTCTTTAAAAGGACTCCATCTTGACCTATAAGCCGGAAATATCGGCCTATTGATGTTTTTTGTGATTATTTCAAAGAGAAAACTGCTTATATTATTTATTTGTATGTATTATTAAGTACTTGGCTGTTGTCACTTGTGTTTTCACTAGTACCTTTCTTTACATTCACT
Organism: Apricaphanius iberus; assembly: GCA_028564705.1. NCBI lineage: Eukaryota > Metazoa > Chordata > Actinopteri > Cyprinodontiformes > Aphaniidae > Apricaphanius > Apricaphanius iberus. Next base: position 189,241 of record JAPXFQ010001222.1, read on the forward strand.
CTCAAGTAAAATAGATTTCAATCTTCTTGAGTTTTTGTTTCCTGGCTAAGTAATGGTTGAATGAATTCGAAATATGGAGAAAACTATCTTATCAATCTTGTGTATATTTATCCAAAACTAATTCAGAGTAAGAACATATACCTGTGAGGATAAATTAAAGGGTTTTAATTAGGGAGGCAACAATAACACTTTTTTCAAAGGGATAAAATATAGATTCTCGGATCTGAGCACTTGCCGATACATAGTACTAATACCAATACTTCTACCCCACAAAAAAATGCAACGAATTGGAAGACAGGTTTTATTTTCTTCTCTGCTTTTTACAACAAAAAAATTATATTAATAAAAATGATCACAAAAGAAAAATTTCAATAGAAAAAGAAACATTTTTTGTGAAATTATTGGAGAGTTCGCACATTTTAAGTATGGCTTCATTGTATCGGTAAACTAACAGATACCAGTATGAGTACATTAGAACGGTATCAGCACCGTTACCAGTATTTGTGCATCCCTAGTTTCAAGGTTGCTTTTGCTGCAGCCATTTAATAAAACTTATTTCTCATACAGTAAATCATCTGACTGCTTTTGCATTGAACCTTAGTGTTTGCACATTTACTGAACTCAGTTCTTGACAATTGATGAGAGCATTCTTGTAAAACCCACAGAAGGAAAACTCAGTTTTCAATAAAACACATTTTGACTCTATAATTTTGCATTATAAAGACAAAACAAGGTATAAATACAAAGGTGAATAAAAAAGTATTTGCTGTTGCTCTGGCTTTCTAGTGCATGTAGTCTTGTGTGTGTTTTTGATTGTGTCTTTGAGACTCTTTAAGTCAAAAAAGAAATCCGATATGCAGCGGTCCTTAACCTCTGGGATGGTCTGTTGACTGAGTGGTAAATCTCTTCTATACCATGCTTCCCTTGTTTGGTTTTTTTATTGGCACTCTCTCTCTCCTGTCTTGTATTGTACGTGTTAACACTTCAGTTCTGTCACTGAGGCTCATGGCACCATGGAAACCAGTAACACCACTCTCCACCAGTGTGTCATTGTGTATTGGTTTGTGTGTCGATGGGCGGGATCAGGGTGTTGTTTAGCTTCCAAAAGCTGAGGAGAGGTCACAGCCGTCTCTCTGGGGGTCTTCGTGTAATTCACGTAAATTCTTTGACTAACCCAACCACTTTGTTCTCAGCTAGGTCTTCTTGATTGACGGGGCTAACAGTAATATACACATATAGTTTTTCTATTTTTTTTTTTCATGGGTTTTTTTTTCTCCTAAATTGAAGATATTATACAACAAACGGAAATCAATTTTTAGAACTAAACTTTATTTTACAAATACAGCATGGATTTTATTCCATCGCCACATTCTAAAAATGTGCTAGAATATAGCTACATGCAACCTCACAAATCTTTTGTTTAATGTGTTTTAACAAATTGCAGGGAAGCCACATATGTTTTATAGGCATCAATCAGATATGGTAGGTTTTCTGGCCATAATTGGGATTTTAATAAAATGTAATCAATTTTTAATAGGATTGGGTTCAATGCATGGTTGGGGTTATGTTGAGCACTCCTAATGTAGGCCCCCAGAACCAGTTTTGATGTGTCATGAGATTATCCTCCTGTTAAAAACACCAGACTGTGTCCGAGTGTAAGACATTTGACCTAAACTGGGGATGTAAGGATACCACTTTTTTTCAAACCGATACAGTTAGGGCTGGGCAATATGGCCTAAAAATAAAATCTCAGATTTTGTTTTAAATCGAATTACATTTTTTTCCAATTCCCCTCCACTTATTAAGTAAAGCAATGAGTACAAACAGCAGGCAACTTGTGCAAATGATTTGGCTACAGTTAGTTGTTTTTTAGCTAAGGTTTGTTGGTCACTGCAGTTTTGCTCCTCTAGGAGAGACTGGAATTTTTTATATTTGGCTTGATCCTTCTGTTTCAGGTGTTGGAATAGATTTGTCGGGCTGCTGCATTTGACTGTGATGGGCTTTAGGCAAATGTAACAGTGTGGGGTCTCTTGCTCCACGTCTGTCACAGCAAACTCATACCTATTTCCCTACGGAAACTAAGGGGAACCAAAAAAGTGCATTTACACAAACAGTTGATTTACTTTTTTTTTTTAATCCCCTCCAACAAAAAATTTGAAATTAATTAATTCAATATTTTTTTTGCTGAGGCCTAGATAAAATACTAATACTTGGATCTAAATACCTGCTGATGCCAAGTACTAATGTCTATACTTGTACCACACAAAAAATGCAATGAATTTGAAGTCAAGTTTTATTTTCTCCTCTGCTTATTACAACAAACGATAGGGAATTAGATTCATTTGTGTTATTAAAATGACCACAGAACTAGAATTTCATGTAAAAAATAAACATTGTCTGTGTGAATTTATTGCAGAGGTTCCATGTTTTAAGTATTGGTTCATGATATATAGGGCTGCACGGTCTGCATGGAGTTTGCATGTTCTCCCCGTGCATGCGTGGGTTCCCTCCGGGTACTCCGGCTTCCTCCCACAATCCAAAAACATGACTGTCAGGTTAATTGATCTCTCCATATTGTCCTTAGGTGTGAGTGTGTGCATGCATGGTTGTTTGTCTCACCCGTTGACACCTTGAGGATAAGCCGTTCAGAAAATGGATGGATGGATGGTTCATGATATCGGTTAATTAACTGATACAAGTACATTACAACTGTAGCCGATACCCAATGCAATATCAGTATCGGTGCATCCCCATTTAAAAAGAATTTACAGATTTACAGCTATATTATGGATCTGCAAATCCTTTCTGGAGAAATTTATTACTATCATACCCACTGATTGAACTTTTGCAGTATCCTTCTGTTGGGCTTTTTTGCTGCCTGGTTTACTGGTGCGATCCAAAGTTGATGGGGGTACGAAGAAGGATGACTACCTTCAAATCCATTGTCTCAGGATAATCATCTGGCATTAAGCTTTTGCCCTGATCTCAGCTCTGCAGAGAATTTTCAAAATATGTTTATCTAGCTACCTGTCAGGAAATCAAACAATTTTAATGAGCTAGGGGAATAGTGAAATATCCAGGCAGAATTATGCTGTGAAATTATTTTTAGAAAAAAAACTTATTTGAGATGTTTTGTGTATATTAATGTATCCTGAGAAAAACCAGCAAAACAAAACATAAAACAGCAACTAATTTTAAATGCATCTTAGGCCCCTGCCCAAAATGAATCTTCTGATCAGACCTGTGTGTGTCAGCCCTTTGATGATTTACCAGTTACCTCAGCACTCCTAGCCCCTTCCTCTCTTCATGTTGTAATGAGTTGATCCAGAGTTAACAAGACCTAAATTGATACAGACATGGATGAGGACAATGAAAAGCAATTGCCTGAGGACAACGCTTTCTATTCCTATCATGTCATTGTCATGCTTTATTAGTTCATACAGGAGAGCATCTAAACATTTGTCTCCTTGACGTGACCTGAAAACTCTACAGAGCACCTGATTGTATGATGAGTTCAGACAGCCGAGTGTTTAGGATTACTAGTAGGAGCCAGTGTTAGAGAACCAAATCATCCATGTTTCGTTTTTTATTCTGTTGTTGAGAGGAGTGAAGTAGTTCACAAGTGTTCCTCCTCCCCGCCTTGATAGCCTTATGAAACCAGACCCTTGTTCTCACCGCCAGCCAATCATATTTCATTCCTATTCACATTTCTGACTAGGAAATTCAAAAGAAGCCCTCACTATGGACACCCACGTACACACATGCACAAACACACACTCTAGTTAGAACTGCGTAGTTTTACTGCTGCACGAACTTTGCTCTGGTAAAAGTAGCCATTGAAATATTGCTAATCTATTGGTGTCATGACAAAGAGCAAGGAGGGCTGCGCTCCTATCTCAGTGTGTTGTCTAAAGGAGCAATGGGCGGCGAGGATCGCCCAGTGTCTCTGCTCTACAGAGTCAGTGTGCAGAAATAATGCCCATTAGGCTTGGTCAATCACGCCCCTAGCTCAGAGAAATATGGGCCTTTCTTCCATTTCATACAATAATCCATACACTTCGGTACTATCCATCATCTCTTTGAAAGGTGTCTGACCATATGAATGCTTTTATTTCCATTTTTTAAGTTAATGCAATTTCATGCGGCGACGTCAGAGCTGAGAAATGTTTACATTCTGAGTTGTGTACATACAAAAAGCTGCAAGTAAAACTGCGGCTTAGGCAAGCTCTGACAGTGTGTAGGCTGCAAGTAGGTGGAAGTGATATATGTGCAGAACGACAATAAGCATCTTGTGGGGCTCAAATTATATTTGGATTTCTTGGATTTTTGAATGTCAGTTTTTAAATCTGTACAGAGAAAGAACAGTGTGACAATCATTGTACATTGCCCGTTGACAGCTGGAGATAGTCACCAGCCTCCCCGCGACCCCTTGAGGAATAAGCCGTTCAGAAAATGGATGGATGGATGTTAGACTTACTGAGACAATTAATTAGCAGAAAGTATTCAGACTGCATATGCCACAACATCAGGCATAAATACAAGCTATATATACCATAGAATAAACCACATATTAAAATATTTTTTTTTAGCACCATTTAAGTCTGACCCTTATAAGTTTACCAAAGTTTGCACTGTTTAATCATTAGCTTCTCACACCACAGCAATTCAAGATTTGTGTCTGATTTCCAATCCCCAATTTTTGTAATATGCTGAACTGCTGACTCTAAATTCTCTTACTCTCTCTTATCATGACCCAATCAGCACAGACAGGATTGGAGGTAAGAGTTTTGTTTTGCCCTTTAAACTGGTAGCATAGCAACAAAAAAAACTCCCAATAACACCAAATAACTGTCAAACACTGAAAGTACGGATTTTCTTAAAAAAAGGGGTAGAAAAAAATACATTCAGGTGACCTGCATTTACTTAAGCTGCTAAAAACCCCAATTTAAAACTATGATTAAAATCATTCAACATATTTTGTAGCCTTAGGAGTCATTGATTTTTATCATTAGAAGAATTGGTGGCCTTGGGTGGTAACTTCTGATGGCTGCAAGTGGTGCTTTAGGAGAGTTGCACTGCCAGACATGGGTTACTAGCCAGGTGGCTGTGCTGCTCCTGGGTGGGTCTTGGTTGGGCTTGAGGGCTCGGGCCTCTGGAGCCCCACGCCCTCCCTCACTGTGGTCCTGACCGGGACCTGGCCGGTATGGAGGGCCTCTGCTGCCAGTGCCGGCTGGTGGGGGTCGTGGTTGGCCAGTGGCCAATGCACGTTGGGGTTTTCGATAGTGGCTGTGGTGGGTGGGCGGTGTTTCCGGGTCCGTTCGGTCCTTTTTGCACTGGTCATGCTCCTTAGTCTTGGCCTTTGTGCTCTGCAGGATGATGGGGTCGGGCACTTGACTGGGTCGGGCTCCACGGTGGACTGACCGAGAGATAGACTTACGGGATGGGTAGGTGGGGGCGCTGGGTTCTGTTTCTTTCTGGGCCATCGAACAGCAGTAGCCAGGGGATGGTGGGCGTCGGCCTGGTGGGTTGGGTCTTTGTCTTAATCCTGGTCTGGGTGGGTATGCTGCGGGGTATTTGAACCAGTTGGTGCACTGGGTTCCTGTCTCGGTGAGGGAGGCCTTGATGCGCTGGTGGCGCTGGGGGCTCCCTTCCTGGTGGGAAAATGGTCACTATCCAGTACAGGTGCTCCCCCCTATGTGGGGTCCTTGGACGGGGGGAGCGTGTGCAGGGGGATGAACATGCGGTGTCTAGTGTCTTGTGTTAGTGATAGTGGTAGTAGTCCAAATATCAGGTGGGTTTTAGGCCTCCCTCTATGATGGGGACGGGGAAACGGCCTTGGGATTACTCTTTATTGAAAGAAAGAGTAACTTTGTTTCTTTATCTGTATTGCATTATGTTTGTGTACATTACAATTTATTGTGAAAAAGGTTTTACAAGGAACAAATAAATGGCTGACCATTGAAGAATTTTACACATCAATGATGAAGACAAATGAGCCCCTACAGACCAAGAAAAACTGTAATTTTCCGAACTTCGTCTTTTTAACCTACGTGTCTGTAAGCAAAATTTGGGCCCCTGTGCGGCTAACTTTTACCGGTTTATTATTGCCTGACCCCAAGTTAGAAGACCGGACGTGGATTCAACAGGAGACATTCATGAGAATCCATTTGATACATTTCTTGCCTTGTGTAAGCAGCCGAAAGGAAATGTTCCTGTATAAAAAGGGTGCATTTGAAAAGACACTACGGTTAAAGACAGAATGGAATTGCCTGCGGATATTCCAGAACGTCTTTCTAAAAACAGCTACAGTGTCATTTACACAGTGAAATCAATCCTATAATGGTCAAACAGCAGGAAGAAACCTTAAAGCTACATAAAAAGACAGATTACAAATTGGAAATACAACGAAAGGAAAAAAAAACAATTTTTGGAAACATGCTCTGATCATATTAAAATTAGAATTGTAGTAATTAACTGTTAAATTTGGATCAGTGTTTTGCTGCAAAAGGGACTGGGGCACTTCTTAAAAAAGATTGCATAAGCAGGAAAGAGGTGTAGCCTGTAGTCTATGTAGTGATAATAAAGGAAAATCAGCTAGGAAGTAAAAGCTTGGGCACATGTTGGCCTCTCAAAAAACACAATAACCCAACGCATACTGCTTAGGTAAGTTAGATGCAAGGTTGCTTAAGTACAACTAAGTCAGATGTTTTGGATGTTTTTTTAAGTGTTTAAAAAAATGTAAAAGGTTTCTCTAAAAAAAAAGATCTCAATTATTGTTCTGACACTTTGTAGATAGAAAAAATTGTGGTAGTTTTAACAAATGGAAAACAAACAGGAACCTTTTAGTCTGATATAATGTCATATTGAAAGACTGAAATAGTTGTGTATATGTAAATACCTGTACCATAATCTAGTGGTTCCAAATCCTCTGGTTCTAGCTCTTTGCTAGAGTAAAAACCTGATAAGGGTTTTGTGAAAGGGTTTATTAGGTTACATTGATTTTTGAAAAAAATGCAGCTGAATCACTTCACCAATTTTTTAAATAGATTGTTCTTTCTTTTCTTTTTTCTGTTGCTCAGCAGAAAGTTTAGACAGTTTCCGCTCTTAAACTAACCGGAAGAGGGACACATTAAATTGACACTTAGATGTATTTTCAGACAATATGAGTGTTATTAAGTTGTAAAATAAATACATCCTATTTCACCGTTAGGAAAAGAACAAACAAATGAATACCTCCAAATTCTTTAGTTACCTATGTTGGGAGTAAAAGTACTGAATACAATTAAAACTGGTCTAAAGATGTGCTGCAAAGTGCTTGTAGACAAAGAAGCCTAAGTGATTGTTCAGTGGAATGGACATTGCTCTTTGATGCAGATAATGTTACATTTTCTTTGCTTTTGTTGTGAGAGGAGTGTTATTTAAGGCTGGGTGCAGAGAAAAGCTATTCTCTCAAACCATTGTTACCCTCCGCAACCATAGCTAACAGACGTGAAAAGACTTTTCACATCCTTTCTTTTAAAATGGGCTGCAATAATGCTGGTGAGGAGTCGGCAATAAATAAGCTTCCCCTCACGGAGTCAACTAGATTAGATTGCATGGGGACATCTGTCGGGTGTAGGTGAGCACTTTCTGTGGCTTCTAACTGTATGGGAAAGGAAGTCTTTAGGATGTGCCTCGAGGCTTTTTTTATTATTATTATTTTTTATTTAGGTTGCTGCTCCATTTTTCCTCTACCTCCACCCTCTATTGAAGACTGAAGAGGCTTCATTGTCTTGAGCACAATCAGCACAGCTGACAGTTATTTTCCTTTACACCATGCGCTGTTTGACTTAACATGAAATTAAAGTGTCAGGTTGGCTTTAATTTTCTGCCAAATTCATTTGGGGCCCAATGTTACGCTGTCTTTTCCGTCTTCTCCTTAACAATTGTCTCCGATCCAAAACAAATAACTTTCTTTAAAAAGTCAGATTCTTCTGCTCGAGCACAGCTCCAAACTCAACCTAGTAACTGTGGATTTGGGTAGCTGTTTATGCATTAACCCGTATTGTGGATAGACAAAAGGTTGTTTTAATCCCAGCGTAAAAGGGGAGGGGTGGGTTTCGTAGGGAGGAGGAGGAATGGTGGGTGTGTTAGTGGAGGCTGATTTTGTGATTGTGAGGGGAAGCAGCTCCTCTCTCTGCTGTCACTCAGTCACAGCAGATACATCGAGGAATACACAGTCGCTGGGATTATGACTGCCAAGCTCCTCTCTCATGCAGCAAAATCACAAGCTGACAGGATCTGTCCCAACTGATACATACAAAGATAAAGGTGAGGCATCCTGTTTGTTGTTCACAGGTCAAAAAGTCACTGGTATGTAAAAAAGTAGAAGTTTTGATGCGCTCTAGGATCTGCAGGTGGGGTACAAAAGTAGTTTTTTGCATAATATTGTAAGAAAATAATTATTTACTACCTACTAATAATTATTTACTACCTACTGAAAACTATTCCTTATGTCCATATATTGAAATCTAAAAAGAAACTAACAGGATATATGTCACAAACTAAAAGGTAATTTATGATTATTACATATTCTTGTTGTATTCAAGACTTAGCTTTCCTGGCTGAAATATTAAATGCACATATAGCAATAGTTATTTTTCTTCATAATTTCTAGATTTAAAAAAATGAAGGGGAAATGAGTAAGTGAGGATGTCTGTCTTTATTCATTTTTTTATTCTGATTATTTGCCTTTCATTGTAAATCTAATACCAAGAAGAACCCTTCTGTGTCCAAAAGCTGAGTCTTCTGAAGTAAGTCCCCACTGTAGAAGAAAGTGTGTTCCCATTCTTATGATCTCACACATCTTTGGTAATAACGGTGCTTCTTCTGTGGCCACGCTGTATCTCTTATTAGCCATTAAATTAGACACTAAATTTAAACGGACAGTCTGCTTATAGCTGGTGTTGAGCTCCCTTAACTCAACTGACAAACAGACATCAACACACACATTTAAACACCACAGCTATGAAAGAGAAAACTACAGAAAATGATTTTGCTGGAGTTTTTTTAGATCTGAGAAGAAAACAAAACATCGTTACACAAAAAAACACATGGCATCAACTGCAGTGCATGGTCGATTAAACTGTTAATATTAAAAATGGACTTGTTCTCGGTGTGGGGCCTTCAAAGGTTTTCAAAAGTGCTGATTTCAAAACGGCTAAAAAGCAAACAACACATTTTTTGAAATGCTAGTTTTGATGGTATCTTTACAAAAAAATGCATAACCATCAGTTAGGCTGTTGATTATTTTGGACTACTACTGTCGGTACAAATTAGAGAATAGATACATTTACCTGGAGCCCAGTTAATCATATAGAGGGCTGAGGTTGTTTGCTGCTTGTTGCTGTCAATGTCTACTTGAAACTCAATTTCCCCTTTGTGGGACAATAAAGGATCCTTCTCTTACCAAAATGTACTTCGGCCCTACAACTTAATGTAGTAGTTGTTGATAAGAAACTTGACATACGTATCAACAGCAAAAGTTATAAGTGTTAAAGTGTAAAATTAGGCAAAAAGGCAGACATTTTTTATAATATAACAATAACAGATTTCTTCTTCTTTTTTTCTTTCTTTTTTTTGCTTCCTTTCTGAAATGCTTTTCTGAAGTACCTTTCTGGTTCATATGGAGAACATTTTTCTTACCTTTTATTAATGAGTAAAATATGGTCACCATCCAGCTTAACAAATTTGTGATTCTTTGGTTGTTTAGGCAACTTTAAAATGACATAAAATCTGAAATTATATGAAAGATGATAAGCAGCACTATCAAGCACCAATCAGTCAGGTTGTGTTTATCTAAAATGTGCTGTGAACTAAAATGTGATTATACTCTCAGTCTGTTTATGATTCAACAGCCTGTTAATTCTGGTATTACTCACTGCATGACACTGATTCCAGAGGTATTGAGAATGTTGCGTGTCTCTTGCTGCGAGGTGTTTTGTAGTCTGGCTCTCTAGCCACTGTCAGCATATGGTCTGGCTATTTTCAGTCCCACTACCATATCGCCTTCATGTTATCTCCATGGCAGCAGATCTGGACTGAGCTCTGTCCGGCTCTGTGGGGTCCAAGGGCAGAGGTGGGGCAGTAGGACGGTGGGCTCGACGTCGTGGGGTGAGACTGCTTTTGATGGGATCAGGATTTGGATCACTCCAACAGGATGTGGAAAGGTCATTTTGTTGCTGTGTCTTATTTAGAATTAATGGCAGCAGTAAGCCTTTCACAGCAATCCATCAATAGGAGAAGAGGAGATGATCAATTACGTTAGGTACAAGAACTATGAGGTGGACATCTGTACTACTACTGCTGCAAAGTCAGCAATGGTGTCAGAAATAAAGCAAGGAAGTATTTGAAGAGAAAAGCATCTATGTCAGTGTTTTTAAAATCTGGGTCAGAAACCTCTAAAATCCAGGGCTATGGAACATCCTTTTATATTTGTTGTTTTTTTCCCCTGTTTTTTGTGAGTAGAAACATATTAACTACACCTGAGTTCTTGAACTCAGGGAATTGCACAGTTGGTTGAAATAAATAATGTAAGGTTTTGGGAAAGGAGAATGAGAAAGCTTGTGATACGCTTTAGATATGCAGCAAGCTGAAGCTGACAATTGCACCTGTATGACACAGAAAGCAACGTTTCTAGTAAACCATGTGGAAATGGTGGCTTTCTCTATGCTAGGCCTCCACACTCTTTTTTTGAGCGGCAGACAAGAGTCGATAAGCCCTTTGACTTCTTCCATTATTTTGTCATCTCCTGGAACATGTGTGAGTTCACTATAAAACACCTTAAGGAAAAGAGGCAAGATGGCTTAGCATAGCAAATAATATTACAGCCAAAAAAATCGTCTACAAATCCATCCATCCATCCATTTTCTGAACCGCTTAGTCCTCCAGGGGTCGCGGGGGGGCTGGTACCTATCTCCAGCTGTCAACGGGCGAGAGGAGGGGTACACCCTGGACAAGTCGCCAGTCCATCACAGATGTCTACAAATTATTTTTAACAAAACTTTATGAACTGTTGTAACATTGTAACTTTGTAAGCTGTATTTATAGCTAATTTAGTTGAGAAATATACAATTTGGTGTGTTTGAGGGGTCAGGTCAAATCTCCCACAGATAACTGTGCTGGAAGATGGAAAGGGGTGAACAAAAAGGACAGATAAGATAACTTGTGGGTGAGAAATGACAGAATGATATCAAAGAGATTATGTAATACTTTTTATAACTGGGTGCTTATGTCCTTTGTGATACCTAGCTCAAGATTTCTAGGGCCTTCCAAAAGTATTCATAGCCACTGAAATTTTGAACGTTTTGTCAACCAAAAAGAACCACAAACTTGTACTTTATCACAACAATCCACTTTTCATGATTTTTGTGGGATTGACACATTTAGAGTTAATCATAAATGTAAGATTAAAGGGAAATGATCTATAGTTTGATTTGTTTTCACAATAAAGTTACAAATTTTTACCTGCCCCCCTTGACAATCATATCCCTGAATCAAATCCACTACAACTGTTCAATTCACAATTTTAAAATGAAGAATAGCAAAACTGCAAACTTACACGAGAAAGGGCCTTCCTACAAAACTGACATGTGATTCGGAAGAAGAAAGCCATAAGTCTGGTTCAAAGTCAACAACAAACACTTAGAACACAGTGCTCCACCACTCTCCTGGAAATCACCTTGAGCACACTATCCACACTGTCAAACACAATGGTGGTGACATTATGGTATGGTCATCAGGGACAGGGAAACTGGTGAGAATAAGGAAGATTGTTGGAGCTCAATACAAGTCCTGTCAGACCATGATCATGTAACCACTTCACTTCCTATTTAAGGAGGGTCCACTCACCTGCATGCCGCTCTGACATTCTTCCTCCTCTATCCCGGAGCCATCTCTTCATTTCTCTTTCATGCGTCGTTAGCATCCGGGGAACATGGATCTTTCCCAAATCCCAGAACCAATCCATCCATCTTGTCCTTTCAGTTCCGGTAACCTCAGATCTTTCTGGTAATTCAATTCCTTATGTCTGTGCCAGGAGAAACAGCATGTTACTTTTTTTCTTCGCTCACTTTTCACTGCATTTGGGTCAAATTTGCACACAACACTCCTCCCACTCTGTCAGATCTGATTCCTGACAGGATGTCACAGCCAAAGATTGACCATTGACCGACAAAATTGGAGCCTCCGACTGAGAGGCTCTCTAGCTTCCGCTTTTGTCACTACACTGCAGTGGCAGTGTGTGCCGGGTAGTGATGAGCCTAGGATTGGATTTCCAGACAAGTGGAATGGGGTCGACGGTCGACCAGAACGCCTACTCACTACCTTGAATATGATTTTCAAGTGTCAGCCCTCCAAATATTTCATTGATCGTTCCAAGTAGCCTCGTTGATCTCCCTCTTGTTTGGTCGAATTTAGGAATGGGGAGCTGCCTTGTATAACACCAATCTCTTGACGTGTAACCAGGACTCTGTGTTTGTGGAGGAACTACGGAAAATCTTCGCTCTGCCCAAAAGTGAGGTGGATTTGGAGTCCGAGCTCCTTCAGTTACACCAGGGAGACCAGCCAATCTGTTGCTTCATCTCTGATTTTCACACGTTGGCAGCCAAGTTAAACTGGGGGGACGCGGTTCTCTACTCTGTCTTTATGGAGGGAATAGCTGATTATATCAGAGATGAGATGGTCAGTCATGAGGCTCCGAAGCCTTTTGATGCCACCATCGATCTTGCCCTTAAAATTGATCAGCATGTCCTGCTCGGGCCCCACCCGGATACTTTCCACTTCAGATCCTTCCGGACTCGCTGACCCTCTCCTACCCCTCCTTTCTTCTCTGGATCTTCTACAAAGAAGCCAATATATCAGGGGAGGCTCTGTAAGGAGGAGTGTGAGCGGTGTTGGCACAAGGGGCTTTGCACATACTGTGGCTCAGCTGCCCTCAGTGTCTGCTTTATCAGGGAAACAGGGAGACAGGTAGACCTCAAGGAAGTCCGACCTGGTCATACTCATTCTTCCACCACTACCTGTGTCCTGTTACGTTTCGCCTTGGTGTTTCACCTTAAACACCAACACTTTGCATTCCAGCCTTTTTGTCGCACAGGCGCGGCCGTGAATTGTATTGATCAGAGTCTGGCTCACCAGCTCAATATTCCTTTTAACACAGTTGATTGCTTCATTCTGGTCTCCTTGGTGGAGGATCATCCCCCTTACCGTTATCCAGTCCAACACCAAACCCAGACATTTCATATTTGCATTAACAACTTTAAGAAAATGATCAGTTCCTGGTCATTTCTGCGAAATCCACCCCACTTACCTGATGCTATCCTTGGCTAGCCCGTCATGACTGCCATTCTTCCAGGCCTTCCTGCCGTACCTTGAATTAGATTCCCGGATGTGCGCAACACAGGGCTCGACCTGAAACAGTGGCAGTTTCTGAGGGATCATTGGAGTCAATAGATCTGAGAAAATTCCCCCGGACTACTGAGATCTCGCTCTTGTTTTTAGCAGGGAGCTAGTCTCCACGTTACTCCCCCAAAGTCCCTATGACATGGCCATCGATTTTCTACACACTGCTACCCCTACCGGTGGGGGTCTCTTTTCCTTGTTTCTAATGCGAAAAAGGCAATGGAGGAATATGTTGCAGCAGATTTCCGGAATGGTTTTAGTCGCACCTCCCTGTCGCTTGTGGCACTGGGCTTTGTCTTAGTTAAGGAGAAAGATGATGCACTCTGTACCTGTATTGATTACCGGGCACTGAATAAAATTAAGGTAGAATTACCCTCTTCCACTTATCTCCACTGCTCTCAACTCTCTCTCTCACACCGTTATCTTTTCTATACTCAACATCTGCAGCATCTACAATCTGGTGCGCATTAAAGAGGAAGATGAATGGAAAATTGCTTTCATCACCCATACTGGTGTTTACGAATATCTGGGTCATGCCATTCAAACTTTGTAACAATTCTGCCATGTTTCAACATCCAGTAAATTATGTCCTTCAGAATTTGCTGTGACGTTTTAATTTCTGTTCTGTTGAGTAACATATCCACCATCTCAGAGCAGTACTGAGCAGACTTCTAGACAACCAACTGTTCTGTAAGCGAAAGAAGTGCACTATCCATCAACATTCCATCTCCTTCTTGTGCTTCACTATTTCAGCTGGGTGGCTGCACCTCTTACCGCCCTCACAAAACTGTCCAATCAACACAAACCCTTTACGATGTCGCAATAAGGGATTCTAGCCTGTCGAGATATTATCTGCCTTTTCACCTCAGCTCCTAGCCTGCTTCATCCTGACCCCAAGAAGCCCTTTGTGGTTGAGGTGGATCTCTCCGCTTCTCTTTCAGGCATTGATAGTGGATCCTTCCCAAATCCCAGAACCAATCCATCCGTCTCCTTCTTTCAGTTCTGGTAACCTCACATCCTTTTGGTAATCCAATTCCTTTTGTCCGTGCCAGGAGAAACAGCTTTTTACTGTTTTCCTTTGGCTCACTTTATAACTCACTTTATAACACGCTCACCACAAAAGGAATTAGAGCAATTAGCTCAAAACCTGGGTGCTCTGTTATGCAAGTGGTTACCCCTACTTGCTGACATTTGCACATTACAAAGGGAATAACTGATATCAATAAATGGAAAATAAAATCTGGGCTAAGAGTTTATTTTTAATGCAATAATGGTGATGGTGTGAAAAGGTTTCTTAAACATTCCTGAATGATTATCACTTCATGTTAGGATACTTTATCAATACCTTGGGCACCTCCGTGCTACCGACATTTTCTGTTTCTGACAATAACGTACAGTGACCGCAGGTGCACCTGTCGAGGCAGAGTCACACGGAATTACTCAAGCCAATCTATATTTAGCATTAGATTTGGCCAACAACAATGTATCACTCAGAGACGCCGCCCATTCAATGCCGTAATGCCGCTACAGGTTCGGCATCTGCTGCTGCCCCGGGCAGAGAACAAGACAATGGCTCGAAATGATATGGCTCAGGGCTGCTCGCCTCCTCCAAAGAACCTGTGCTCTCTTTCCTCTTGTGAAGAAAGTGGAGAAAAATCTTCAACCTCCAAATTGCTTCCCTCTGAGGCAATGGAGTTCGCATCACTATGGCTTCTTTTTGGCCGTCTGTGACGCTGTGCTGCTGCAACATATCAGTCACAGCCCAGACCACGCCCAGCCTTTCATCCCTCTGCGTGTTCACTGGTCCGCCAGGCAACGCCTCCTTTTGAGCAATTTTAAAAAAGAAATGTGGGTGGGGTTATTCTCTGGTAGGGGGGTGAGTTACTCTTTAAGCTATTTTGAAAAAGAAGAATGGGCAGATGTGCTATTTTTTATTTATCACGTAAAATCTCAATAGAATATGGTAAAGTATGTGTTTGTAATGTAATATTAGAACTTTAAATACTTTAGCAAACCAGCATAGGTCCAAGATTTTCCACAAAGACAATCAGTGTAATTATTTTAATTCCAATTTATCACCAACTGAGTAATTTTCTGGAAATTCAATCTCTCAGTTTTGCATGATACCTTATTCATAAATGATGTGAATAGGTGTGTGATGGAAAGTTTAATTATGTTCATATAGATGTGCCAAAATGTCTTTCCAGAACTCTTACAAATATACCACCCTAATATCTAAACACACCTTCTGGTCTGCGCATGTCCCTGCATGTAGTCCTAACCTCAAAGCAGGGAAAGTGATGAGAAAAGACGCAGGTGAGGAAATGATAGAGAGGGCATCAGGTGAGAAAAGAGGATTGGTTATGGCTGGTCGGGAATACTGTGTGAGAGGAGGTTGGGAGGTTAGAAAAGGAAAATTAAGACTTTAGTGGGGTCAGGTACTGAAACCAAGAGTCTAAGGGAAAAAAATTCAGGCACAAGGGGTTACAGCAGGAAAGGATGACAAATAGGTGGAAGAAAGAAGAGATCAGTGATATAAGAGAACAACAGGAGATACAAGAGGTGAAGATGTCTGTCAGTTGTGGGCCTTTGTCAGCTTGGACTACATACTGTTTGTGTCTGAGAGTCCAAAATCATACTGGTTTACACAGCTTGGGTGTTTGCTTTCTTTTCACCTTTAAATCTTTTCACAGCCGGGTGTGTTTTAAGTGAATTTCTAAAGACTCAACACACCCAGAAGTTTACAAGAGTTCTTTTGAAAAACCTGAGCCTTTGAAGAGGGGAGATTTCATGTTGGAGGATCTTATGGTGTGACAAAGGGCTAAAGAGAAGGATATTTTTAGCCGATTGTAATAAAACCAAACACAGATAATGAACGCCATTGTGGAAAGAAGTGGATGAACAAAACTTCCTACTGCTAAATCCTTTAAAAGATATTTTTTTTTCCTTTTTAGCTTCTTTGAAGTCTTGGTAACAAAAACAAAAAAATCTGAATGCTGTAACAAAACATTTCTATTTCTGTCGAATTCACCAGATTGAAGAAAAACCCCATTAGAGCAGGACGCAGACAACTACCCTAAGAGGAAGAGGAGTGAAAGTATTAGGGTTACTCTGGTAAGCTGAAAACCTTTCTTTTTGCCATTTTTTTTCTACATCACATCTTACACTTCTCTGATATCATTTTCTAAAACTGTGTTATCCTCCGCCCTTTTAACATGAAAAGCTCTTTTAAAAGCGATCTCTAGTCCCGCAGGATGTAAACACACAGCTGCTACTCGGTTGCCACACTGTGAAGATCTCCCCAGGTTCCATATCTTCATCTGTGATGCTGCAAGCCTGTGAAACATATTAATACGAACAATTTTCTGTTAAGCTATGAGTCATCAAGCATCTATCCAACCTATCTCTTTTTAAAGTCATTGAAACGCCTGCTTTTTTCATCATAGCTGTGAGCAAAGATCACGACTTGCTTGACTGCCATTTGTCTACTGCCGGATAATTTTGGCAGCGAGGACTGGAATGGAATCACAATGGTCTGACTGTCTTTTTGACACATTTGGATCTCAGTGTAACAAACCGTTCCCCTACTGCTAAAAGTCCTAAACAGTGGAAGCACAATAAAAAAGACAGAAATTAGGGCAAATGTGCTATTACATCTGTTATTCCAGTTTTTACCAATAAGTCATCTCTACATGGTTTTCTAATATTGTTTCCCCCTAATATAACATTACTTTTACAAATAAACACCTGAAGTGGTGTAAAATTCAGTCATCTTTACTTTTATAACCTATTGTTAAAATCCAGAACAACCATCTGACTTCAGAAGTCACCTGTTTAAGAAAGAGTCCACCTGTGTTATAATTTAAACTCAGCGTAATTACTGTTCTGGTTAAGGAATCAAAGGTTTGCAATGTAACAGCGAAGAAGCAGCATCATCGTGCCTGAAGAAACACAGTTGAAATTCTAAGAGATAAGGTTGTGGAGAAATTATTTAGTACAGAAAGCAGATCTAAATTATAAAACAGTAGTCCTTACATACTTACAAAGCACTGTGTGAACTCTTATCCAAGACCAAAGCTGGACATACCATTCCTATGGTAAAAGCTGGTGGTGGCAGTTTTGGGCAGGGAAAGTGAGGGAGTTTCATTAAAACGATGGATAGCGATAATGTAGATGCATTGTTGGAAGAAAACCTGTTGGAAGCCGTAAAAGATCAGAGGATGGGGCAGTGGTTTATCTTCCAGGAAGACGAGTCTAAACATTCAGCCAGAGCTACAATGCACTTTAAGACTCTTGCCACTTGAAAATGTGCAATAATTTTAGTCTTGACGTGCAATTCCACTGCAGACAGAAATTGGCTATGTAATTGCAGCAAAATGTGGTTTAACAAGATTTTACGCAAGAGGACAAAATAAAAATGCACTCCACACTAATAAAACTTCTACTTATGAAAAAATGTAAAAACTTTGCATCATTTTCTTTCCACTTTAAAATGATTTGCTACATTATTTTGGTCTTTTACATAGACATCCCAATAAAGTACATCAAAATTTGTGGTTTTAACAATATGATGGGAATATTCTGTCAGAAGCCTAAGATGTTACAGAGAACCGATAATGACCTTCGGCATTCTCCCTCATTGGAGGGAGTTAAATGTGTGTCTATGATCCAGCCGTGAGTTGATCTGATGATCTTTGAGTGAGGTGATAATGAGAGATGCGTGTCCACCATCCAGTGGACTGTGAAGGAGGGATTCCACTTCAGCCTCGCAGCACGCTGCGTCACGCAAGGAGCCTGCCTGCAGAGCTCAGTGCTGAGGGACTCAGATGGCACAAAGCTAATCTGCCTCTTGTGTTGGTGCTACAGTTGTTTTATTTATTTCGGCGAGGGCCCACTCCGGGTCCATCCATTTACATGCCTGTTGCAGTGCTCCTCTCTGCCTCTGCGTTCCTTTCTGTCATTCTGTTTGTCTCTGAATTCTTTCCATTTCACCCGTGTCATTGCGCTGTAGCAGCATGAATGTGTGCTGTGGGCCAGAGAGGCTGAGTCTACAGTTTTCTATGGCCGAGTCAAAGAGGACCACACTCGGGAGCGGCACACTGAATTTTGTGGTTTGAAACACAGTGAAGCGTGAAGCGTCTATTGTTAATAGCTGCATTCAGGGCCAGAACCCTCCATTAGAAGGCCGCATAGGTTTCTGTTTACCTCCAAGCTGCTGTCTTTCAATCAGTTTCTCTCATATGGTCATACGGGACTGTGGCATTATCATTTCAGAGTTTGGATGCCAAATAAGGCAGGGTGGGAAAAAATGTCTCTTCTGGTTAAAGTGATAATGGTTTTGGACTGAAAATCTTTTCAACTTTAACTCTCTCATAATTTGTGTTAGTAAATTTGGCAAGTATTTTAAATAAAATACTACAATAAATAATTTATTTATTTATCTATAATATGTTAAGTCAGTATTTAGTATCTTACCAGAATTTTAAAATAAACTATTATCCCAATTTACATCAGGAAAGCAAAGCTAATGGATTGTCAGAGTGGAATCAGCTTCAAATTAGACATTTAATGACATTGTCATATTAATATAGAAATATATCACATATATCCTCTATATCTGCTGTATAACTTGGCTTAATGCATGTAGTATAAAACAGAAAGGAAACAATTATTCTCACTACTATATGTATATAACTAATGGATCCCTTCAAATATACAGTGGGGTAAAAGGATTTTATAGTCACCAATTATGAAAATTATCCAGCTTGAAAACATGAGAGAGGTCGGTAATTTTCATCGTACACTTCAAATGCGGGGAGACAGAATGTAAAACACAATCCCGGAAATCCCATTGTTTGATTTTTAAAAATAATTTATTTGTATAATGGTACGGACAATAAGAGTTTAGCACCAACAAACAAGCAATAATTCTATCCCTCGCAGACCTATTACTCTCTTTAAGAAACTATTTTATTCTCCACTCATTACCTGTATTAATGGTACCTGTTTGAACTCATTATCTGTATAAACACGCAACACGCAACAACACACAATGACCCGAAGTGAGCTGGGAACACAGTAACAAAGGTTAATATCAGTAACACACTATGTCATCATGGATTAAAATCCTGCAGCACCCCTGCTTAAATCAGTACATCTCCAGGTCCATCTAAAGTTTGCTAGAGACCATCTGGATGATCCAGTGGAGGATTGGTAGAATGTTATGTAGTCAGATGAGACCAAAATAGAACTCTTTAATATAAAAGCCACTTTTTGTATTTGGAGAGGGATGACTGCTGAACTGCATTCCAAGAACACCATAGTCACTGTGAAGCATGGGGGTGGAAACATTATGATGTATTATGGAAGCACCGAATGGGGCCAAGCATCATGAGAAACATAATAACAGTTTACCAGGAAAAAAACTGTATTAATATTTTCAGAAGTAAGCCTTAAAACGGCTGTCTGGATTTTGTATTCCTATTTTAGCTGTAAAAAAGGGAAAACCATGTTAAACAGATAAACCAATTTCTGAACTTATGAATTGATTCAATTCTTAAAATTGTTAATCGATTCAGAATGGATTTTTCAATATTTTTTCAACACATCCCTAACATATAACAGCAACATGAAATAAAACTTCAAAATATCTAAGCTTTCCCTCCAACGTTTTTGAATCAGAAGAGGGAAAATGTTTTTTTTTTTTGTCTTAAAAAAGCAGTAAATTAAAGCTTAGAACTGTTTTAAAGTTATGGAGTAAGATGAAATGCAGCTAAGCTTGAATCAGTTTGACAATTAGAAATATGGATCCACTGTGAATGTTTGATGATGGATAGATCAAATATGTACATGTTCTCACGTGAAAATCCTCTGCCTCATTATAAGCCTGAAAAGTGTTAAGATGAGGAATTTCAAGAAGCAAAGGTTGTCCATCACAGCGAATTCATGATGTAACATGTGGAATGCGGATTCTGTAGAAGTTCAAACAGACAGAAAATAACAAAAAACCCACCATTTACCCAATTGTCAGCTGCTGGGCTTTAAGTCATATAAAACTCTTTTTAACAAGTAAATAACATCTAAAAAATATCTCAAGCTTTTTCAGATCACAGTAAAGCAAATCTGGTCTCATGAAGTAGACCTGTGATGGAAAAATTACATGGTATCTGTGACAGTTAATTAATTTGCACTTGGCTGAGCTGCAACTAAGTTACAATGAGTTTGAATCTGTGGTTTAATGTTAGGCCTGAAAAAGAGACTAATCTTCTAAAAGGAGTTATGAAGCATTAATGCACATTTTCTATAAAACTTTACAAAATAATAGATACATGATGGTCAAGAGTCTATGTCAAATTTTAAAGTCATCAGATGTTAATTTTACACATAAAAATGTGAGGTTTCATGCAGATGTTTACAACCTTTATCCATAACAAGGCAAGGATATTTATTTGTATAGCACACTTTCAACAAGGTGATTCAAGGTGCTTTACATTATTTGGTGGTAGAGAAACAAACAAAGCATATACTTAAAAGCAGCAATTTAGGAAAAGCATAAAAAATGTTATACATATGAGCATAAAAAATATGGGAAACATAATTAACTTTGTTTCAGTGTTTTATCTGTTATTTGTTTCTTTAGTTCATCAATCTTAGTTCTGTTTAACTTTATTTCTCTAATCAGGAAGTTTTCTTATCTACTTTTCTTTTTAGTATTTATTTCCTTCTGTTCTGTTTGTCCTCTCTGTTCTCCAGTGCTCCCCTCAGTTTCTCTTAGATTCTTAGATATCTTATCTTTAGTTACTTTCTGATTTTTCCTTCTTCTTATTTAGAATTGTTTTCTGTTACCTTTCCTGTTTGCTCCCTGACCCAGTTACTGTTTGTTTCCACCTGCTCTCTTGCTCTCACCTGCAGCTGCTTTCACTAATTAGTCCCCAGGTTTCTCTGTCATTTCCTCACTCACCCTGTTTTTTCGTTGTTTTTGTCATCTTTTTAATCATTAACTACACAAAAAATTAATCTTGCTGCTTTTAGGTCCTCTACCTACACTGCAACACGACACAAAAAGCTTTTGATAAATTATGATTTGACTTATTAAAGTTAAAAGGCTGTCCAAACCAATCTGGTCATATGAAGAACAGTCATTGCCCCCTTAACCCAATAGCTGTGTGCTTACTTTGGCTATGTTCAAACTGCAGGCAAATGCACTTCAAATCCAACTTTTTTGCGACTATTACTCATATCCGATCATTTTATGACAGTCTGAACGGCACAAGTCAGATTTTTAATGCGACCCAGATCACTTGCATATGTGGTACTAAATCCAATATATCAAACTGATGTTTTTGAAAGTGACTTCAGTTGAACATGTTGCATTAAATCCACCATTAAATCCCCATCTTTCTATCACTCATCTACAGACAAATACGTGGTTTAAATAAATAGGATATGAAATATTTTCTAAACGCAGTTAAAACTTTCTCCTGGTCCTGGACAAGAACTGCACACCTGCTAATGAAGCCGGAATCTGTGCTCTGGTGCTCCACAGCAGAATGAGGGTGTCTCTCAATGCCAAGGCAGTGCCTGGGTAGGCGAGGCGCCCTGCTTACGAGGACACTGTCCTTCCTTGGTAAAAAAAAAACACTGTTTGGAACAGACTTGCCATACGTGACCGCGGCTGCCGGCTTACGTGCTCTGTTTACCTCCCGCCCAACGTAGTAGCAATAATATTACTTCATCCATGGAACTGGAAATGTATAACGAGAGTTTTACTTTATTTTTAATATGTCAGTTACATCAAATGTGCAAACGAATTAGTACCTGGTAGCGACCGAAGCTGCAACTACTAAGGAACTCACCACCCATATATAACTGATTTGGATCTAAAAAATAATAATAAAAAACAAAACAAACAGTTTAGATATAAGCCCGATAGTTAAAATTCGTTGACTTACATTTAAAATAGAAATTTACCCCCAAAGTAGCTGCTGACGGCTCCTACCGCACTGTATTCTGGGAAATTTTTGACCGAGAGAAGGCATCAAGGCACGTCTGATGTATCCTTGGTTAGTTAGCTAAACGGCTAACAAACGGAGGACAGATTCCTCGGTAGAGGAACATTGGAACACGCCTTGGTGGTCCCCGATGACATATCTCCTAGGCAACCGGGGCGGGACCAAGGCATCAAGGCGAGGTTCCTGGGCATTGAGAAACACCCTGGATCCATTTGCACTCCTTCTCATGGATGTGCCAGTCTCTGTCCAGCGCTGTTACGCGTTCCAACCCTCATAACTTTTTAAATATGCTTTCATCTGAGCTCTCGGATAGCAAGATGTGCAGAACTGAGATGATGCTCAGATACTTAGACGCTTAGAAATTGATTTTTTAATGATTCAGTTCCCTGAATTGTGTCCGTTTTGTTACATAAAAAAAAAAAACCTGTTAAGGACAGTAACCCTGCTTTAATGTAAACCATATTATGATTATTTCCCTTTTATTTCTCTAGAATGTTGCTCAGCTGAATTATTTTGAAGCAGGAGTTGCTGGGCTAAAACTAAATATAACAAACTCCATTAATATTATTAATAGATTGAATCTTTATATATTTAATAATATATTATATATAACTTATTTATTATACCTCATGTAAAATTGCTGCTATGCGGGTCATCCTTGAGTAGGGAAGTCAGTTTGTTGATTCCGACTGTGCAGGAATTTTTCAAGTGCTGCAGCCAAGATCTTTTCCTTCCGTAAACCGAGCGCCTTGTGTGTGATGTCTTGTGTTCTTCTGCGCATGCGGTCTGCTTGGGGGCCGTGAACGGTTCTGACTGGAGTGTGTTTACTGTCATATTTTAGTCACAGTGTGAACAACCACACAAAAATAATCGGATTTGATAAATAAAGAAAAATCCGATTTGAGCATCAAGAACTGCAGTCTAAACGTAGCCATAGGCAGCAACAATAGCAATCTAGCATTCAGGGCTATTTGCAATGAGTATTTTACATCTGTGTGGAGACATCTGGGCTAGGTGTTTGTATTTTTTGAAATTGTTTCACTTCAGCCACATTGGAGAAGAGTATTTAAACCTCAACAGCCATCACGTCATATCACAGCATCCCCAAAACCTTTGAAGTGGTTCTAGACCAACATTTTTGACAAATGGAAACCGTTGTTCCAGCCTATATAGCATATGGACATCTGTTTGGGCGGAAAATGGCCAAAGACCCTTATAAATGGCCAAATACAATCCCATAATAAGCCCTAAGATTGATAGACTGTTTTTCCTGCCAAATCATGAATATTAAATGAGCTGTGTGCCGATTGGCCTGTTTACCCTGATGGCTCTATGATGATACAGTTAATAGTAGTAAAATCAACAGTTAGATAATGCCAACATTGAAGTGGGTGGGGACATGCAATTTTAGGGTGTGTGTCTATGGCCTATGGTGCGTTATCAGAGCTTTGCTCAGACTGACCCGTTTCTCCGTGGCAATTAGAAAATAACAAATGTGCATAGGAAAGCAGGTCGGAAACAGACTTTTTGGTATGGCACATTTGACACCTCAAACTGCCTAGATTAAACAACAAGGTAAATTATATTTTGAATTCAAAGACCCATTTAAGCTATTCAGAGGTGGACTTGATGGTGTGCCTCGGATCCTTGGACTGCTGCATAAAATGTTAGGTCCACAGTAGAAGTATGTCAGATTCATGGTTCCATCAATCATTGCAAGTCATCTGAGTCCTGAAAAAACAAAGCAGCTTCAGACCATGATACTATCGACATGTTTAACTGTCAGTAGGATCTTTTGCTTGCTGTGTCAGTGGTATGCCAAATTTAACAAGACGCACAGTTTTTAATCGTTCCACTTTTGCCTCGTCCGTCTACAAAATATTTTTTCTAAAAGTCTTGGGGATCACACAGGTCCTACTTAGGGGGGTTTCTTAACTTTGGACTAATCAGACATGGGTGTGGCTTGTCAAATTACAATTTATTTAATCTTAAACACAGAAGTCTGACTGAAAAGAAAAAACAGAAGATAACTGTTTAGGAGTAAATACTTTTTCATGATACTGATCCTCTTAACAACTGATCTCTGGAAAAAAAAATGTGGGTACAAGAGATCTATGGTTCCTTTATAGTATTCTCCAAAAAAGGCGCACCGGCTAGAATAAACCAGAAAACCCAGCTTCATAATAAAGAACCTTCATACTGTAGTCTTGATTGCATTTGTCTTAATATAACTGTAAGAAATTGCTTTTATTAAACTAACAAAAGGTGAGATTGTATACGTCTCCTTTTAAGCAATTTACATAGATTTTAATTGCAGCTTAAATATTTCTTACAAAAAGATAAATATGCTTTCTGATATAGTTTTGGTATTTTCACAAATTACAATGTCTTTCACTTACTAAAGATTAAACTGAAGGCGCAAAGCCTCTAAAAGGCCAGAGGTGCAGATATAAAAGGCACGTTAAAAAATGTGAGATTATGGATATTCAGTTTTTTTCTCTTTTAATTCTTTTAAAAGAAGTGTCCACGCTGAGAAGAATACTGCCCTTGAATCGCGACATACCTCCTTCAAATCTTGGGCTGGTTGCATCATTTTCTCTCTCTTTGTTTTGCACCATGTCTCCAGTGTTTTCAGTCAAAGAAATACATCCACCGACCTTCCCATAAACACATAGTGTGTGAAAATATGAACTAGGCTATATCTAGAAAGGAACAATGCTTTTTTATGATGGCAATATTCTGTTTGTATACAGGGATATGTGTTTATAGGTAGTGGTAGGTGAGTTCTGCTGAGCACTCATTTGATTATATATGAGGAATACAAACTTTTTTTCTGAATCTGACTAGTGTGTTTTACAGATTTAGTCCTTCCTGTGCCATTGGCCATCTTCACTCTCACGTTTCACTATAAAGCAGTAGAAATACACAGCTGAATTCCTGAGATCAGATGTGTGGTGGGATTCACACGTTCTCGTTGGGCCCGTGGGCCTCTCCTTGCACACGTCGTTTCAGATGAGCGCATCAAGATCTTTCTGAGGTGTCTTTTTGATAAGAGCCTGGCAATTCTCTCACGGTAAACTGTTTGAGCAGGCTTCTTCATGCATTTGGTGTGTACTGCAAAGGAGAAGTAAGTTGTCTGTGGTTGTGGTTGTTTTTTCTGTGTCTCTGGGTTGTGCGAGAAGCAGAAACGGCACCGGGAGATACAGGAAGAGGCAACGGGTTTAAGAAAGAGGGACATGAATAAACAAACAGATGAATGGATGGATACAAAGACAGCTTTGGTCAAAAACAGACTGAGTGGTGAGAAAGTGGTTGTGGAGGCCCCTCTCGACGGGGCTTCTGCTCTTCTTCACCATTTTTCAAGGATGCTGGAGAAAGTTGGCTTTGTGTGAAACGTACTCAAACTGACAGCCTGGGGATGTCTGTTTTGTTTCCGAGGTCGTATCTCCATCCTCTCATCTGCTCAAGCTTCCTCTCTGCCTGATTTTAACTCCCATTCTCACCTTCCATACAATTAGTTGAAACACATCTAAAAGTGTAAGCTGTTGAAATGTTTGTTGATTCTAGCTGTTTTCAGATTTTTTTAATTTTTAAAATAAAAATTATACTGGTTTCAGACTATGTGTGAAAAAACATACGAATACTTTTCAAACCCACTTTCTCTTGGCAGTTAAAAGCAGAGGTGACGTCATACCATCTGAGAGTAGCTATCATGATTAGCATGGCTAGTGTTACTGAAACTGTAGTCTTCTTTATTACAAAGATAAAGCAGATCCTCTGAGATGTCATAATATTCCAAACATTCCAAACTCTAGCATGTTCCATAAAACCTTGAAAGATCAAAGGAACAAAGTTGAGCCCCTTTGCTGTAATGCCTTCAGTCTTCCTGTTATCTGGTGAAAGTCTTGCTTTATCTTTTTTTGCAGCCTGAATAAAGCTCATGGATGCGATTACGTATCATAGAGAATAACGTCTTTTTGAAAGGTTGACTACAGCTTCCCTTAATATTTAAGCAAATCACTGATATTAAATGTGGACAACTTTGAGTATTTTTTTCTGTTTAACATCTTACACTTTGAAAGGTTTTGAGGTTTGACTTTGTATTACTAATGACCTAATCTGATTTTCAAATTTATGACTGGCCAGTATTAAGACTATTCAGGCTGAAAATCGTCTCATTCCTTTCATCAGATGATTTCTTGGTACATGCATTTTCAAAGTTATTCCTTTAATTTGTTTCTTTAATGAAAGGCCGAGGGTAACTTTTACAAAATGTCAAATTGTGCTTTGGAAGTGGTAATCTATTTCTTGTCTCAAAATTTCTAATTAGGAAGAGGGGAAAAAAAAGAAAAATGTTCAGACAGGTGAATATTTCACTTAAGCATGAAAAAATAATTAAACAGCATCTGAGCAGCTAAGGGGAATATTTTTTAAAAGAATGAATGTCTCTTTACACAGAAGTGAAAAATAGTTTCCCTCAAAATGCCTAGGAGTCTTGTTTTTCCCCCACTCTTGAAGTCTGATTCGCACGAGTATCGACTTGGCTTCAGGA
The DNA here is from genome assembly GCA_028564705.1 of Apricaphanius iberus. Classification (NCBI taxonomy): domain Eukaryota; kingdom Metazoa; phylum Chordata; class Actinopteri; order Cyprinodontiformes; family Aphaniidae; genus Apricaphanius; species Apricaphanius iberus. The sequence continues at coordinate 216,244 of JAPXFQ010001222.1, forward strand.
CAGAGATGATTGTCTTGCTCCTCTCTGAAGCTGGTTGGATCTGTGCATTTGTGATGGCCTTCTAAGAAACCAAATGATTTATGTGGCTGGCAGGCAAGGTCTCAGTTCAGGGCCAAGCCTATATGCTCATCGCTGTAAACAGGCAGCTCCCCGAGTGTCGAGGTGGAATGCAAATGCCTGAATTTAGATGTAACCGCTGGCTCACCTGCTTCTCAGCCCAGTCTAATGAGAAATCTCTCCAGCTGAGAAAGAAAAAGAAGAGTAAATGATGCAATGTGACAGCCTGCTGAAAAACCAAGCACCGCACCAATGTTTGTATTTGTATTTCTTCTGCATGGTAAATTATACCTATACAAGCAATTTATTTTCCCCATTTATTTTGTGCTATTGCTTCATTTTGCAGAGACATTGATCAGCACATTGCATCTAAGTTACTGGGAGACTTCACATTTTTTTATTTATGAACATGTGAGGACATGTGTGTGCAGACCAAAACCTTCTGCACGTTCAACAACAATAAACCATGGTTCACTGCAGAACTGAGACGGCTACGCCAGGACAAGGAGGAGGCCTACAGGAGTGGGGATCGGGACCTGTACAAGCAGGCCAGGAACAAGCTGACAAAGGAGATCAAGGCAGAAAAAAGAATCTACAGCCAAAAACTGAAGGAGCGTTTTTCTGCCAACGACTCTTCTGCAGTTTGGAAGGGCCTGCAGACCATTACCAACTACAGGAGACCATCCCCCCACCCTGTGGGGAGCCCCCGCCTGGCTGAGGACCTCAATGACTTTTTCTCCAGGTTTGAAACAACTTTCACACCTTCCACCTCCCCCACCATCTCCATCACAAAAGGCCTAGCATCACCCCAAACCATCCCCATACCTGACCCCCTGCCTGCGCTGACGATCTGTGAACAGGATGTGCGCCAACTATTTCAGAGACAGAGGATTAAGAAGGCATCAGGTCCTGATGGAGTGTCTCCGTCCTGTCTGAAAGTCTGTGCTGACCAGCTGGCTCCCATCTTCACTCAGATCTTCAATAACTCCCTGGAGCTGTGTGAGGTCCCCTCCTGCCTCAAACGCTCCACCATCATCCCGGTTCCCAAGAAGTCCCCTGTCACAGGATTAAATGACTACAGACCAGTTGCCCTGACATCTGTGGTCATGAAATCCTTTGAGCGACTGGTGCTGTCCCACCTGAAGGAAATCACGGATCCCCTGCTAGACCCCCTGCAGTTCGCCTATAGAGCAAACAGGTCAGTGGATGATGCAGTCAACATGGCTCTCCACTACATCCTGCAACACCTAGACTCTGCAGGTACCTACGCTCGGGTCCTGTTTGTGGACTTCAGCTCTGCATTTAACACCATCGTCCCAGAGCTCCTCCACCAAAAACTGTCCCAGCTCACCGTGCCTCCCTCCACCTGTCAGTGGATTACCAGTTTCCTGACTGACAGGAGGCAGCAGGTGAAACTGGGTAACTTCACATCCAGCACCCGGTCCCTCAGCATCGGCGCCCCCCAGGGATGTGTTCTCTCCCCACTGCTTTTCTCCCTTTACACCACTGATTGCACGTCAAGAGACCCTTCTGTGAAACTCCTGAAGTTTGCAGATGACACCACCGTCATTGGACTCATCCGTGACGGCGACGAGTCTGCATACAGAAGGGAGGTGGAACAGCTGGTCCTCTGGTGCAGTCAGAACCACCTGGAGCTAAACCCGCTCAAAACTGTGGAGATGACAGTCGACTTCAGGAAGAGACCCCCTGCAACATCTCCTCTCATAATCACCAACAGGCCAGTCCCCACAGTAGAGTCTTTCAGGTTCCTAGGATCCACCATCACACGGGACCTGAAGTGGACCTCCCACATTGACTCTATAAGGAAGAAGGCCCAGCAAAGGCTGTACTTTCTGCGTCAGCTCAGAAAGTTCAACCTGCCTCAGGAACTGCTGACCATATTCTACACAGCAATAGTCCAGTCTGTCCTGACCTCATCCATCTCTGTCTGGTTCGGATCCGCCACCAGGCAAGACAGGGACAGACTGCAGAGAACAGTCAGGTCCTCGGAGAGGATCATAGGTACTGATCTTCCCTCCATTGAGGACCTTTTCCGGGCCAGGGTCAGGAAGCGGGCCAGAAAAATCACCACTGACCCCTCACACCCTGGCCACAATCTGTTTAGGCTCCTCCCCTCAGGCCGGCGTTACAGAGCGCTGTACGCCAAAACCACCCGACACAAGAACAGTTTCTTCCCCCAGGCTGTCGCTCTGATGAACTCTGAATAGTCACAGAGTGTGAGTCCACTCACATGAACAATAAACTAAAACTCTGCACTGCTGTATATACTTACTGTACAATAACCCTGGTTTGGTGTATATATTATCCTTTATTTTTATTTTTATTTTTTTTTTTTTCCGTTTTTTAATTTCACTTATTTAAGTTCTGTACTGGAGAGAAAAGTTGCCGGAGTCAAATTCCTTGTATGTGTCATACTTGGCCATTAAAGCCGATTCTGATTCTGATTCTGATTATGAACGTTTTTGTACTGATATATATATATATATATATATATATATATATATATATATATATATATATATATGCACACTACAAATATTTAAATGTAACGTTGGTGTAACGTTTTAAGCAACCTCTGGCCATCAACTATATTGCTGTTTAGATGAGAGATTAGAAGTAAGAAACAATCTGAAAAGTTGTGACATCAACCCAGAAAAGTACCTGAAGAGTAATTTAACAAGCCTTCCTGAACTGTAACTATAGTAAGGGGTTTCTTTCTGTGGGGTTATCTCTTCAGGAAGTCATTAATTCCCCTACCTTATTGGACCACTGCACTTAGGACAATCAGAATCACCTCTGATGTCCTTCCCTGAAGGCAAACCATGTGCAGCCTGTCCAGCAGGGCTTTTGGACTTCACTGTGTCAGCATGTCTCTATACATTATCTGACTCCTTGAGGCAGTCTGGACAAGCTCCATCATAGCCTCACCCAACCATTATCCAGCTTCCTTTGCATTTGGGACTGGCCTCATCTCTCCAAACTCAGGACGGAGGCTATTAGCGGAAGCTAGGCGGAGTGTTAAATGAAAGCAGTGTTTTCTCTGGCATCAATATTTGACTTATGGGGGCTGATGGAGCAGTTTGTGTTGCGGCCATTACTTTTGATGGGGTCAAATAATCGTTAGAGATGGAGCTGTTTTTGGCTGAGCTGCAACGCCTCACTCAAACTCTCTAAGTGATAGACAAACTGGAGAAATACAATCAGAAGCTGTTTTTTTACTTTTAGACCTTGGTGTGTTTTTCACACTTTATCATGTAAACTTACAGGAAGAATTTTACTGAACACAAAGTAGTTCTTTTGTGGAAATCACTGTCTAGCATGAGTGTCCCCATTGCTCATTCTCTTTGATTCTTCGTACCCATGAGCCGTACAGAAACTTGCCTCAGTGATGTGGCAGTAAATGATTTCAACTACTTAACCACCAGAGACTTCCTGTTTTATTGTTTAATCTCCAAAACCTTTTTATAATTCCACAAATCCAATAGCTCAAATAAAATAGGGTCATCCACTTGTTGTTTAAAGGAGGCAATATTTTGTCTGTTACTTTTTGGTTAGCAGGTTTCTCTGCTTTTGGAAGTAAATGGTCTACCGCTCTCTAAAGTGAAGATTAATTGCAGCTATTTTACATACAATTAGGGCACTTTATTACCTCCGCCAACGAGGTTATATTTTTGTCAGGGTTTGTCCATTTGTTAGGGACAAAACTCAAAAGTTGTAGATGGATGTTGATCACATATTCAGGACATGTCTGCAATGGGACGAGGATTTGTATTGGGAAGGTGATCTGGATCTGGATCACCCAAGAAATGCCAAATTTTGGGCCAAAACTGCTCTAATGAATGTTGTTGCCTGGGTGACCTTGTAACTTTTTGTTATAGTACTTTCCCTAACTGGCAAAATATCAGATGTTTGCGTTTCTGACCGACCCCCCCTTTGGTAAGTGACCATCAAGTTTAAAATGGTCAGATTCTGAGCACCCGAGGACCAAGAAAATTAGATGCAGGGCTTTTGTTAATTGTTGAAAGTTCGTAATTGGGCAAATAATTTTTATGTAGTTTAGAGATGTAAAACATAAATGTCAAGAAAACCTCTCTTCCATTTCTCACCACTACTATGATTCCTTATTGTCACCTTCAATAATGAAAAAGCACACTACAATTTGATTTTCTCACACTTTGAAAAGACTATTGTTTGTCTGAAATTGGATGGTGAGTCCTTTTGGAAAGCAGCGGAGGGGAAATGATTTGTATTCACCTGCTGTATCTGAAAAGAGCTGGGGAGGGGCTAAGAGAAAGAGACGGGGGCCGTTACATAGTGCTTCCTTTATGTGATAATGGATTGCTCTGACATTCACCCAGATTGTGGTGCGTTGTGTCTATTAGGAAGTGCTATAACTTGTGGGATGAAGGGGAGGATTTTCAAACAAATGCTTTTAAAGACACCTGCAATGCCACCACCGATTTTAAACAACATTGTCTTATTGTATTGGGGTTTGTTTTTTGACATCAAACGACCAAGGTGAATGGATGGCATCATACATTCCAGGAATACGTTTTGTCAATCTTGCTAGCAAATTAATTCCCTTTTCCTATTTTTAACTTTTTTTATCTGCTTGTATTCTCTTGTATTGACCCAGCTGGGCAACTAGATTCTTCAAGCAGGAACACAAAGGAGACAAAGTAATACCCAGGACAGGCAGTAATGAGCAATTCCTCTTACAGTGTTACATATGGACCTGCCGCAGTGTGTGGAAACCTTCTGGAGACAATGGAGGGGTTTAAGAGGTTTCTAGTCCTCTGAAGCCCTCTTTGATTGAGTTTCCTGGGACTGGGCTCCTGTGTTTGGGATGATTGTGGAGTGGGCGCTATAGGTCTGGAGGGCTAGCGGGAGGGGTGGTGAAGACCCTCCTCCACGCTGACCTTTCACAGACACAGGTGGGGTGGAGTGGAAGGAGCTGTTGTAGAACGATGAAGAGGAGAGAACTGTAGGAGAGGCCTATTGTGCGGCGTGAATGTCGAGCAGCCATTCACCAACAATAAACTGGCTGCCTCCATCCACCTGCAGCAGATTTTCTCACAGCTTACTTTCTCCACAGCTTTGTGACACTTTCTGATTACATGTTCTGGTAATATAGGGTGGTGGCAGGTTTGTCTGAGCAAACGGTCGCTTTATTTTTGTGATTTTGCAGCTAGATTTTGATTGACGTCACCTACTAAAATGTTGCTCTTTTTTGGCTTAACTCTGGCATTAATGATGTATTGGTCCGTTATAAACTCGTATAAACAATGACACAATATTTAATACATTTTGTACTGACATAGCTCCTAATAGAATTTTAAAGATTTCATTATCTAAGTGAATGCTTCCCTTTTATGTATCAAAGTCAAAAAACATTGTACATTTCAAATTTTTGCCGTTCTGTTTTTTATTATGTTTGTTTTTCGATACTATAATTTTTAATAAAGCCAACACTCTCTTTGAAAACAAGGTGTCTGATGCAACTGCCTCTGTGTCAGTTACTTACTTCCATTTCATACACATAAATAAAATTATATATTTTATTAAAACCAAAGGATTCCTCATCAAGATGGCTGAATAACGGCTCTGGAGCATGCTTGTTTTTAAGTTTTGATTTTTGTACAAGGTAGATCAAAAAGACCCATCCCCATAGTGATTCCTGTTTAAACCCAGTTTGCAACAACTGTTTTAGACACATACATGTAAACTATATACAAATTAAAACTCATTCGTGCTTTGTGTAAAGTTTAACACATTTTAAATTTCATTTCTTTTATTCATTTTATATGCAAGTTTCCATGAATATGAAACCCTTAGGCCTTTCACTCACTATTGCTCGGCAACAACAAGGGAGTAACTTCCACTGTTGCACATAGTTTGTTTTTTTCCGAAGCAAGACTTCAGTAGACATTTTTTTCAGTATGAAAGATCCCAAAACACAGAAATGTGTCGAGGAGAAAGAAGGATCGCTGCACAACCCCCCCCCAAAAACAATAAACAGAATGAAAATTTGATCCAAAATTGTTTTAGTATTATTTGTTTTAGGTTCTTGAGTTGAAAATCAGACCTACTTTTTAAGAACTAAACCAAAAATATCTAATTAGACAAATATTCTAAAAATATAACAGTTTATTTTAAGTACTATATATATATAGACAGCTTGTTTTCACACAATTCCCCTTAACTGTGTGATATCAGCCATCTTAGAAGAAGGATTTTGGGCTCTGGAATTGCCAAAGAATATATTTTGTTCAGTTAAAGGAGTACCTGCCAGTTTCTCTCTTGACTTGAGCCCTCAGTCGATTTTCATGCAGTATCTGATGTTGTCAGCAAGTTTTGAAACAACACAAAGTGCAGACAGCTATAATAGCCAATCATTCACTGCCTACACACTGGTTCAGCATGATTCATCAGACAAGTTTTTCATTATACAACCGTGTTGTTCTAGAAAGGATTTTTTCTTTTAACTTACTGGTAACTTCTTGTGTCATCTTTTCTGACATGGCACACAGGAGTCTAGTTACAACAAAACCTCACAGCTTCTAGTTTGTTTGACTCTGCGGTGAGCATGTCCTGCCCTTCCTGTGTAACAGAAACTCTTTTTTGTATCACCCCAACTTTTAGCTCAGCATAAACGCCACATATTGGCCCCTTTGTAGTGAGACCTTTCAGATGCAGAGTAAGCCATCCGGTAAGGATATAGTGCCAAACTGAGATTCTAATCATACATCTTTTGTTAAACTCAGAGGAGGTAGAAAGAGTTTTTTTTTTCCAAGACAGAAATGAACAGGAGAGTTTCTGTTCTATATTAATCATTTGCAGACAAACGGTTTTGTTTCTCTTTGTCCCTCTTTTTTCTATATATGTGTACTTAATGACAGAGTTGACATATTTTGTGTGGATATCCCTCTAAAAGCATTAGGAGAATTGCCATGGATACAGAGTGCCCTTTGGGGTGTAATTTTGCACTCATTTAGCCCGCTAAAATTGGATGAGTACCTACCTTTAGCTTGCAAACACTTTCTAGCATTTCTTGATCTATGAAACTGAAGAAATGGATGACAAATTATATTGCATATTATGCATGGAAGTTTCTTCCTGTTGTCTTAACAGATTTGCATGTTTTCGAAGAGATTAGTTTTGTGTAAGCTTTTAGAGTTTTGAAATTGTTATATTTCACTAGCTGAAGTGTGTCTTATGATGTTGTGTGCAGAGGATTTAAACAGTCCTTTTAGCAATTCAAGAAACCAGTTGCCGTCTATTCCTCTCACTCTCCTACATTTGTTCACCACAATGAATGTCTGCTCAGCATATGAATGGCTTCACCCATAACAGTCATGTGAGACGGCAAGCAAACTTGAGCTCTGTCCATAATATCTTGCTCTGGTTTAGTGTGAGAAAAACTATGACGAACGTCGAAATGTGGATGCCTATGCAAATACAGATGAATGCATGCACAAACTTGGACAAGCAAAAAGGTTTGGCCATGCCAAATAATAACAAAGAGAAACTAAGAAGGAATTAACTATCAAGAAAAGGTCAAGCTTAGCGGCGGTTGATTGTACAGCTTTTCTATCTTTTGCATAACAAATATGACGCTTCTGACTTATTCATTATTTATTTAATCTAGAAATTAGGTTTACAAGATGCCTCAAGGTACTAACTTTAAGAAAAACATATATCCCTTTAGGAATCTTGATTGAATTGCAACTTTATTAACTAATAATTTAAAAGGTTTCAACATTGTGGAGTAGTGAAATATTTAAAGGATACAAGTATATAACACATTTACCTTACTGACGTAAACCTGTTATCTTTAATATTTTGCATGAATTAGAGCTGCACATTATATCAAACCACAATAAAAATGTCAATCACCAATAACGGCTCTGATACTATGTAAGCAACGCTCTAATAAATAAATAAATTCAAATACAGTCTGCCGACAATATATTGTGCCATTTGGAAAAACTTACTGTTTTAAATACGCACACTTGAAGTAGATATTATTTACTAATAAGCAAAAGCTCATGGAATTCTCACTAGTGATCCTGATGATAAAATATCTCAAAGAAAAGGGAGATATTGTCATCACAACTTTCAATAATATTACAGTCCCCAATTTAATAGGGTGAAATGGTTAAAGATCCTAATTAAAAATGCTTCTTTCATTAGTTTCCTATTATGTGTTGGTAAAAACCTGGTTTATCTCCTGAGATTGGCAGCTTTTTCATGCCTGAATGCAACACGTCTTTAAAATTGTGAGATACTGGACCTAGATTAAATTAAAATAATAAAACAAATCATACATGGGCATGTGTCAAATAAAAGCCTCTGCACACACTGGCAAGTCGTTTCTGATTAAATTATCCAAAGCTGAAGTCTGGTAATCTCTTTCTGTTCTCAGTACTATTGTGCAGAAGCGACTGTAAGTTCCCCTCACAAAACCTGGAGAATTGTTGATCAATAACAGCTTAAAGGATTGGAAAAATGTGTGGTAACTTGAAAGTAAAATATAGGAAAGTTTGTGATGACTTTTGAGCAGTGGTCACTACCAGATTTCAGAAATCTCTTCAGTGGGAATGCGAGTGAAATCTTACGAAGTTACTTTGCAATGATATAATCTTTTTCCTCGCCAATCATAAGATGAAAGCGTAACTCCTCATCTTCCAAGAAGCAGAACAGGCCAGAATCCCTCGTTAACACCATCCCATGTAGAGATGCTGCATCCATCTGCATGCAAAAAAGGAAACCCTCTCAGAAGCACTGGCGCCATCACTGATTAGCATTTGGACACAGGGGACAGGGAGCAAATCCTGGAGTGTTGTTGCCATGTATTCGGAGGAAGCTCAGTGAATGCCAATGGGCTGTACGCTGAAAGGAGGAGAACTAAACAAATTGCCGGACATGTTGCATTAGCACCAGATGTCAAACAGAGTTAAGAGATGTTTTGTAATGAAATCTGGGGAAGATTTGTGGTACTTCTGTGAAGCTTGTGTGGGACTGTTTTGAAGATGAATGGGAAAAAGCAATGTCTACAAGTTGGGCTTGCAGTAGCTCAAAAAAAAAAAAAAAAAGAACTCAAAAGCATATGGTTCCCATGATGCCAGCCAATTTTCACTGGCAGCAGGAATACCTTGGGAAATACATAGTATAAATTATGGTTGACTTCCTTTAAAGTCTCCCAACAGAATACAGCTGAAGGACCTCTTCCACCACAGAGACTACCATTCTTTATACACCTGTGTGTACAGAGGTATAAAAAAAGGTCTGTTACTGCTTGTTAAAGGCTTGAGAAGCTTTTATATCATCAATGTCTGAACTAGATTTTGTGTTTACTCTGTTAGTGTGACGGAGTCCACATCATGGGCAATGATGAATTGCTGATCACTTTGTGCTGTTCTCAGACAAAGCTTAAATGTACAAAGTGTATACGATTTCTGTACATGAAAGCCTTGAAGTTTTGAACAGTATTGTCCAACTAAAATGCAAGAGAGGATAATAGATGCAACATACAGTATTTAAAGAGGATCCAGTGACTGATGTCTCATTGTCTTGCATTGTACGGTGCAGATAAAAGGGCTCGGCTTCATTTCTGAATTGTGAGGTCTGCCCTGAACAACAGGATGCCAGTTCATATGTTAACCACACCAATTATTTGCATATGGTCTCCCAATTATAAAGGCTAATGAGAAGATTAAGGAAACCCACACTGAAGCCAGCCTGTGGAATTTCCATTGCGATCGAGTAGTGACTCAAAGAACGGTGTGTGAGAGCCAATGAGCGTCAGGCTTCTGGCGTACTAGGCCATAATTCACATTCCTGCTCATACATTTACCCACCTGTCTTTACACTTTTTCATAATCAGCAAAGAACCTTCCAGAGCCAAACATTTTGAGAAACCTTCCTTTCCCCCATGGCTGCTTAATGGCACAGAAAACTAGATGCGGTACTTGGCATGAATAGGAGCATCCTCAGAAAAAAATAAACTCTTCCAGGCCTTTTCATTTTCTCCTCTCCTCTTTCCAGAGCGTGTATTGAGCTGTTCTTGTCATTATAACCTCCCCATTTAGATGCCTGTGGGGGATCCCTGCTGTTCCATTAAGGCCATACCAAGCTTCACAAACTCTGATTGCGTGAGCCATCAATAGCGCTGATTATGGAAGTTAATTAGGGTGCCTGCCATGAGAGAATGACTTTTTTCTTTTTACCACAGATGGTAAATTTGTGGACTGTTGATGCAACAACAATGGTTCTGTCAGGATTGCATCATTTCTATGTGATTCAGATAACGGCAGCATCTTTACTAGAGGTTAGCATGTAGCACAAATATATAGTATTAACTGTGTGTTTCTTACGGGATCAAAGTTACGACTTTTCCCTGATGAGTGCTTTTCATTTACGCTTTCATTCTTAGTCCTTGAGCCCCTGATACCTCCATTTGTATGTTCAAACAAGTCCTACCGCTCCGAGTCAGTGTGTGTACTTTTGCGACATGTGCACAAAACCAATTAGTTTTGGGATGTTGAAGTAGCTGGCTATTGCAAAATGACAATGGAGTGATTGAAGAGGCCGGCGGAATGAGAGGCCAAGAAGCTGAATGCAGCTCTGACAGAGGACAGTGTTTTTTTTCCACTGGCAAAATATATGTATAAAGGTGGTCTCACATAGCTGCATAAAGTAATGAACATGACAGCCTTGGTTGCTCATCTTACATCAATTTGCAAATCATGAACCTTTTAAGATTTTATTCCTGCAGTTTTTTTCTATGCAGTTTATGATTATTATTTTTTCAGTTATGTAGGAATATTAGGCTTTTCTGACAATTATCCAAAGTAAAACAAAAAAGTATTTCAAGGATGTGTTGTCACAGAGGGAAAATTTAACCTCATGGTTATTGTGACCAAAATTATCATGGTTTTTGATATTATTGCGGTATTTTTTTAAATGGTGTTGAATATGTTAAGAAAGCACTGATAGTCCAACTTTTCACATCAAAGTAAAGGAGCAAGGGTTGAGCATGCAAGTCATTATTATCCTTATTGTGCTGTTCATATGAATATACATACGAGATTGCGTATGCCTTGCACCAGAACAAGCTGGTCAGTCTAAAAATGCTGCTGCAACAGGGTTAGTTTAATTTCATCATGGTTAGCTTTAATTTAATTCAACCCAAAACATACATATCTGTATTTTTTTTAATCAGTGAATTGATTGATTTTGACCTTCAAAACTAGCATGCTATATTCAATATAAAGTTGTCCAGAGCGTTACTATGGAATTTTGTTTTATATTGACATGATAGTCTCTTATTCCACCACATCCCAAATGCATTGTTAGTTACATAGGTGGTGATTTCGGAGGCCATCATTTACATAATTACTCTCATAGTTGATTGATCTCTTATTCTTGGTACACTCTTTGTTTGCCAAGAAAATATCTTCTACAACACCACCACCAGCCTGAATGACTGATATACCATTGGATACACACTTTAGATTGTTGATGTCGTTAATGCCAAACTCTGACCTCGCCATCTAAACATTGCAGCTAAAATCAAGACCCACTGGACCACATAAAATTTTTTTCCAGTCTGTTATTATTTAATTATAGTGAGCCTGTCCAATCTGTAGCGTCAGTGTCTGGCTCTTAGCTTACAGGAGTGCCACCTGTTATCATCAACCTGCTGCTGCTCCTCTGCTTCAATGTTCAACATGTCACACCTTGGTTGAAACCTCTGTTATTTGAGCTAAGGCTGCCTTTCAGTCATCTCAAACCAGTGTTTCAATTCAATTCTGACACCTGACACCAAGGAGGCATTTCTGTCTTTAATGGATATTTTCTATTTTCTGACCCCTTTCTTCCACTCTCTGATGCTCAGTCTCAACTTAAGTAAGTCCTATTCTCCACACATATACTGTATCTACATGTATTCATCTGGCATCATGTGACTAGCTATTTGTTTTATAGCAATCAAAAAGGTGCAGCTAGTAGTATTTGAATTGAAACATATAACCACAGTCTGCAATTGGTAAAATGAGATTAGTTTTGTCAGAGACTCCAGATACCAATCATTTGAGATACCAAGCCAATGCTTGGCACTGTATCACCTAAACTAGCTAAGAAATGTAACTGTAAATTTGAATAACCAATGTGATCTGTTGCTCTGAAACTGGTTCTTTAAAACAGTGTTACTACACAGTAGAAGGTCAATCTTCAGTATGCAGGTTTTTGTTAAGGATAAATGAATTTATAAGAAATAAATAGAATGCCAAAGAAATCCACAAACAGTAAAAACAGCACACATTCAAAACTAATTGGTCCCAGAAGCTGTGTTGTTTAATTTGGTGTATGCGTATGTGGGATCTGAAAACCAAACATCTGTGGTGGGGAAAAAAATCCTATTGCTCATCCACTCAAGTGGAAAGAGAATTCTTAGAGACAGTTGTCAGTTAAAGCTTTAAAGGCAAATCTGCAAAACAAGCTATCTTAAAACTTTTTTTCAAGCCTCTTAACAAAATTCTAACATAGTAAAGCTTTAAGTAATTGGTGGAGATAAAAAAATTGTTTAATAATTAAGTGGTTTAGTCACATTTGTCTAACAACCTAAGCTAATAACATGGCTAGGTCTGAAACCAACAATTCGACCAGCCAGTTGTCTGTCTGACCAGACAAGTGCACTTATGCATTTACTTAGGTCTTCCACTTATTACATGACCCTGCCTTCTGCAAAAGAGCCCCACTGGTGTGAGAGATTCTCCACTCAATAATGTCAGAGAGAAACAGCCGGCTGCTACCACATCAACTTGAGGACAAACTACCCAAGCTGTTTGAAGTTACAGAACACAAAAAAATTTTCCACCATAAAACGTCATGAAAACTGCGACTCGTGTTTTATCGGTCTCTCGTTTACTGTGGCAATGCGCGTTCTCAAATGAGGGGGGCGTAGCCCAGGGATGATAGTTGGAGGGGTGAGAGCTCTGTGACTGTGTTTTTAGAAAAACTAGCTTGTTTTGCAGCTTTAAATGAAGAATACCAACTCAAATAACAAAGGTCTATTCAGGAGAAGGAGAATTTAGCGGTAAAAAAAATGTATTTTAGTGAGAGAATTTCACAAAGACATTGTGTATATTCAGCCTTATAAAAACACTGGGTTTTGTGAAGACTTACTGGCCTGGAAGCTGTCATAATGACCTTTTTGTTTTCACTATATTGTGTTTTCCAAGTGACATGATAGCACAGTTTATCATCCTCTTAGCCTCATCTGGTTTTGAAAAAAAAACAAAAAACATCAGTGAATTGTCATTCACTGTCAATTGTCATTACCAATCTATCATGCTTCTTTCTAAGAGACCATTTCCTGTTCGATTTTGTCCGTCGGCTGACAGCTTTTGGCACCTCACCAAAAAACAGTGCTTTAGAGTTTTCTGGTCCTCATAAAGAGCTATATTGACTTTGGCTTTCCTATCTCTGCCAGCAAGGGGTGGATAGGAGGTTTTAACAATAGAGGAAGATATTTGTGTCTCCTTTAAGAACCATATTTCTATGTAAGAATTTTTCTTTCTTATTTGTCTTGCTCTTATTTGCTGCAACCTCCATTGGTGAAGTGAAGGTGTTAGAAATAACAACATGAATCCTTTATTATTTCACTTGAGCAACATAAAGTCGGGCTCTTTTGCTTGTGGCTGCTCTGTTGGTCTTAAGAGCCCCACTAGAATTTCCACTGCTACCCTGCTGTGACGGGGATGTGAATGGTTGGCTCCATATCACTGCAGCTCACAGGGATAATTATATCACACACACACAAACTGTACACGGACAGTCACACACTCCTGCAAGTACAGACACTGCATACAAAGACTCAAACATGCTGACCGGTTGGAGCTGAGCCGCTACACCTCATTAAATTGGGAAATGAATCCTGGAAGGAGTGCTAGCTCAATTCCAGATAAGCTAGAGGTGTTTTAGGCTTGAACATATAGGTTTCCATGGCTGATTTCGGATTTTTATGCCAATTTTAATTTATCATGGTATATCAAATCATAGTTGTCATCAGAACTACATTATGTGCAGTATCCCAATCGCAAAGGACAGATCTTATGCAATTTTCCATGGGCTGTTATATTTTAAGTGAATGTGGATGCAATATACTTGCCCAGTTATTGCCCTTGATGCTTAAATACTTAATGACCATGGTGGAGAAATCATAATGATGGAGGACCAAAGAAAAGTAAGCAACATATGGGTCAAATGCTGATAATTACGTAATAAAATGTCCCAACTATGTGTTTTCCTAACAGGGTTCAGCTCCAATAAGATGAAAAGGTAAAGCCAAAATAATTGCTAAACCAACATTTGCAACTTAATTTGGCATCTTATTTTAGGGGATTCTGTCTGTTCCTTAGGGAATGTACATCTTCATTGACCCCATCGGATTCAAAACAGGCTAATAGTAAAAATCTATCATGCTGCATAACAAACAGAGGTGAGGGAGCTCAACAGGATGAAACAGAGCAACTTTGCTTTATTCTGTTCAGCCCTCTTTATATGTGATGAAATGCATAGTCTCTCGCAGCCTGAAAGAACTGTAGACATGTCTCGACAAAAAAGGCACTTTTCTTCTCAAAAGCTTCCTACAGCTTTTATACTTCCTATGACTTTATTTTTAAACATTTTCCTGATCCAGGAAAAAAGCTAAACTGGAGCCTTCTTACCTCAGGTAGAGTAAATTGCATTCACTGCTAATGAATAGATTGGATTTTGGGTTTCCTAGTACAGTCGGTCACTAATCAGGGCTATTCAGGAAAATCTGTTGATTCCAGTCTACAGCAGATTTTCTCTGTGCATCTCTAACCATTTTTTATTTTTGTTATGCTATTTTATTTTACACAAATGATTATAAACATCCAACTCAGACTTTTAACCATTACGATTAATAAAATATTTGTAAATAACCTCTGATCTTCAATGTCTCATGTTGAAAGTACAATAAATATAGAAGGAAGGAGTATGTTCAGGTTCTGCAACCCTGCCTGCCAGCCTTCAAACGAGCCAGATGAAAAGCTACCCCGCTATCTTTGTGTGTGAAATCCCAAGCCAGAACTGCCTTTTCGTGAACACAGCGCTGTGATTGGCTGAGCTGGCCGAATAATACAGAGCTTCCCAAGAGAGTTGTAGTGTAAGCCCCAGGTAGCAAGTTACCAGACACCAGCTTTGGGGGCCATAACTGTATCATGACCCTGGGGCAGCACTAACGAGCACATTCACTCCCAAGGGAGGACCAGCCCTGAATCCAGGTCTGACTGATTCGCTGTTTAGCCTCTGGTACCAGACGCAGCTTCCACCACCTCATCTAAAACCTTTTTCTGTCAACCCCAAAGGCAGGACAGCAACACACATCTGCAGCTCTGCCTCTAAAAGGCTCTATTAGATTCTTTCATGTTGTAACCATCATTAAATTCCAAAATTTGCTAATGTTCTTTTGTGATAGTTGAGAAAATGAGCCTGCTCGAGCTCTAATTGAAGCTGTGACATTTTAATACCAGACTAGTGAAAGCCTTGGGTGCGACACACTAGACGGAAAGATTAAAAAAAAGGTCTGACTGCATTAAAAGATAGAAAATGACTCCTTTTTAAGAGGTTTCTTTATTCTCATCTGAGAACAGCACCCTTATTCATACGACATACTGATGACTTCCTTGCAATAACATTGAATAAAATTAGAGACATTCTGTTCAAAGTTTAATAGCTAATTTCCTACCTCCGGTTTTTGTAAAGCTTTGAAATAGTGGTTACCCTTCAGGAACTATGATAGAATATTTAAAAATAGCATTACATTTTTTTTAGAAGCAAAGAATAACTGCATAAGTATTTCACATTTTAAACTACTGAGCATTTAATGTTAATACATAGCACTCTATGTGCTTGTTTTACTAAATTAGCTGCATCTGATTGCATTCCCCAGAGAATGTGTCGTTGCCTCAAAACATACAGTATTTCCAAAATCCTGCTAATTCCAGGACACACAGAGGTTAATAGTTCACAGGACTAGAACAAAGTATTTTTGTTCTGCTCCATCCCCTTCACTCTTCCTGTTATCTGGTGAAATTCTTGGTCTATTTCACTGCCTAAATAAATGGCAAAAATGTCTTCTTACAATGAAGCACAATATTATGAATATCTTTGGTAAATTTTTGTTTTACATTATTTTTATACAATACAGTCTGTTTCTAATTGGAAATGAGACAGGCAGCTCTCAAAAGATAATAATTACTAATAACAAATTGTAAAGGGTGCATCAATGCTGAACAAATATTTATGTTTGCATTTGAATAATATATATATATATATATATTTGTCTTCTTACCTCATTGATCATAATTGTTAAGCTTGAGGCCTTGGAGGTTAAAGCCCTCCTTGCCATCACACTAATCCTCAGCTCCTTCCAAAGATTCTCTATCTGATTCCTGTCACAACCGACTGGTATATTCCACAATATTAATACTTTTTTCAGTAAGAAGAAACATGGTGGTAAAATTTCAAGATCAGTTCAAACTATAATCTCCTATGAATAACTTGGGGATTAACTGTGTATTACAGTTTCCTTCCACTTAGCTTCTTATTTCTGTCCTCTTTCTCTGATTTCACTGTTAAACACCTCACTGACAGTGAAACTAGTCAACTGTAGCCAACATTGAAGAGAGCTGTTGACAGCTCGGCCTGGCATGATGCATTTACTGATAAATAAATAAAAAGGACACTTATTTCTAGTTTACAACCAGCCAATCATCAATAAAGGCTCTTCAGTTGAAAATCATCCAATTCAGGTCACAGACAGATTTCTTTGCAGTGCTTTTAGTTTAGAAAAGGAATCTGTGTGAACTCTAATTAAAAGTAACATTTTAGTACTAGACTACCAGTTGCCTTGTGTGAGGCTTGTAAGAGGTAAAATAAATAAAAAATCAGGTCTTATTACTCCCATTAAAAGATAGAAAATTACAGTTTCTCCTTTTTATCCAGTTAAATTAGAGCAATAGAAACTAAAGTCAACCTGTGTGCCCTCTTTTTGACTTTAGTGCTTATTTGTTACCAAAGCTTTTGTGTCAGACGTTTATATTTTGCTATTCAATTCTTTTATCGCTTTGTCTCACAGAACAATAGCATCTATTGGAAGATAGTGACATCTTAATGTGAAACTGCCTGCTAACAATGAAATAATTAAAGAAAACATACATTTAGCTTTTTTTTCTCCTTTGTTACAGTAAAAGCATCATCCTGCCCAAACGTTGTGCTGAAAGAAATTGGTATAAATCATGATTAATTAACATTTCGCTGCTTTCTTTAAAAAAATCCAGACTAGTCACCCCCAGTTGAACCTGTTGTATCTGCACCATCTGTCTCCATTAAACGGCTATCAAACAGTAATACCTGACATTTGCTGCTACAGCTGCCATCTCGGGAAAGACTGAGGGTCCAGTGTCAGGAATCTGACCTCACTGCAGATCAATTCGCCTCAGGCTCAATCTGCCGGTCACTCACATTGATAAAACAGAGGGTTACATGTGTCGGAATGAAAAGTATGTCATCAACCCCCCCTGCCCCACGTCCGGAACTTTAGTCGTGCCATCCACTGGCGTTTAAAAATCCAGGCTGCAGGAGAAGCCCTAATGGCTCAGTGTGATGAGTGCAGCAAAATGAGCCTGTGTGGCTCCCTGTCGATCCCTATCTAAATGCTCTACATCAAAACGCGACACATACCAAGAGAGATCGAGCTGCAACCACAGATTCAGTGTATGTAACTAGCACGCTTGTACCACCTCTGACCCTTTCGTGGATGTAGAATATAAAAAACTCAGTCTTATGATTAATAGCTTCTGTAACTGAGTGTGCTGTGAAATTCTTAGCTTTCATCTGATGTCTGAGATTCACTTTCTCTGCTTTTCTATTTCTTCTTGCAGTTGTGGACGTGCCTTCAGACTGAGCAGCAGAGGGCCAGGCACAGACCACTGTGACTCATGAAAACGATGATGATGATGGAGATGAGGAGTTTGGAAGCAGCACTACTAGTGTTGACCCTGGGACACCTTTCCTCTGCTCTGGAGGTCCCACTAGACCGTAAGGAAACCGATCACACCACACAACAGAAATCCAAACTAGGGGTCGGCAACCTGTGGCTCCCTTCACAATGGCTGTTAATAGCTTTAACTAAAAAAGATTAAGAACAAGTTTAATTTTAAAATCTTCTCTGCCAATGGCAAATGCAGGATTTATCAGTTTCTATTTTTTTTATAGAAGGTTTAAATTATGTCACCCTCTTAACTCACATAAAAAAGGAGAAACTCAGACTGATTTTCAGCCCTTCAGGTTATGACTTTAGTGAAAAGTGTTTCCAATATATCTGGTGGGAAATTAGACCATCCAGACGTTGAACAATCTTTTTTTCTTATCACTAATGCCTGCATCTCTCTACTGTCAAATTGTTTCCCTCTTGCTGATTCATTGTGGAAAAACACAAAAGTTCTGCCAGGATGTAAGTCACAAATGAATGCATTTGTATTAATGAGATTTGGGTTTGCAGTTGCTGCTGTCCATGTGTTGAGTTGTTTTTGACAAACAAGCTGCTTTGTATTTATATTTACTTTGCCATAGAAAGTTCTGAGTTTGATTTGGAGTGAGATTTTGCATGCGTTCATTTCTTTGCTTGCTTTCTTTCCTTTTGTGTGTTTCTGCAGAGGTGGAACATGTTAAATAGAGCGATATTGCCAAACAGCATGAATTTTTGTCATATTCCATTAGTTATCTCACCAGCACTGACTGGAATTCACCAAAGCATCAGATAACTGCGCTAAAGTGAAATGCATCTCTGTTTTCTGCATGCGTTTTTCCCTTCTCACACAGTAAGAGAGCTGTTTGTGTGTATATCAACAGAAAGCCCTTGTGTGGTTTTAGACACTATGGTCAGTTTCAGTGTGTTTGGTAATGACTGCATGTGTGATGTACACATAAGAAGAAAAAAGCTTAAATAAGGAAAGTAAAGGTCATGGTTGAACATCCCCCTTCTTTCTGATATCCTTGTAGTGCCTCAGCCTCCAACAATAACTCACCAGTCCCCGAAGGAATACATTGTGGATCCTCGAGAGAATATTATAATTCACTGTGAAGCGAAGGGGAAGCCACATCCCAGGTAGGAAAAAGCCAACTGGAGTTTAAAATTCAAAATTCTGAAAGTAGGTTTTATTTTATTCCATCTAGGTTTGCATTTAAAATCTTGGCTTCATTCAAAATTTAAAACAAACAAAAAAATTGCTTTCTTTTGTATGTACACTGTCCTTACCGAAAGCTAATTGTTACTAAGGTTTTCTGATTACCGCCAAAACTTTAATGCCTCTTACAGAAACATTTGTGTGTCTACACTACAGTTTTAAATAACTTTAATAGAAATAAACAAGCTTATATTATGGAGAGATCGCAATCGAGGAGCCAAAGAAGACATTTAGGAGTTTTATTTACTTGCTGTATATTAGGGGTGAGCACAGCAGCCCATATTTGTTTCCGTATTTGTATGTGTTGAGAGGGGAAATATATTTGTATTCCAGGAAAATTCCAAATAGGTGTAAAAAATAATTTTTTTTGTGTTACACTTCTAATTTATATTTAATTATCCAATATTATAATTATGTATATGCAATATTGGTTGATGTTTTTTAAATCCAGCAATCAATATGTAACACGAAACGTCATTGAAAAGAACAATGATCACAACATGCTTGTGGGGGGGCAGACAGTACCAGGAGAGGATGCTTTAGGTGCACGTGATTATGCATCAGATGTTGACAGATGTTTGATATATCTGCCTCTGCTGTCTGCAAAACAGAATGACTAAAACGTATCAAAATAGCTCCCACAAGTCCACACAATTTGACACAAATATACCAGGCTTGTTTTAACCTTTTTAATTGAACATTAACACTGTCAACAGCCTATCGTCTAAATTATCGATCTAACAGAACTTTGTAAACAGAGCACGAAGCGAACATGAGAGCATCCGATTGCAGAGTTAATACTAATTCTGCATAATGGAATAATCTACCGATTAAACTTCGGTTCCCAGAGTCCAGTTAAGGTACTAAAATCTATTCAGCAAAAATAGTCCTGCAGTTAAGTCTCTTTTTTTCGCTCAGCCGAGACCTTCTGTTGCTGTGTGCAGCAGCTGTGACAGACACCTACATCCGCCTCCACCCCCTCCCCGACTTCTAAACGTCACTCACTTCTCATCCAGGGCGCATGCACTGTGGTCTCATGAGGAAATGCAGCTTTTTGATATAAAGCTTTTCTTGCTCCCAAATACACATATATTTTTAAGTATTTGTTCGAAATAAATATTCGTAAAAAACACGTGTTTTGTGCCTTTCTGAATACCGTATTCTGGTTCAGCTCCCTACTGTATAATTTACAGTTTATAAGTTCAAGCTTATCTACTTTTAAGCTTGGTTTCCATGAGTTGAAACCTAATTAGTTAATATACATAGTTCACTTCCTTAATAGCCTGAACTAAATTCAGACGCACAGCATGAAGCATTTTTAATTCATTCATAATTTTTGTGCTGATTAGCAGAATGATTATATGATCATGTACTACTTCTAGCCTGGTTTTTGATAGCTTATTCCCCTCTTAATTAAATTATCTCATGTTTTCTTTGCTCACATAAACTGTGTGTTAATTAGTCTCAATTAACTTGTGGTCATTCACATATTTCTCTGCTTTAATTGTCAGAAAGTAAAATGAGCTTACATTGGTATTTTAAAATTTCTCTATTAACACCATATCTGTAGCTGTGTCCATGTACAGTGAACTTCAAACTCTTTGAAAAGATTCTTATTCTGCTTAAACCTGTAAGATGACTACAATTTGACTCTTAAAATATTAAATTAAAGACAACTTCTGTGCTGATGTTTTGGTTTTACATACCAGTACGGTGGTTGGGGATAAGAGTTAGAAGTGACTGAATGCATTAAGCTTCACATACATTCAACATTATATCTCTGCTTTACCTGCACATATAGTTTTTCATGTTTAAAGTTTTTATTTCATATTAAGTCTAAAACAAACAGGTTCCTACAGATGAGATATGTCTGAACTTACACTCACTTACACACAAACACATAGAGCGCTGACTAAGTTTGTGCCTTTGAAGGGAAATTTAAAGACCCTTTTCTCCATACAAAAGCTAAATTTCATCCTAAAAGTCAGTCAATTGATAGTTATTGATTCTCAAGTAGAACGCTGTGCAATTACATTGGCTCAAGTTTTTCATTCAAACATCATTGCTATGTCAAAGCTTTTCACATTACTACATGTCACTGTATTGAAGGAGGGGCAAATTCAGCATATAGACAAGACATCCATCCATCCATCTGTCCATCCATCCTCCGCTTATCCGGGGTCGGGTCGCGGAGTCAGCAGTTTAAGCAAAAAGACCCAGACTTCCCTCTCCCCAACCTCTTGGGCCAGCTCCTCGGGAGGAATCCCTAGGTGTTCCATCCCCGACCCAGAGAAGGCACCCTACCCTTTTCTAGCTCAAGACCATGGTCTCAGATTTGGAGATGCTGATTCTCATCCCAGCCGCTCCACACTCAGCTGTGAACCGCTCCAGCAAAAGCTGTAGATCGCATTGCGATGAAGCCAACAGGACCACATCATCTGCAAAAAGCAGATATCAGATTCTGATCCCACCGAAACGGATCCCCTCAACACCTGCGTCTAGAAATCTTGTCCATAAAAGTTATGAACAGGATCGGTAACAAAGCGCAAGACATTAAAAAATAAAAAGTAACAAGCTGAACTACACACAGATGTTTGTAAATGAATAAACGTGTACAAAAGGCTTTAAGTACATCATACTTTTCAGCCAGGGGATGCTGGTATAGACCTGGTAAATGTACATAAACAGCCAGAGACCTCCTGTCCCCACTCCTTAGGATTAAACTGGTGACAAAAAGTAAATTTTGCTGACATCATTTGTAAAATTTTAATATAACTATAAAATACTGTCAATGACTATATGCTGGTGCTGGTGTTTGTGCTTTAGTTGCTAGTGATTGCAACTCATAGAAAAGGTACTCGTAATTACATTGTATGGTTTTACTGTACTCTGAAAATAAATTAATTCACTTATTCATTCATAAAGATTACCCTGTTGTTTTGCCGTCAGCTTCTCCTGGACGAGAAATGGGACCCACTTTGACGTTGAAGAGGACACTAGTGTGACTATGAGGCCTCACTCAGGGACTCTAGTGGTGGACATCACCAGAGCAAAGCCTGAAAATTTCGAGGGTGTGTTTCAGTGCACGGCGAGAAACAAATACGGATCTGCTGTGTCCAACAATATTGTTGTCAGACAGTCAAGTAAGTGTGGTGTGCTGCTTTGCTTTATTTAACTCGTTTTCTTTTCTTCCATTCCAAATTTAACATACATTGAATATTTTGGATCATTTCCTCCTTTCTTTTCTTTTTTTCTATAAATTAAGTTGCATTTTCTTTCCTAAGACGGCTTATGGAAGGTAAAGCTTGCATGAAGAAAAAAATGCATGTTAAAATATAGATTGAAATGCCCTTTTGTATTTTACCTCTTAGGATTTTCAGTTAGGCATCATCCCCTCAACTCGCCCCGCTGCTTCTGTCATCATGTTGGCAGCAGTCTATTATTAGCCAAAATTTTATGTCTACATTGTGACAATGCTAAGTCTGATATGCCCATGTCCATCTCTGATCAATACAGAATCCCCCTTGTGGTCAAAGGAGACAATCAAACCATTCGTGGTTCAGGAGGGTGTTTCTTTAGTGCTTCCATGCCGACCACCTGCAGGACTTCCACCTCCGATCATATTCTGGATGGACAATAGTAAGATATTATCACTTTGTGACTTAGAATTTAATTGTTTTTTTTTTTGTAATTGTTGTAGGTTTAATGCAGAGCTAGTTTTCTTACCATTGTAATTCATTTGCCAGGTTACACAATTTTCAGAATTTATCTCCTTCAAACATTGTTTGCTTTTTGCTTTTTGTTATTTCTTCTACCTTAAAATTTTTTTGTAAAAAAATTAAATAAAATACAGGTAAAGGTAAAGAAAGGTAAGAAAGGTAAAGAAACACAATGCAACTGCAGCTAATATTCAGCATACTGTAAAAGCAAGAGCTAAACTACTGTATGTATAAAAACAAAGAAACATCAGTATCATAAAGAGTCATTCTGCCAAAGCACCTCTTCTCTTGTTCAGCTAAAATTACTTAAAGTGAATGAATCTGTATGAATGTAAAATTTCAAATTTATTTCCTTTTATAGCTTATTGCAGGAAGCAGATGCTGGATGATTAGACCGCTTCATTTTGAGGGGGATTTTCTTCTGAATGTAGGAACAAACACTTTAAACACAGAGATATAATGGAAGCAGACCCGTTTGACATAAATTCATATAAAAAACTATAGATGGAATAGATCCACATGAACTCTTTGAGTTGGGGAAACTCAGTTTTTCCTCAGCCAGAGCCAGAAACAAGGATTTGATACTAAAATCTTGGTACTTAATTTTGGTTTCAACTTAAACCTAAGTTTTTATTGAGATTTAAATGTAAATCTTTGTTTGTTTTTGATTCCAAAATACTTTTGAAAGGCTACCTTTTCCGTTTAAGCCCATTCACCAATATTAATTTTAAGAAGTTAGACAACTCTGCTTGTTAATAATATCAACAACTAATGTACATATTGACAACTTAAGTGATGCTAAATTAATTAAATCCAGACTGGAGAAATTCAAGTTTTATAAATAATCTGATCGATACATAATTTTGTCATCTGGTGTAGAAATAAAAATAGGGG
Organism: Apricaphanius iberus; assembly: GCA_028564705.1. NCBI lineage: Eukaryota > Metazoa > Chordata > Actinopteri > Cyprinodontiformes > Aphaniidae > Apricaphanius > Apricaphanius iberus. The sequence continues at coordinate 240,215 of JAPXFQ010001222.1, forward strand.
TCTTAAAATTCAGCCCTGAGGGATTCCTTTGGAATATATTTCCTGAAATCATCATTGAAGTGTATTTAAACACATTTACTTTTCTAAGACTTCCAGAAGCTACCTCAGAGTAAGAGGGTGTCCCAGTCGCTGAATGGCGACCTGTACTTCTCCAACGTTCGGCGAGAGGATTCCAGAAACGACTACATCTGCTACGCTCGCTTCACACACACGCAAACCATCCAGCAGAAACAGCCCATCACTGTCAGAGTGTTCAATCGTAAGTCCCTCTCCTTCTGTGATGCTCAAATTTAAAGATGTGATTAATGTTGGCATGACAAAAAAAAAAAAAATCACAACAATCGTGTTTGTGTGTAATTCATGTGCAAAAATGGTAGTTTATTTTTTAGCTGGACAGTATGAGCTGGGATGGCAGCGTGGGAGGGAAACCCTGCTTCCCCATCACAGATCCCATCCTCAGAAATGCCATCGGTCATCATCTGACTCAAAAGACATATTGTCCGAGTTCTGGTTTTTCTATGTGCTCACTGCTGAGCAGTCACACTTCTGTGGGACTCTTTCTATACACTTTCTCCAACAACAAAGGATGGTCTCATCCCTTTAGCCTTAACAGCTGACATCATGAGAGATTCTCCACAACTCATTCTGCCATTCATTCCTCATACAAATCTTTTTGTTTTATTATGTTTGTTTTCATATTACTCTCTGTTATAAGAGCTTGTCCAAATATGTTTTTTGTTAATGTCATATTGTCAAATTGTTGCATGTGTGATTTCTTTTGTTTTGTGTTGTTTTGCTGTGTTACAGTGGATGCAATCAATGACACAATGGCAGATTATTATAATGACACTGAGTTTTTAAATGGTGAGTTTTTAGCACCCTCCAATGTGTAGTTTTTTCCCCAACCCAGAGCTCCAGACTCCAGCTTTTCCCCACTAACACCAACCCTTCCACCCATTCATCCTTGGGTCTGTTTTATTAGAGGCTTGTCGGTTTCTTCCAGGGTGAGATCTGGCTCCCCCTTGTGGTTATGCCTAACATATAGCTCAAAACTGTAGCCTTCTCTCTAACTCACACCCTCCACCTAATAATCACTCTGCTTTATCCAACTGAAACCCTTTTTAAATGTACTGTACCTTTCCTTTTTTTGCTTAAATTAAAGCTTCATTCTGGTTTCATTTTAGACTGAGCTTAGTATGTAACATTTAACATCTCAAAAGGTATATATCATCATCTGCAGCATTTAATTCTTAATAGTTATGTGAAAAAATAACGTTGAGTTTGATCGCAGCATAGCGGGGAACATGATCTCATAAATGCTATGCTCGATATTTATCCACTTTGAAAGAAGTGATTACAACATCTTAAGCTTTAATGTGTTTATAATTTGAATAATCATATGTTGAGATGTATGGCAAGGAGTGAGAATTCAGGATACAAATAACCTAAGGAGGGAGCAGTTTGTAGACCTAACAAACTTACTCTTTACTCTTCATGGTTGTAAATCTCTGCTTAGGAAAACAAAAACTGAAATTGGGGAAACATTTAGTTTAGAGAAGCATTGTTACTCCAAAAAATCTAATTTCTTGATAATAAAAAAAAAAGAAAAAAAAAAGATAGTATTGACAGTGAATGGAAGCAGCTGAAAGTCTCACTTTTTTACACATAGTCAGTCAGTGCTTTACTTGTGAGGATTTGTGCCAAAGTACACCACACTAAACGGTTCAAACATTATCTTAGGACACTGTAAGCCGTGGTACCCAAACTATGCTTCTGTTTCCAGTGATGCTCATGCCTAAAATGTTACTTAAAGTTATTGCTACACAAGGGTGGATGATCTTTATGACCAACTTTTCCTGCAAAGAGGGGCTTTAGCGAAAGTAAAAGTGCTCAGTTTTGGTTGCTGTTAGTGACCACCCTTTCATTCCATACATTCCAGTAAGACATTTTTATTTATTTTTATTTAATTTATATTTTTTATCAACAAAACAATAGACAGTCTCCCTCAGCACTCCCAGAAGATACGCAATCATTCTGTATGTGTTTTGAAAAGCAATGTTCCATTCATTCAAGATTTGTTGGTGGTTCTGACTCAAAGATGTGATATTTACCCTTCTCAAACAAAGCAGAGCTTTAAAAATGCAACACATGAACCATTATGAATATAAGGGGTAAACTGTTTACTTGCTGACATATCTTAAAATAATTTCTTTACACAAACCTGCTGCTAAAATCTGTATATCTTCAGCCTACCTTTTCATTCCTTCATGGTTGATTTAACTTAAATTCTTTAATCATTATGTAACTATTATTCCCACCTCATTTCATCTACTTATAAATATGGGAAACTCTTTGAATTTTTAAACCTCTGTATTCTTATCAAATAGAGGAAAACTACCACACATTCCATAAGTATTAAGTCTGTTTTTACTTTAATAATTTATTTCCTTTAAACTATTATTCTCAATAACGGACATCTTGAGATTATATCTTATGTTTATTTGTATGATTTAAGAACATTTTGGATATAAGTGTACTGTTTTTTATTTAAATTTTCTTATAAACACATTCACAGTACACATATTAAAACACAACCCGCAAAGGGTGTGTTTAAATGCCACATTTATAAACCACACGATAAAACATTCGTATTAGTGTGCAGAGAGTGGTACATTTCAGATCAGATGGTTTGATTACCTAACTGTGATAAGTGGTGGAGGGTTAGTGAATATAAAGATTTGGATTTATCTCACTTCCTCAATTTTTGTCTTATGCAGTCTTATTTTCCATGTTTTTGACTCACTGTGTGCTTGTGTGTGTATGTGCATCTGTGTTACTGCAGAGGCCCCAGTGGATGACAGGAAGCCAACCTTCCTCATCCCATCTGGCCACTCAAGCTCCAAGATGGTGCTGAAGGGGCACGTACTGGAGATGGAGTGCATTGCCGAAGGACTGTAAGTCAAAGAATTTGCCAGTATTGAATGTCTCAGTGCCTCGAGTGCCCACCTACTCAATCACAACTCTTAAATCCAGGCCCACCCCTGAGGTATCCTGGACAAAAGTGAGTGGAGACCTCCCCGGTAGACGCATGTCCTTCCTTCACTTCAACAAGACCCTGCAGATTGTGAACGTGTCTGAATCGGATGCGGGAGATTACCGTTGCACAGCCAGGAACCAGCTCGGCTCTACGTATCACACAATCAGCGTCATGGTCAATGGTGCGTCTGCACCATCTCTGCTTTTCCCTGCCTCATCTCTCTCCTTCGTCTTCTTTCGGTTCATAATTGATTTATGCACAGATGCCACCAGAACAGCCTGTCTGGTAATTTATTCTCCGCTCTGTACTCCTTGCAGCTGCCCCTTATTGGATCGGTGGGCCTCCAAAGAATCTTGTGCTGGCTCCTGGAGAGAATGGAGTGCTGACCTGCAGGGCCAATGGTACACCCAAACCCTCCATCAGATGGTCAATGAATGGTGACCTCATAGAAAGTAAGGGCAATTTTCAACAATCAGAAATATATACCCACTGTAACATTAAATAATCTTCAAAGCCAACATAAAGGTTGCCATATTTTATAGGAACTGTTAATATTTGTAGAAAGTAAAGGTGCACACTTTTAAATATTCTCTCTCCTTTAGAATAGACTGTGTGAAAATTCTGAGGTCATATTAAAATGAGATCAAGTTAAGGAGTTAAATTTTTTGAGAAGGGTAGTTGAAGATAAAAAAAATATTTTCTTTATTATAAAAGTTAAAATCTAATTTTTTTTAAGTTAAATGTCTGTGATATTTAATTAAAGAGCAGATAGGCAAAAGAAAAACATCACCTCGTATAAAAACACAATTTGTGAATTGATTTTCACATACTGAGCAACTTCAGTATGTTACTATTTTAAATACTGAATTGTGTTCAGACTTTGCTTTGGAATGGAGGGAAGATAACTGCCAAGGTGGTGTCCAGTTTTATGTCTATTTAATAAATGGATAGATAGATAGATAGATAGATAGATAGATAGATAGATAGATAGATAGATAGATAGATAGATAGATAGATAGATAGATAGATAGATAGAGATAGATAGATAGATAGATAGATAGATAGATAGATAGATAGATAGATAGATAGATAGATAGATAGATAGATAGATAGATAGATAGATAGATAGATAGATAGATAGATAGATAGATAGATAGATAGATAGATAGATGATTTTTTAAATGATTGGAAACACTGAAATGAACAGTTGAACACCTAATCCACATCCTATAAAAATGTTATCACTCAGTTAATACATTGATAAACATGATTTGTTTGAGAAAATCTCACACGATGATATACAATACAAAGGATTACTGCACTAAAATCTAATATATCTTACAAAAACAAAAGAAGAGCTAAAAAGAATAGCTAGCGAAGAGCATTTTAATCTTAATCTGTCAGTAGCAATACTGACAGTAGCAGGGTTGTTGCAGAGCAGTCATTTCTTTATGTTTTATATTTAAGAAATAAATTAAATATTGGAGGCACCCCCTCATACTTAGTTTTTCAATTGACTTTTAGAATAGCATAAATCTGTACAGATGTCTGTCAACCAACTTACCATTCACTTACAGGCTCTTTAATACTACTTGTTGCTTTAACAGATTCCCCCACAGATATCAGCAGAAAAGTGGAAGATGACACAATTATCTTCACTGACGTTCAGATTGGATCCAGTGCCGTGTATCATTGCAACATCTCCAACCCCTATGGTTACCTCTTGTCCAACGCCTTTGTCAATGTCCTCTGTGAGTTTATAACTCAGCATTCATTATGGATTTTAATGTTATTCTCCAACTATGGCATTTTTTTGGGGGGTAATAATCTCTCAAAAAAATTCTGCTTACTCACTGCAGCTGAGCCGCCTAGAGTGCTGACACCAGCCAACAAGCTCTACCAGGTCATCGAAAACCGGCCAGCCCTGTTGGACTGTTCCTTTTTTGGATCACCTATTCCCAAAGTTACGTGGTAAGTTATGAAACACACAACATAAATTTCTCATAAAATCTTTCCTTCACCAGAACTCAGTGCGGCTAACTCTCTGTGCCTCAGGTTTAAAGACACCAGAGCCAGCACCCTGGATGGAGACGCTTACATCCTGCATGATAACGGTACTTTGGAGATTCAAGTAGCTCAGGCACAGCACAAAGGCAAATACACCTGTGTTGCCAGCAACATGCTTGGTATCTATGAGAACCATGTCTACCTGGACACAAAAGGTGAGAGTGTTCATTTCTCTGAAGATGTTTAAAACTATTACCCTGAGAATACATTGTTGGTACATGCTCGGATTGTATTGGATTGAATATTTCTGGAGCTGTTTGTGTTGTTGTTACTTGCCGCTTTCTAATAAACTAAATTAAATAAAATTAAATAATTCCAAACTAAACAAAATATGGAACAAATGCAATCCAACCAAAACTTTACCTTTAACCTAAACTGATCATTAATCAGGAATTAATCAGAGAAGCAGTGAAGAGGCCTATGGTAACTGATCTTGAGCCATATTCCACAGATTACAGCGTCTACATAGTGTCTAACCTAAAAGATGTGGAGTCATGATTGCAGAAAACGGCAATTTAACAAAGTATTGATTGGTGGTAGGCAATATGAAAGGTATGAGAATACTGATGTTCAGTATTTGTCTTCACACTAGATATTAAAGGTTTAAAGTTTGTTGTTTTTCATTTAACTGAAAAGAAACCTGTTGAACTTGAAGCATTTTTAATTCAGATATGTACAGATTTATGTTTGTATGATATTAAATATATAAAGTAACCAGGAAAGCAGAACATTTTGAACTTTATTTTCATAATGTTTAGCTTTTATTTTATTTAAAATGTCTTAATATGTATTTATGTTGTGAGAATTTTGTTTGGTATTATTTTTGGAAAAATAATTGAATATTTTTAAATGCATTTTTCACAATACATATTCTTTCAATGGAATTCTAAAACTTTTTGAAGTTGTTCTGCTCCAATGTATCCGGAAAATGAAAATGTTCATAGGCAGTCATTTTGTATTATATAAAGAAAAGAAAACACAATACATATCTTTAGCGCACGTGCTTTAGATTATATCGAAATATACATTTGAGGCCATATCACCCACCCCTAATATTGACACAGGCGTGTGTTTTAGATGTGTTAATTAATTTGTGAGTTTAAGATTTTCCTTCAAATTCACTATTATGGTATTTTTGTTGGTTAGAGTGTAGCAAAACATTAAGCGATATGTACGGTTTCAAGAAGGACAAATATTTTGGAAGTATTGAATTACTTATTTACTTACTTATTTATTTAATTACTTAATTAATTAAAAAAATCTAATCATGCAAAGAATTAGTGACTAACTGAATATTTGTTTGTATTAATTTCAAACATTTCTGTGTTGCTTCATCTTTATTTAACCCTGTATCGACTAAAGTATTTGCCAACATTTATATGTAAAACTCTACTGAAGTTCAGGTTATTTATTAGTTATTTATTTTCTTCCTGTTCCATCAGAGCCTACTCGTATCCTAAAGCAACCGGTTGACAAGGTGGTCCAAATAGGCCGATCTGTGGTGTTTGAGTGCAAAATAAAACATGACAAGGAGCTCATTCCCACTTTGACTTGGCTCAAAGATGATGAGGAGCTGCCTGACGATGAGCGGTGAGAGGTTTTTAAAAAAAATACATGTGTTTTTTTCCTAAAACTGTGAAATATCTGAAGTTTCCCATAACTATATGGACTATTTTTTTTACCTCAGATTTGCTGTAGAGTTAGACAGTCTGTCCATCACTGATGTGTCAGAGAGGGATGCGGGAGAGTACACGTGCTACGTAAACACCACTCTGGACCATGATTCAGCCACTGCTGAGCTAACTGTTGTCGGTATGTGACTCTGAATTTAATATTATAAACATAAAACAAGAAAATTATTAAAATGTCAAAGAAATAGGGCTACGTGATGATTTGATTTGCCAGTCAGCTCTTATGGGAAAAATATGGGCCAAATAGTGATCATGCACTGTAGGTTAATATTTTGATGACCTCCTCTTAGCCTAGTTGTCATTCCTGTTTACTTATGACTGATTTGACCTCAGAACTTCTTATTTCAATGCTGCCCTCCAACCTCATAGAGTCAACGCCAGCTCCAGCTGTTGTCCACGGTAAACCTGCAGTACACACGAGCATCCAGATGTGCTCAGCTAGCATGTATATACGTTTTTCGTTTGATGTTTTCAGTTTAATGCAGCATGCTTTGGCCCAGGAGAGGCCATTTGGATCAAGCAGTCACAGAGTGTTGAGTTTTTCCTAAATTCCACCTGACATTATGATTTGCTCCTATATTATTTGTGTTTTTCTGATTTTCCATTTCTGCAGAACGAATCGCATTGAGGCCATTTGTCTGCTGGCATAAACATTTGGGAAAGGAGGAGCAACTGCCTCTTATTTTTATATCATAGCTAATTTCAGATCGGATATAGCCCCTGAGCGCTTCTTGTAATATTACATCATTGCTCATTCATTTGACGCATGCATTCCTTTTCATTGCAACTTCACGACATGGGCATCGGTTGATTTTGTCTGAGCTTGAGATGAAGTGAAGATTGAACTACAGTAATTTCTAAGCATGGTTCAGCATCTGCATGTGTTATCATCATCATCAGTGAGGCAAACAAAAGAAATACATTAAAACATGCAAATAAATTACCATGCCACAGACAGGTCTTTTTTTGTAAAGCATTTTAACACAATTGTTTGGTTGTGGTGTTCAAATATTCACATGTTCAACATATAAGTGTACGTCTGTCTTCCTTTTTTTTCTTTCCCAGGGCGACCCGAGCCCCCTACAGACCTGGAGTTGACAGACCTGAAAAAGAGAAGCGTTCAGCTCACTTGGATCCCTGGGGAGGAACATAACAGCCCTATTGATGGTATGTGTGTCTGTGTCTTTATATGGCTGTCTTTGGGCTTCACTTAACCTGGTTTTAATATTTGATATATTTATTTACCAGTTCCTAACTTTTTTTCAATCCTAAACAGAAGATTAATTTATTCGCTGTTGGTATGTTGTTTAAGAGAGGGTCAGATTTGCCACCCGTGAAGCAAACATATTAGAGGTGTTAAGTTTTTTTTTTGCTTAAATTTGGATGTATTATATTCAGGGTCAAAAATAATTTCTGATGTTATTGGTTGGATAAAGGCATTTACTATCAAACAGTTGTGTTTTCTCCTTTTTAATTATTATGACAGAGAAACTACCAAATTTATCATGATCATAAGTTTATATGGCGGGAAACTTTAAACATTATACCCACAAGTAAACACAAATGGGTTTGATTGACTCCTAAAGGTAACCATGGTCACCTGTGATCTTTTTGCATGTAATAAGTGCATGCTTATAAAAAGTCAGGTAGTCTCTGGGCCCATTACCAAAACACTTTCATCATCTTTCCTCCATGGATACAGAGCCAATGGGGAACAGGCAAAGTTAAACAGAAAACAGGAAAATTGAGGAGAAAAAAAGATACCCTAGAAACTGAAATGAGTCATTCTGTCAACAGCAAAACAGATAGACTAAGTTATACAGTTCCAGGTAAAACTGCCAGTAGAATTGTTAAGGATGAAAATTCTAGCATTTCTGATTTCTGCTGAGATGCATGACTCTGAAAAAACAAACATAACAAAACCATGGAGCCGTTTCAAGATGCATAATAAGGAGCCGCTTGAAGAGATGAGGCTGCATAATCGAGCTGCCAGAAGAAAGCCCGGATCAGTACAGAGACAAGCCTGAAGACTTTTGTAACAGAAACAGAACCTCCAGAGTTGATGTTTTCAAATGTTAACTTGAATATGGGTAATGAATCCAGGATAGAAAAACTGTTAATTTTCCTACATTAATTTTGTTTTACAAGTGTTGAAAAAGAGAAAAAAAATAATCAGCACCACATTTCATATCACCTGGATGGTACTTTCAGTATGATCAGCAAAAGCTTCTCCTCCTATGATAGCCATTACTGGACCAGCTACAATTGAGAAAACACTCACCGACTACAACTAAAAAACATGATTGGCTGATAAATTCAGTCTGTATATATGATGAAAATGTAAGGTACTAAGATGAGTAAGGATAATTCCTAAATAGACAAACTCTGCTAGTAACAAAGTCTAACTGGCTTCTTTGTTTTTAAATATGGCACTCATCTGTGATAAAAAAAAATATGAAAGAGAGAGTCATACTTGTTTTACATTTTTTCATTAGATTCCTTTAGTTATCATTTATTTAGTAACTTAAAAGTTATATATTTTAAAATACCTGTGTGTTGTTCCTCATTTCTGATACAACTGAAGGTGTTTTTTGCAAACATTGAAGGCTTTTACAGCTATCCATGGACAAGGCCATTGAAGAAAATTACACTGTTTCTGCTGTGAAACACGAACATGGTTTGATGAAGTTTTCAAGAGATGTGAGCTACAAAGGCACAGGGGCTTTGATCTGACTGATGACGAATTCAGCAAATTATCAGAAAGTTGATGTTTCAGAAACATATTGATCAGTAAAAGATAACAATTCACAAATTCAAAAATGCCTGTAGTCACCTGTGATGTGGTGCTTAACAGTTTGTGTTGATTTAAAAAAAGTACATTGTGTATTGAACATAAATATTAAATCTCTAAGTTGTCTTTTTTAGAACCTTCATTATTAACTGCAAACAAACTGAAATCTGGTCCAGATGGAAAGTGAAGCTGCAACTTGATGATTAATTTCCCCTATGCTGTATATTTTTTTCTCTCTTTTTTGCTAAATTTTGTTTTTCATATTTACTGAAGAACAAAATAAGCGCTTTCATTGACTCATAAAAACTAAACTGGGAATTGGCTTTTGTCAATAAAACAGGAAAGCATATTCAAGTTGTATGGCTTGAATGGCTGTTAATAAATCTTTACCCCTTGAAGTCAGTGGGGGGAAAAAAACCCAAATCTTTGTACAGGGGACATTTTTGACCTTGTTCACTTTGTGTGAAAACGTTCAGCATGCTGCAAACATTAATCTTTAATGAAAACCCTGCTAAAATCCACCATTTAATTGCAGACTCTAAATGAGCTTGGTAGTTTTTTGAGTTCAAGAAGCATGAGTGTTAATCCCATTATGCAAATATGTGGCCAAGCATTGTTAAAATGTGTAAAATAAATGTCTATTTGAAATGCAGAATTTATAATCCAGTATCAAGACTCGCTGCACCACCGTGGCCATTGGCGTGACATTGCCCGGGTTCCTGGGACCAAGACGACTGCTCATCTCAAACTTTCACCATATGTCCACTACACATTCAGAGTGTTGGCCCGTAATGCTGTGGGTCTGAGTGAGCCCAGCAGTCCCTCTATAATGTATAAGACTGATCCTGCAGGTACAGAATCAGCTGGACTCTTTCAATTGTTTACAATGTTAATCAGTTTTGCACCAGTAACTTTCCCTAAATTTAAAAGTTACTCTACTGACTTTCTGTGTAGTTTTTTTGGAATACAACCTTTACTACAGTATCTGGGTTTTACTGGTTATTTTCCTGGACATTTTGTGAATCGTATTGTTTGCTTTCCAAGAACTTGCCAGGTACTTGTCTGGAACGTATTTGTTACTTTCTATACTGTAGCCGGTTCTTTTCCAAAATGTAGATGTTAATCTCCAGAATTTACCAGGTACCTTTTCTGAAACTTTCAATTATGCCGGTTACATTTCCAGTTTTACATTACTTTCTCAGAACTTATTAGGTACATTACCAAAATTAGAAAGTTACTTTCTGGGCACCTCCCAGGAGGTTGCATAAAGGTCAGTAACCAGAACAGTCCCAGACAAATCCTGGAAAGTAAACCTCTGCTCCAAAAAAAGCACACATTGTGTTATCTATCTTTCTTACTTGATAATTTGATACTATAACCAATTCATGTGACTTAATTTAGAATTTAGTTATTCTGTCTCAAAAGTCCCTAGAATCAAATAATATATATTTTTTAAATCAAATAATTTTTAGATGTTATTGAGAAAATTTATGGTAACCACAATATTTTTTTTCTTCTGGAATTTGTTGATTTTTCATTGATATTCTATTTTCAGCACCTGACCAGAACCCGAAAAATGTGCGTGGATCTGGAACTGAACATAACAATCTTGTAATCACTTGGGAGGTAACATTTATAAATTAACCATTCTGACTTTGATTGATTACAGATCTGTTATTGCTATATTAAGAGTACCAAATATGTTTCGTTTTTAAACATTTATAAGTGTTTAGTAAGTCATTAACAAATTATTTGCAAGGTATGAGATAAAGATATACTATTCATTTATAAATGCTTTTAAAGATGTTTACAAATGATTGAATAATGAACAACTAAACCTTTACAAATGGTCATATGGACATATGTATATTAACACATGTGGGAATTGTTTATAGATTATGTATAACTTTCTAAAGTCACAGTCATCGGTTATTTAAAAGAGTTTGATGCAACAGCGATTTATAAATGATCAACTAAACATTTATAAATGATTAACTAAACATTTATAAATGATCATTGATACATTTGTATATTGATTTTGAGCATTATTCAATACCGGTGAATTAAAAAGAGGTCCCTACATTTATAAACCCTTTTCAGGTTATTTATTTTTTTCTTTAATGTAGGCGGCTGAAATGAGTTCCCTTCGCATAAATTCTGGTTTGTACCTTAGAGATAGGGTGAGAGACCCGCTGCTCCTCCACATTGAGAGGAGCCAGCTGAGGTGGCTCGGGCATCTGGTCAGGATGGACGCCTACCTGGTGAGGTGTTCCACATCCCAACAGTAGGACACCTAGAGGAGGACCCAAGGCACGCTGGAGGGACTGTCTCCGGTCTGTGAACTGGTCTGGGAACACCTTGGGATTCCTCCCGAGGAGCTAGACTGGGTGGCTGGGCAGAGGGAAGTCTGGGTCATGTGGACATGTTGTTTGGAATACAAGAGGGACTAAAACTATTTTTAAACTATCAGTGTGTCATAGAAAGTGAATGTATGAAGGTTTGGAACCTTTCTAGGAAATCCATGAGCTAATGTAAATGGGAACTCTTCAGCCATGTAAGACTTACCAGGAAACATCTCACAGATGGACGGGTCATTCCATCATGTGATAAGATGTCTATCTTATGATCAGACATAAAGAACTGGTCAGCATTTACCGCACTTCACTGTAAACCTCCTGATTCTCACCTGTCCCAAATCACATATTGTTAAAGGTTTGGCTACATCTTATTACTTGTACATTTTTTAAGAATCACTGGTAGCCTTTAAAAATATTAACAAATAATTTGTATGGATTTACAAATTATCTAGTAGACTTTATGCTTCCCCTAATGTAAAGTGTGAACACCTCGTTACCTGTAAATATTTTAAGAATCATTTGTAGCTTCACAAATACATTAATAAATAAAATGTATTCATTTACAAATTATCTATTAGACTTTATGCTTCTCCTAATGTAAAATATGAACACCTCATTAGATGTAAATGTTCTACTGGTTAGGATTGGCTATGCAACAATCAACAAACAGTTTCTCATTATACAGTATATGACACTTTTGTTTAACGTATGATTACAACTATTGCTAAGTAGTCTCATTATGATTTTTTCCTTACAAGGCTTTGTTCAAATATTTACACAAAGTAGCAAAACAAATGTGATCGGAGAATAGTAACATTTATTGGATGATATTTTCAAACTTCTGTTCTGCATAAGAACAGGACTTTCATGCCACACAAGTTATATCTGAAGAATAATCTCCTTGTAATGACCCTTTTTAAAATATTTTATGTCTCAAATTATTTCAAGGTCAGCATGTATGACACAAGAACACAGGTCAATGAAAAATGTTCAGCTTCAGCTTTTTTGAAAACCCTTTCAGGAGTTCAGTGATGTCGCCACCGTCTACCACAGTGTCCCTATCAACTCCGAAGATCTCAGGATCTTCCCTCTTCTATACTGCCCCATGAGCTTACAGTATCTAGTCACAACTTGCTGTGGTTGGAGCTAAAGAGTTAAAAAAATAACAAAGAGCAATATTAATGAAACCAATAATAATTTAAAAATAATAATTTGTATTACAAGCATTCAGGAAAAAACATTAATCTTTTTAATGGCTTAAAGAGATCAAATTAATAAGATGGGCAAGAAATTAACAAATGACCTGCAAAAGGTTACTTTTTTTATATACTTTACGAATATGATGTCATGTTCAAACTCTATAAACCATTAACAAATGTGTTCTAGATCATTTTAAAATATTTTGTTAATTATGAATAAATCAATTATAAATCAGTGGTGCATCATAATCGTATGTAGAACCGATAACTGTTCCAACACTAGCTCATTACCTAATACATTACAAATGATCAGGTAGCGACATACTAAATAGTTATAAATGTGTTTATAAATGTCATTACAAGTCTTTATAAAGGAATGGTACATCATTATCTAATACCTTGTAAATGATCTGTTAATAACACACTAAGCACTTATAAATACTTAATAACAAAACATGGTTATAAAGTGTTACTTTAAAGGTTAGTTCAGACTTATTTATTAATAGAAATAGTCTAGTGTAGTGAACATTCGAAAGAATGATAATTGTCCAAAGAATATGCTATGTCTAACACTTTTTTTCCTGCAGCCTCTGTCAGGTCTTCAGTCTAACGGCCCTGGGCTTCATTACAAAGTGAGTTGGAGGCAGAAGAGACCGGGCAGCGAGTGGATCACAGTGACTGTGGCCAACAACTCCAAGTTTACTGTATCTGAAACACCCACATTCACTCCATTTGAGATAAAAGTTCAAGCTGTAAACAACCATGGACACGGACCAGAGCCTGCAGTTGCCATTGGCTACTCGGGAGAAGATTGTGAGTCCACCTCAACCTTTTAAACCTTTATGGTCTTACAAAAAGTCCATGTGTTAGAGCCGGGGGCGATGTATTTGGCTCAATAACCTGTACCATTTCACTTTAGCCTTTTGTTTTAGCCTGTTCTAATGTTTTTTATCTTTTTTAACTCCACAGTGCCAGTAGCAGCTCCAGCAAAAGTTCGTGCTGATGTGATAAACAGCACTCTTGCGAAGGTACACTGGGATCCTGTGCCCCTTCATTTAATAAGAGGTCACATCCAAGGATATAAGGTACAGGAGTTTGATACACATGTTGAATAACAAGTAGACTTATCCAATGCACAATAAATGCAAATCTAAACATCTTTGAGTGAATGATCAATCTGTTATTCCTCTCCTGCTGATAAGTACAGCGTTGTCCCAGTTAATGTGTCATGGTATACAAAATTTTTACTTAATGATACAACATACATCTATCGGCCACTTTATTAGGCACACCTGTCAATGCAGTTTGACAGGGAAAATATCCAGTTAGCTGCAGTTCTGTGAGACAAAAATGCCTTTTTGAAGCCAGAGGTGAGAGGAGAATGGCCAGACTGGTTTGAGCTAATAGATTTTAAAACCGTCCTAGCACAGAGTCAGAAATATTAAGGGTTTTGAATTATGTATTTTTGGCCACAAATAGTGGTCTCTGTGTTGTTTTGGTTTTGTTGGATCTGAGAGCTTCCTTTGATACAGTGGAACATCAGATTCTCCTGTATTGCCTGGAGAGCTGGGTTGGGATACATTGGCATGGTCAGTATTCCACATTTGCTGTGATGTGTTGCTGACCTCCTGTACGATCAGTTCAAATAATAAACATAATAAACCTCCAAACACTTAAAGGAATCTCTCTCATTAATTAAGAGTCTCAAAAAACCGACTACATGCTCTAACTGGTTTTACAAGCTCTTCCACCAAAACAACAAACATCAAACTAACGGCGTGTCAGTTGGTAAACCGACAGTTTCCCTAGCAATTAATCACATCATCATGGCCAACTAATCCTGGAGCAAGCATTTATTACTTACCAATGTAGTAGAAAAACGGCTAGTTCAGCAACCATAAATCCTGCTGTATCTCTAACGTCTCTCTCACAGCGGCTGACAACACAAAACTGAAAAGTTGTTTTTGAAGCTAATCCTATTTTGACCTAAACTGAGCAACAGTTTGACAGAAAGGATCTTTCACATGAGTGAAGGGAAGGAAATGTTCTCTGACCTGTGTCTTCTCCCCTATTGATGCTCCACGTATGCAAGACTGCAAACTTCCTTATCCCTGATTCACACCTGGTGCAGAATGGATACGCCCTGAGAAAAATCCTCATAACGAGCCTTCTGCAGCAGTAAAGCTTTCAGCTCCAGTAGCTTTCTACTGTTCTTGCAGTCCGGTGTCTTTTCCTCACTTCTTTTTGTAAAGTCTTCTTTGGGGTTGAGCATCTGGCTCAGCCCCACATTCAGCCCTGTGGCTTACATTGGCGCATCCATTCACCCGGTGCTATGGATTAACATGTTTTTGTATTAACTGTTTCCAACTTCTGTTAGCGTCGGAGGTTGCTAATAGCTACCACAGATGTTACTGTGCCGTAGGACAACGCTTAGCTGCCCTCGCTGATGCTATTAGCAACTACCACCACTAATGGAAGTTGGAAATCAGTAAACACAAAAACACATTAATCCATAACACCGATATGGATCAGGTTATTAGCTCTGGCAGCTTTCAGCTTGGGAACAGTTTATTTTCCTCACTTCTTCTGAAAGCATCTACTTTGGTTTCTTTGGACTAGCCATTGTTTAAATCTCAAAACCGCAGGTTTGTTTATATCATTAGGTAGCGCGTAGCGTACTGCCGTAAAGCGAACTCAGTCAGTACATCTGGGGCTGAAAAGTTCTATAATGCGGTAAACAGCAGGAGGACCCTCCCATATGGTGACTGCTCTAAACATTAAAAATCCTGTGTCACATAAACGTTTTGAAAACATGTTTTTACGGTGTAACAGTTACGGAACTTCAACTAAGGGACTTGAGCCTTAGACAATGTATTCTAGGTGTCACACCTCATGTTGTTTTCTTTTGTTATTTTATCTTATCCAAACTGGGTTTCAAACGCTTTCTTTATGATAAAAGGAGCATTAAAAAAATGACAGATTTCCCTTATCAGTATTCATAAATGCCTGTACCTTAATTTTATTATTGAGTACTCCATCTATTGTTTACACCTGCTCATCCACAGAGTCTTAACTTTTAAAACAAGTGTATTTTTACCGCAAACGTTACTAGACTAAATATTTTCTCTCATGCTTGCTTATCAAAATGTGTGCACAAATGACCAAACACAATTTTCTACATATTTGTTGCAGGTTTATTACTGGAGGACACACAGCGTTCATAAACACAACCCCCATCCGCGGATCCTTACCTTCAAAGGGAACCACAGCCAAGGCATGCTGCCTGGTTTGCACCCATTCAACCACTATTCTTTTTACGTAAAGGTCTTCAATAACAAAGGGGAAGGGCCTCAAAGTTCAACACAGGAGTTTAGGACACCAGAGGGAGGTAAGAATTATTTTTTTTTACAAATCTAATAATTAAACGTTAAAACCGTTGGAAGGGAACCTCCACCACTATACTTATGTTTTACATGCTAATTTTAAAGGAACATAAAGAGGGGGTTTAATACCATCTAGTGGCAAATTAGGAATTTGCATTCAAATAAGATTATTTGATAAATATGTTTAAATTTATGTAGTGTTTGATATGATATTGAAATAAACTGTGCATATCACGTTACAACTTTCCCTTAATATTTCTTTCTTAAATCATTAAGCAGTCATCCACTGTACACTCATTGCTTATGCTTTTTATGGCAGAGCCTGGGCCTCCTGCCGCCCTTAAAGTGACAAGCCTAAGCCAGGACTCTTTAACCCTTGAATGGAGTCCTCCTCATGAACACAATGGTCACATCACTGGCTACGACCTCAAATATCAGCCAGGTGAGAAGTTTTTTGTTTGTTTTTTATCTTTTGAAAGTTAGCAAGCGAGATTGTAAATCTATTTCATGTGAACAGCATCCTCTGTCATCTAGTGTGTAGGCTTGTAAATCCTTCAATTTCATGACCTAAGGAGTTACGAATCTTAGAGTAGTTTAACTGCATTTTAAATGTTTTTACAATTAGAACAACCCAAGTTAACAAATCAACTCTGGTCACTCCCCACTTCTGTTTCTGCACCCTACTCCTCTGTGATCCAAATCTTTAAATTTTCACCCTTTTCATTATTTAAACTCCACCTACAACCCCTCACCCTCCTCCTATCGCGACACAACTTCCTGCTTCCCAATTTCCTTCTACATCCCATTGTTGTCGTCGTCCGTCCCTCATCCCTGTAGTCAATAACTCCAATGAACTGGGCCCAGAAAAGGAGCTGCCCCTGGCTGCCAATGAGACCTCTATCACTTTGAAAAACCTCAAGTACGGCCCACGCTACAAGTTTTATTTGAGTGCAAGAACAAGCGCTGGAGCAGGCCCAGCCATTTCTGAGGAAGCTGTCATCATGCAGGATGAAGGTAAGTCATCAAAGGCAGACGAGTGTAAAACATGGAGCATGTGGGAGAATGTTTAGGATGATCAAAAGTGAACATTTGTAAATTGTTCATAGATGCCCTTTAAAAAGAGACATAAAAACATTTAAATAAGATCCTATCTGAAATAGATACTTAAATACTGGTATAATAGAAATCTGTAGATACATTTCTAATGTAAATGTGTTTGTTTCGGATAAATATATCTGTAAAATTTATGCTAATGTTTTGTAATCTGCAGCAGCTTTGATCTGAAGCTCTCGAGCTGAAACAATAAAAACTTGAGTCGCAAGCTGCATGTGAAGAAAGTGATAACGGCCACAAACTTCAGACCCTTAGCTTTGAAGAGTGTCACCATAGAAACAGTAATCAATTTAAAAGTGGATTGTATATTACTAGGAGGCTACGCCCTGAAGCACAAACTAATTAGATTATAATTTATGAAATGAACATCATACATTATTGAAACTATTGACTGAAACAAACACATTAGGAAAGTGTTTATAAAGGTCATCAATCATGTAAGACGAAAAAAAATTTATTCCCGATTTACCGTGACAACTAAACATTTTATTTTTCTTCTCCCTCAGAAAAAAAAACAGAATTCAAATGAAAATGTTTGCTAAATAAAGCTTTGTATGTTGGAAGAGATTGATAGCATGGTTTAATTGTAACTGTTTTGTTATTAAACCCTTACTCCTCTGTTATATGTTTAAGTTCAAGTGGAATTATTATTTTTTATTATTATGAAGGAGCCTTTTCATCTAGTATTTGGCTTTTTGTATGATCAAAAATATTAGTTTGATCAGACCAAAGTTAATTGGCAAGACAGCAGTTTGCAGGAAAATGCTTTCTTCTGAAATATATGTATTTTTTTACTTTTAGTTCTACAAAATCTTGAACTGCTTGGCTAAAAGAGAAGTAGCCTAAAACATCTCAGTTACTGTTGTAGTCAGATTTGTACATCTGCTCATATCTGGCAGGAGTTTCATGTTTATTTGGGGCTTTTAGGTTTTTATTTCACTCGGCATAAAGTTAAATAATTCTACTTAAAGGATTGCATGCTCTATCATTACTCATAACAAGAATTAAGTCTGAAAGTTACAATGTATTGTGATATTCTATCCAACACAGCTTCAGAATTACACACATAACCTTAAATATAGAAATAGACTTAACTTTATCTTTATATAAGGTATAATGAAGGTTTTAGGGTGTCCTTTAACTTAACAAGGTCATGGCCTCTTAAATTCTAGTTATTAATGCTGATTGCAGTTGGCAGTTTTTTTTTTTTGCTTACATAAGATAGATTTATTTACAGTCATTTGAATAAAACTCAATAGGCTAAACTGGCCCATCAGGAAAAATGTGCCACTTAAGGTTTGAGTCTCATAGCCCTTTATATTTTTATAACTAATGGCTGCAAAGGATTTAAAATTGTTGGCTAATGTGTTCTTGAAACAGAAAAAGCAATAAGTGATGCATCTAGCCCTGACCTCAGCATTATTTAAAAAAAAAATTGAAATTTTGTTTAACAGTCATTTATGCACTCAGGAACATGGATGTAAACATTTAATCACAACTGCACAAACATTTTAGGTAGATGGATTTTCCCATTACCTAAAGATTTATAGTGTACATCGGTATAAAGAAAATTACCTCAGGTGATCTTATTAGTGAATGAAGCCTTTTGAAGCAATTTGTTGGCCCATCATATTATTTTTGGTTTCAAGAAAATTATGAACTTCTAAAAATTTGATCTTACTTTTAGGAGTGCACTGCAAAGCCTGGCAGGAGTCAGGTGCAGAAATAATTTAGAGGTGTTAGAATTAGTATCCTCTTGATATTGGCTATTTGGTCAAATTTTTTTGCCTTTGGCTGACTGATAAGCGCACATGACTGTCAACTGGGAGCCTGGGGATCGATTCCCACTCGCGCCCTCACCTTGCTGCATAAGCATGGTTTGGGGTTCTGGCAGGAAAGTAGGCTATAAACCTTGGTGTTGTGTTTTTTAAATCACAGTTTTATAGCCCGGTAGCACCATACACAACAAAGGATATATTAATTTTTATGCTGCTTTTTACAATCTCAAAATGTGTTACATGGCTCTAAAATTGCCTAGAAATGGGCCAAAAATCATACAGTGTATGCCCACCTTGCCCCCTGGGATACAGGCAGAGTCATGTGCTATCTATGCATAGAAGAATGGAGCAGGTGGTGCAACATAAACACCTTGCATTAAAGCGATATGAGTTAAACAGTTACCTGTTGAGATATTAACCACTTTTGATGTAAGTAATTATTGTATGTAACATTAATCTGTGCAACGAATGCTTCAACATTCGCACATGAAGAAACTCTACAAAATAGCAGAAAAGCAGTCAGTTTGGATACTATTAAAAAATTTCACATCCGGTTTTTAAGACTTGGGGAAAAAAACTGTGATTCAGAAATATTGCCTGGGACATGTCAGTGGCTACAACACACCCATATTTATAGCCAACTTTCCTGCAGGAACCCAAACAATGCATGAGTAGCAAGGTGCAGAATGAGGGCCTGGGCAGGATTTGATCTTATTTCCCAGGCCATGCGTGCTTACCAATCAGCCAAAGGAGCAACTTCAAGGCCAAACAGCCAGGGCGCCTTATCAATGGGAACCATAGTGACAGGACCCCCCCAAACTCACACATGGTTTAATAAACAGAGGATACGGATTATGAATCCATGCACATGGTTTATTAAACCGAGGGAAAGGATTCTTACACCTCAAAATTATTTCTGCACCTGACACCTGCCGGGCTCTGTATTGTACACATCACACTTTCTTTCCACGTTTCATTCCTTAGATTCAGTTTCACAATTACCCATTTAGCCTCATGTTGATGTCCTTAAATTGAAGCTATTTTTCTGATACAAAAGTCACAAAGGCTGAGAGATGAGTGGTGATCTTAAAGTAGTTCATCTTTTGTTTCTCTATATCTGTTTGTCTAACCTGTTGCATTAAATGATCGTTGATGTGTGTGTATCTACATAGATGTGGAGAACCCATTGCAACATGCTCATCTTTGAGGATGTTCCTCTTCTCTCTTCTGTCTTTCATCCACCAAAATGTTTGCGTTTTAAGCCATATAGATGAAAATGCTTTTTGAGATGTGCCTTTTTAGTTCCACATGATAAAAACAGATAAGACTTTATTAAACTGGCATGCTGCCTTTCTTCCTCTTTGTTGTTGACAACTTTGACCCTCTTGTACTTTTGCACGATGAATGCTGGTTGTGCTTCCTGCTTCATGGCGAGGCTTTCCCTTGCATGCTAATGAACTCTGTGTTTTGTGCATAATGACTTTGTGTTTGCTGTGTCCCCCCTTGTGGAAAGTGTTTGTGTTTTTGTGTCTTTTGTATGTGTATGTCCACGTTTGGGTTTGGTGCCATATTTTATCCTTTTGGTGTTGTTTACAGGAGGGACCCAAACCTCTCATCCCATTGCATGGTCTCCTCCACGCCGTCCAATCCAAAAGGGTACAGGCTATGTCGAGATTAGTAAACTACATGTCTGATTAGTTGGTTATGAGCTTGACTCTGAAATCCATGTTTGTTTATTTGTTTCCCCATCCAATTCTGTTGTGCACTTTTATGTGGGTTAAGACAAGGAATTACAAGTGTTTCCTAATAAATTAGAAAAGCTTTAACAAGTTAAATCCATTTAAATAATTTATCATAACTGAAACTCCTTTATAAAATTGAAACCAGACATTTAAATGCTTTGCACGGAAAGAAATCTATTCCACACATTTGTTGGGCAAGACTAAGATCAATGCTTGATGACGGCCATTCTAAAGATTTAATTGGAGGGGTTTTCTGCCGTTTCGAAGACCAGCTGGTGTCTAATGTTTAACTTCCCGAGCATTGTCTACCAATGTTGCTTTAAAATCGGCACATAGGTCTTTGTCCAGAATGTACTATCACAGTCCTTTGAAGTGTACACAGCATTTCTGTATGAATAGCCCTTTTTTATTTGTGTTACTTTGTATTCTTATTTTCTATTAAAAACTATTCTGATTTATTAAGATGCACTTGTATAATCAGACAAAAAGCATTTGATTACCTCTTCTTGAATTGCCCATTGCCCGACAGGCTCGTCTTGACGACTGTCTCTTCTCTTGTGTGCGCAGCACGGCCTTTCACAAATGTTAGCTCCTCGATTGAAGAAGATGGGGCCCTCATCAGTTGGGAGTACTGGGGCCCAGAGAAAAATGTTTATGTAGAGTATATTGCGGACAACAGTAAGAAACCCATCACATTAATATTTCTCTCAGCTCCTTGCATGGGTGGCAAGAGACTCCTACTTCATTACTGGCTTCTGCAGGTGATTAGAAATATTGGCAGTCTTGTTAACGCTGGGTCCTGCCAGCGCAGACCCTGATTTGATAAGTGAAGTTTCCTGTGATTGGATTTTTAATAGCTCCATGCTGGTATTGGCTGGAGTTCTCATTTCAAGCAACAACGTCGATTGAATTTTTGAGGAAAATCTGACAAAAATCAGCTCTTTGGGGTTTTTTTTTATGACCACAGAGGCTGATTAAGAAGCTTGCAGGGTTTTCTTTCTACCTGCAGTGAGTTTAAAAGCACTGTGGTATGACTCTCTCACACCTATTGTGTCATGCATTCAGTTAGGAAATGTCATCATAAGACTTCCAACTAATTTAAGAAACATAATCCAGAGATCATCAGTCATGACATACATCATTTTTACCTCATTTCCAGTGTTTCTTTTTAGGTGGCCCTGACAGTCCATGCGCAGAGAAACAGATAAAGCAATGCAACAGTTTTTAAGCAATCAGTAAACAAGTGGATTTCTATCTCAGTGATAGCTTAGCGCTGAAATAAGTGCAGCAAGTGCCATAGAAATTGGTGTTTTATTTCTTTATCTAAAGTTCTTAAAATTCAATGTTTTCTCTATTGGCTGTTTTTTTGTCAAACCAACTGTCAAATGGACTGTAGAATACCCCTTTTTGAGTCGTTGGAACAAAATGTAAAAAGAAAAATCAACAAAAATACTTTTTTTTACCTCAAGGTACTTTTGTACCCTATTATTCGTCATAATATAATACTTTTAAAGTGGAAGGAAAAATATACACAGCTTAGCATATTTCTTTTACAAATAAAAATCTGAGAATGCCTCCATCACCTTTGCACAGTACATTTAGAGACTGAAATATTTGCCCATTTCTCTTTACAAAATAGCTCACGGTCAGTCAGATTGTACACAGAGTGCCTGTGAACAGCATTTTCAGGTTTTGCTATTATTTTAATTTGATGCATGGCTGGATTTCACTGGGCCATTTGATAAATTGTTATGCTTTGATGTAAACTATTCCATAGCACCTCTACCTATATGTTTAGAGTTGTTGCCCTACTAGAGGGCGAACCACCACCCTAGTCTCAGGTCTTTTGTAGCCTCTAACAGGTTTTCTCCAAAACTTTCCCTGCGTTTAGCTTAATCCAAATCCCTATTAACTCTTATCAGCCTCAATGGGGCCAGTGAAGAAAAGCGTCTCCATAGCTTAATTGTATCACTTCTATGTTTAAGTTGATGTGTGCCTTCTTTTGAGCACACAAGGCGTTTGACATGCAGACCAAAAGTTGAATCTTGGTTTCACCTGATTAGAGCATTTGCTTAGTCCATGATGTAGCTTTTGTAAGCCTTTAACAAAACTCCTTTGGGCCTTTTTTTATGGATTTTTGGACGCAATTTAAAACCCACAAATTCATTGCTGTCCCACAGTACTGTACATATATCTTACAAGAGTCTAATAGTTGTCTTGTCAACTGATTCTCTCACCTGGACCATGGAGTTTCTAAGCACATTTGTTGCATTTGATTTTAGTTAAAGCTATTAAAGTAAATGAGGCTGCAGCAATGCACTCTACCCTCTGTTACCTTTATATTTTTCAAATAATATAATACAAATATGCGCTACCTTTTGATGGTCTATATTATGAAATCCCATTGAAAAACATCAAAGTTTCTGATTGTAACATGTGGAGAATGTCAAAGGACACGAGAATTGTTATAAGTCACTATGTACAGTAGTGTGTTATCTTGTAGATAATTTGACAGTTCTGAACTAATTTTGAAGCAGAACCACAAGCCAAATGTTCATGAGTATTGTGACAATTCATCATAAGTGACAGAACAGGAAAACTAGTTACTGAACACAACGTTTTAATATTTTCTATGTGGCAGACATATCTGTTGGTTATGTCTCTGTAGATTTTTGAAGAGTTTTAATTAAAGAGTGTTATGAGCAATAAGCAGCTGTACCGAACCAATCTTGTTTCCTCTTAGTTATTTTTAGCCGGCACTAAATGTCAACAGTTTTTATTTTTCAGTTTACATAGGCTCGTTCATGATGAGCTGCATTGCGCTATCAGGGCCACCACAATAATTACTCCAAACCTTCATTTACTGTATTTATTTTTGTTCTACTCAGAATATTTAAAATTGCTTGCAGAGTAATGCCATATCAATAACCATTTTTTGAAAGTTAGCCAAGTAGCTCCCATTGTTTCATCAACTCCATTAAGCTCTTCTCAATCCGTCATACATACCTCACTACGTCAACGTCCTTCCTGCAGGTGAAGGTAAAGAGGTGTGGCAAAAAGAGCCTGTGAACGGTTCTCAGAACGTTAAGCTGAAAGGTCTAAAGGTGGGCCGATCCTATAGGGTGCGTGTGGTGGCTGAGGGTCCTCAAGAGCAGCCGCTCCACTCCAGGGAGCTGTTTGTCACTGTCCCAGGTGAGGCGCTTCCTTGACTGTGGCCTCCACGTTTACCTGGCCGAGTCAGGCCTCACAATGTTACTTGTGTAGTATTTCTAAAAGTTTTTACCATTGTTTCATTTTGCGTGGTTGAATTTGTGTTTTAACTGAAATGTTGCTGTTAGGGGTGTAACAAGATCTCCTAATATTAAAACGCCACAGTGTTTTTTCACAAATGTGTAGTATTTTCCACAATATACTGTGTAACTATTGTTAGCATATGACCTCCTCTAGTGAAGTAAAAGTGATCTGTTTTATCAAACCTCAGTTATGAAGGCGGTTACAATAAGCTTGACTCTACAGTAGCTAGAGTTGAGCCCAATATGTTACTGACAGATTAAGATTCAAGTGATTCAAGTAAGTTTATATACATGTTTCTTCCGACTATAAGTAATTTTACCAGTGGACCAACCAGAGTCCTGACTATAATCTGATAGAGAATCTGTGAAGGTATTTTAAAATTAGGATGATGGTAAGGCGGATTTCCAACCAAAAGTAAGTTGTTATCATAAGAAGAAATTGATTGCTGTAATACCAGAATTAATCCATTCATTATTCAGAAGGGTCTATTCAATTGTTTTTAATACTAATTTTCTTAACATGTGAAAAAAATGTCCCTTTTAAATGCCCCATACTTGTATAGCGCTTTATTTAGTCCCTATGGACCACAAAACACTTTACACTACATTCAGTCAAGCACAAGTGAATGGTGCACTGACAGAGGTGAGGGTGCTAGACACTGGTGCCAAAGCTAAGGGCCTATTTCAGTTTTTGACAAGTCAGGATTTCATAATGCTTATACTGATTTTAGCTGACTTAATTGTACACTGAATGCAGATCCTTTATAATCTGTGAAATCTGAGCTCCATTTGTAAAAAAAATAAAAAAATTAAAAAAAAGATTCTCAGTTTCACTAAAATCTCTTCTTGTTCTCATGAACCCAGGATTGTTATTCTCATGAGCTGGATGCTTCGTTACACCTCTAGTGGCTGTAGTTCTGTACACTATAACAGGCATGTGGAGACATAATGTACGAGTTTGCATGACGTTTTGGGTTAAAACATTGCACATTGTATATCACACTAATTTTGGAGATATTCGTATAACCCAAAAAAACAAAATCCTAATGTAGAGGTTCAGTATTTTTGTATAGTTATAATATCCAACCTAATGTCACACAGAAGAGACTTGTGTGTTGGTTGATGATTGTAGTTGTGTGTGTGTGTTTGAATGTCACCATATGTCTTGTTAGTTTGCAATACTTCTAATGCTGTTCCATCGTATTCTTAAATTAATCCAGAAGCTTTCCTGCTCATCTAACGTAATTGTAATTTTTAAAAAGCGCTATCATGTTTTGCTCATGGCACTAACATCTGAAAAAACAATGATTGGCCATATCAGCTCATCACGGGGACATTTTCCTCATCTCAAAAGAGTGTAGAAATATTGCATTTACAATTGTCACATTATTTCTCTGTCTCTGGCCAGCTGTGACAAGCAGACAGGTAGACATCGCCACTCAGGGATGGTTTATTGGCCTCATGTGCGGCATCGCCCTGCTCATCCTCATCCTTCTCATTATCTGCTTCATTCAGAGGAATAAAGGAGGGAAATATCCTGGTGAGTCACAGCACAAACCACAACATGCGCAGAAATAAGCCCAATGTGGAGTTTTTCCAGCTATCTTAGGAAGCCATCAGAGATAACAGTTGTATGTTTTTGCTATTGAAATTTGAGATTCACACGTACAGTTTTTCTGAATGTTGCTTCACCTACTAGAAACATTTTTTCATTGTTTTTGGGAAATGTTTTTCACATTATTTTTTTCTCAATCTTGCAACAAATATTCAACTTAAGAATGTGAGAGAAGTAAATAAACTTTGCCTGAATTGCTTTATCTCACCAGTCAAAGAGAAAGAGGATGCACACACGGACCCGGAGTTCCAGCCCATGAAAGATGATGACTGTACTTTTGTGGAATACAGGTGAGAGAACATGCTGTTACAGCTGGATCCACTACCACCTCCCAAAGTCCATCTTTATCCATCAACCCCCACTCGCGTTGTGCCCTCCTCTGGCCCAGATCTGCTCTTTCTGGGCTGGGCTGGCACTCTTCACTTTCTTCCTCTTCTCGACCCTTAACAGCTGACAATAAACCATCCAAAACCACCAATATTAGTCACAGCATCAAGAGGAATGAAGCCAGTTTGAGGTTCTGACTAGAAGCACAAGGTGTTTTTTTTTTTCTTTATCTTTCTTGGAAGCTTCTCATGTTGGACTGGTGAGTCTACTAGACATCACATTGTGGTGCCATTTCAGGAGCACAAATCTTCAGGTTTAATGGATTTTGAATTGACCAATTGTACATTTTTAAGAGATGAGTAGCACAAGCAAACATTAACTCTCATCCTAACTAATAAGGTATTCATAAACATTGTGTATACAGTAACGATAGTGTTAACACTTTGCCTAACCTCCAGTAGTTCTCCAGCTATGCTTACTAGCATCATCCTTCTGGGCTGCATCTTCAATAGCATGCTAAAAAAAAAGGCAGAAAAGAAGCACTTTAAATCTGTACATGTAACATTTTGGAATATTGTTTTTAAAAATCAATTTATAAGAGTCTTGATTTTATATTTTGTATTATATTCCTTTTTGTATGTAGATTGAATATGTTCTATGGATTGTATGCATGGGTATACAACATTTTGCTCCAGGGAATAATGTGTTGAATGGAATTATTGTTTACATATAGATATGGTAGATATATTATATAAGTGCATATGGATCTGATGTGACATTTAAAGCATGTCGAAGACTGACAAAGGCTGGTTAATTGTGCTACTGGCTGACGACCAGTTTGGACATTTTTTAAGCCTGAAATAGCTGATTTTCCATATATCTCTTTTTTGTGAACTTTATAAAAAGATCAAAATCAGCAGTACTGGAGGCATTGCTTAAGTTAAGCCCAATATTAATTATAGCTTTCTTTTGCTATCTTGATGTCAAAGGTGCCAGTTTCTGAAATAAGTCATGTTACTATAGCAGCATAGATTGAACTACTTGAATATTGTAGCTTTTAGCAATAGCTACTCATATTCCAATAAATAAAATAGATTAGACCCTACATCACATTACCTTTACAATAACCATTTACACGGCATATCTGATAATTTTCACTATTTTTGTTGTTTGTTTGTGCTTAGGGTTGTATCTCATTATGTTTTATTAATTTCCGTGTCGGAAGTTCAGAAATAAATTCAAAAAAAGATGTTAAAGAAGGAAACCAAGCACTAGGAACCCAGCAATGCAGTCAAAAGTTTTCAGAGCGCAATGTTAGGTGGAGAAACACCAAATTCGGGCATCAGTCAGTAAAATGTCCACCCATAAAGAAGATATAGTTAGAAAGTCAATGTGTGTTCCTATGACAAGTACTTGAATGCTGATTTTCCAGTGAAGACACAGAAATCAGGTGAATATCGTCTTAGAGCAGTATCTTGGAGACATAACAATCATGCACTCTTTTGAGCCATTTATAAAGCAATCCACATGAAGTCCTATCTGTAATTTGAGTGTTAAACAACTGCATTTGACAAAATTGTTGTCCAAAATATAGAATTTGCAGTGTTTGTATTAAAGTAGAGCAGTGAATAGCATAGTGCCTACCTCCTTTAGAGCGGCACTCCAAAGACTTTTTTGCATAAAGAAAAAAGTATTCTAGAATTACTTATTTGCTTTGATCAAAAAACTAGACAGCCTGAAACTGATTTTTTTTTTCAAGATGTTTAAGTTTTATGATTTTAAAATATTACCAAATCTAAAAATCAAGCCCTTAATGGTTTTGCCTTAAACTTTTTAGTGCCACCAGTACATAATGGTTTTGAACTTTTTATTATCAAAAATCCCAACAGTCTATTTTATTTACACAGAAAGAGTATGCCACCTAAAAGGGAGATTTATTAAATAAACCATGCCGGAAAGTGTAGAAATAACGTGCCTTTGTTAGAGAACCCTTTCTTTTCATTCTGTTTCATTTTATTCAGCAGGAACTTTGCATTATGTCAATAAAAAGGCATAACCTAACCCACCTGAGCTGTTTTTGTTTGATTGTACAGCAACTTTTTGTTCTGTCTAATTCATGAATTTGTTTATTACAAATGTAAAAAAAAACAACAACAGAAAACTCTCCAAAGTGTGTGAGTGGAGTAGTGAAACTAGGAATGAATGTGTGAGATTTAGTGAGATGCCCTCATCTGATGTCATTGTTTTGGGTCTCAGTTAAGGTAAGGGGGAATGAAGGTGTCTGTGGGGGGTTTGTCTGAGCTCTGTGGAAGTCACTGTGGAGAAAAGTCACTTGCAATCATCAATTTTGATATTCACTCATAAAGCCTTGGTCATGCTCTGTCTAACAGTTTTACCTCAACAATATGGTCCCACTATGACACTCCATAAATGTGTTATGCTTACTGATTGTGATCTCCTGTAATAAATTTGAAGAACATTGCAGCATTATGATGGCTTTATGATCACATCTCATTGATGTTCAGCTCATATAACCATGGAATGTTTCTGATGATCTGATTTCCAAAGAAGATTTTCTTTGTAGATGTTTCATGCATTGTGCCAGGTTGGGGTTGTTTTCATGCTTGCTTTGCAGGGTGTGCATCTGAATTCTTTGCTTTTCAAATTTTATTCACTTCATTGTGCCAGAGCTTCTCGTGTTTCATCACAGCCTCTGTCTTGGGATGGGGAATGCTTTTGTCTCACAGCACATTTACCACCTCATGTTTGGTTTCAAGGGGAATTTAGACAGAGAAGGATGGCTAAAGCTTTATTCCCTGTTGCCTGATAGAAACCAATCAGTCATAGCTTCTGTTTTTTTTTTGTTTTTTTTAGATATGGAGCAAATCAAATTCCAATATGATTCACATTGGTTGCATATTTTTCTTTCAACTTTGAAACTTTTCAGCCTAAGGTATTAGTTATAATTGCACAATTGGAAATTTCATGCTCCATCTAAAAAAAAGTGATCACTAATCTTCTTGCATCTGCCGCCTCATCTCACCTGTAACATCTGCATGTTATTTTCTCCTTCAGTGACAATGAGGACCATAAACCGCTAAAAGGGAGCCGCACGCCGTCTAACGGGACAGTTAAGAGAGACGACAGTGACGACAGTTTAGTTGACTACGGGGAAGGAGGAGATGGACAGTTCAACGAGGATGGCTCCTTTATTGGCCAGTATAGTGGAAAGAGTTCCAGCAGGGACAATGCTGAGGGCCATGAGAGCTCAGGGGCCCCATCCCCGATTAACGCTATGAACTCCTTGAACTCTTTTGTGTAGCTGATCAGTTTTAACAGACCAGTTTGGTTTGCTCCTTGCATCCCTACAATGGCAGCATTTCCTTTAAGCAATTGGGAGGGTGTAGGGTCTCACAATGCTGCATGGCTTCATGATCACGCACCTCAGAGACATCCCCACATGGCACAAGAAGTATAGAATGACTGATGATGTTTTCGCCTGGAAATCATCATGATGGAGTTGGACTTAATAGCTGAATTATATGATACTGATTTGACTATACACGTTTTTACTTTATTGATATATTATTAATAATTTGACATTAACGCATATTGCATCTTTCAATAAACCTCACATGAACAATGCCGTGCTTTTCTGGAATACAAATTTAATGTTGGTTATCACATTCTTGTCACACTGAAGCAGTGTATCTAACATGTACAGTATATTTCCAACAGATAACAGGAAACTGTTGTGATGTAATGCACTGATATGATGTACATGTATGTGCTACATTATTTCTGTTTCCACATGCATTAACAATCCCAATGGCAGGATTATGCACAGCTGCTAGCCTGTTTAGCTGAGTTATATAGGGGGTACAGTATTTTGCAAAAGTATTCATACCCCTCAAATTTTTATACAATTACAGTCTCAAACTTCAGTGTGTTTTACATATATTTTATGTAACACACACAAACTAGTTTATTTTCCCATTTTTAAATGAAGAAGAATCTGAAAAGTGTGGTGTGCATTTGTATCCACCCAGAATCCATACTTTTTTATATCATATTTAGCAATGATAACAGCTGCAAGTACTTTGGAGTATGTCTCTACCAGGTTTACTTGTCTGAAGATTGAAATATTTGCCTTATATCTTAAAATCTGGCCATGGTTTCTCTTGATTTAGGTCCTTACTTTGACTGGGCCACTCTAACACATACATATGCTTTGATTAAATCAATTCAATATTAGCTCTGATGGGTTGTGTAAATGTTGCATTGTTGT
The DNA here is from genome assembly GCA_028564705.1 of Apricaphanius iberus. Classification (NCBI taxonomy): domain Eukaryota; kingdom Metazoa; phylum Chordata; class Actinopteri; order Cyprinodontiformes; family Aphaniidae; genus Apricaphanius; species Apricaphanius iberus. The sequence goes on from JAPXFQ010001222.1 coordinate 270,896, forward strand.
AAGTCTGAAAATAGAGAACAGTCACAGGATTGTTCTTTCATTTCGATTCAATTCAACATCAAATATACTTTATCGATCCGAGCTATAGTGTTGTTGTAACTCATACAAATTAAACATTTAAGGAGTTGTTGTAGATTATGATGGCTCTGGACAGGAAGGATTTCCCGTAGCGGTCTGTGTTGCAGTGAAACTGAAGAAGCCTCTGACTGAAGACACTCTGTTGTTGTAAGATAGTCTCATGAAGGTGATGCTGAGGGTTTTTCTGTTTTTTTATTATATGAAAAATCCTTTCTTTGCATTATCACCTCCAGAGGTTCCACAGTCACCTACAGAAGAGAACAAGCGTTCTTTATCGAGTTGTTGAGCCTTTTTAGTTCCTGACTCTCATGCCGTGGCCCCAACAGATAATATCTGAAGAGATTACACTCTCAAGGACAGACTTGTAGAAGATTTGCAGCATCTTGTTTTGGATATTGGTTGGATATTTTTTTTCCAACCTAACTTTAAAGTGTTATGTGTCATCATCCCAGGCCTGAATGCTGTTTTTATGGTATTTCCTCCGTGCTCTTTGTTCATTACTGATCTCTAACAAACACACAAACAGTTTGATTTATACAGACATTGAACTTAACCCAGGGGGAGGTAAATGGATTTGGTTATGTGTGAAAGTTTTACTGGACTTTATTTGGGAGTAATAGATTAAAGATGACTCAGCTCAAATGCACACCACCACCTTTTCCTTCAACTTGAACAGCTTTTTCTTGGTTTGTCACAGAAAACCTCAATACATATACACTGAAAACTAAGAAGAAGCTAAACCACCCAAGGGGGATAAATCATTTTGCAAATTGAGTGCTGGACATTGCTACTAACAGGTCCTCCTTCATCACCTCTATGTTAATCTGCCCCTGCAAAGGTAGAAACTGAAATGCAGTTTTGCATGTCGCCTACCATCTTCACTGTATTTTATAATCTTTGCTCCTGCATGTGACCTCCTGTCATTCAGCTCGATCCAGAGGCCAGAGGTGAATCCTGAAGGTTCAACAGCTTAGAGGGCTCTTTCAGCAGGTTGTGCCTTTCTAAAACAGGGACTCTGTACTGAATGTTCTTCTGTTGGAGTTCAATTTTTAGAGTGAAGACAATAACAGGACTTATATAAGACATGTTTCAAGAGCAAATAAAACACTTGTCACTAGGGTGAGTGAAAAAATAAATTCATAAATTCACATCTGATACTGTTTTACATGTAGGACCGTCTTTATTTCTTCATTTGGATAAGATTAAAATTTTTTTGAAGCTACTTATGGTGCATCAGAGATCCCATTGATTGTATTTCTGCCATGTTTTAATGTATATGGATCTATTTGTGAATGTGTGTGAGAGAGAGTATTTGTGGATGCCTGACATTCATTTTCATTAAGGAAAAAGTTATTCAAATGTGCGGACTATACTTGAGGGCCTTTGGGTGGAACCAAGGTTTTCTTTTTCTTAACTTGCATCAAGTTTTATTTTTGAAACATTTAGTTGATGAGTATTTGATGACTGTGTAAATACATGTTGATTGTACAGTGACAAGCAGAATATGAGTGGAAATATTGTGCATGATGTGGTTTCATTTGTTAATTTGACTATAATGAATATAGATAACCATAGACTGGTAGAGAATATATATTCAGCCACAAATGCTTTTTTTGTTTTATTTTATTCCTATTATTATTGCCGTGCAACTTGTAAATTGTAATTAACTAACTGAACTGAACTTTTTTATGAATATTATTTTTTTTCTGATACACATAAAATGTATTGCACAGGCTGATACTCAGATTCCAACTGGTTTTAATGGTTTCTATTAGACTTCTGTAGGAATGTGTTCATTTTATTTTTCGAATATTTCAGATATTTTGTATTTTAGAGCCAGACTTATACTAACAGAATATTTCATTTCAGCTATTTAACTTTTCATTCTCTTCACTGTTGGTTTGACTTTCAGTTTACAGTAAATATGAAGCATAAATAAATAATCTGCTTTACATTTTCAGACTCATACTTTCTTGAATGAACACTATTACTTAGTCTGTGTATGTAAAGTGCTACATATTATATCCTTTATCCATTCTGTAAAACCTGATTTTGCTATTTTTATACATATCACACAAACAGATTATTTGGTCATAACAATGGAGTATTAAAGTATGTAAAATTATATAATCTGCAGCCTGGCAGCAGTGGAAATAGCAGATTTCCTACATAAATCTACCATAGTGCGTTTGTGTTAATGAAAAATCATTAACTCAGACATACAGTATATGGAAATATGAGTCTATACAGTAGAGTACTTTAAAAAGCTTTAAAAACATTAACTACACAGGCAGAAAAACAATGTTTAGGAACCCCTTCCATGACAAAAACTAAAACACCAACTATCTCTGAAATAACTATAAATGGTTTAAATAAATATATATATAAATCGTATAAATGTTTTTTTGGCAACATATTTTGCTGTACTCACTGTCGTCAAGTGATGTCTGTACTTCACAATGTGCAGTTTGCATTCGGCCAAAGGTACTTTGGTACCTCTTTCTGCTCAAACTGCCTCAGTATAATTTTCAGGTCTTTTCTCATATAGTCATATTCAATAATTCAGAATATATTTGAGGATGCTCAAAATTTTTACAAAATAGTACCTTGTGGAATATGCATGTTTTTCATAAAGCCCACACTATTTTTTATTGGTCTGATCCAATGCTCTAACTTTAAATGTTGTGTTTTCATCAGCTGTAAGCAGAGAATCATGGTTAACAGGAATAGACTTGAAAACTTAAGTCTCTGTCTAATTATTATATATAATGTGCTTCACTTAGTGAGTTGACCTACTGAAAATAAATTTAAACTTTTGAATGATATACAGATTTCAGTGGTTTTGTTTAATTTTCTTTGGTTCTTTTTCTACTCATTCTTCTCTGATCCGTTGGTTGCCTTTCCTCAAATTCCACATCCTGGGATGTTGGCTACAGGTCCAGGTTGTCACAGGAATAAGAACATACTTGAAGATTTTTGTATTTTGTAAAACTAACATCCACATGGATTGCGGGACCCAAGGAAAATCCCCCAAAGCACCACATTTTCTCAGACATCTTGTCTTTTTTTCTCTTGCGTCCTGGTGTAACGAGTTCCCCAAAAACAACTTACAGTTACCATACTACATCCGAGACTTACCAAAAAAAAAATTCTGATCCTCATCCCTTCATTGTTGGTGCTTTTGGCAGTGGCAAGAGGTCAGAATGAGCACTGTTACTGATCATTAGCCAATAAAATATCAATAATAAATAAACTGCTATTAATTTTATATCAGAACCAGAAAATGTAGAGCGCCTGTTGAATCAGGCCACATGGGCCAGCCTCACTTCCCTGGCGCATCATTAAGCCTTGGCTGCCAATGATAATTTTGAAGCCCCATTAGTGTTCCCTCTTGTATCACAGATGATAGACACCACTGAAGACAGAGAACTACCCATAGAAACTACAAAATATATCCCTTATCAAGCTTTCTCAAATCCTTATGCTCCCGTTGTCCATTTTCTCATACGTTACTAATTGAAATTGAGAGTAAAACGTTCCCTTGCTGCCTAATTTATTTCACTAACAGATGAAATGAGGATCTGTGTTATTCACTTCCCCTGTCAGTGATCATAATGTTATACCTGATCAGTCTTAGGTTACTCATAAGACAATTCTTGCTTTTGCTTTCTATTGTCCATGTTTAGTGTATTGCACACAATGATGGAAAACTATACACCACGGCATGCTTTGTTCTCCTCAAACAGGCTGACAAACCGTGGAGACACCAGATATTTAAATTAAGTTTCAATACTGAGTTGGACACTTAGCTGTAATGCAAAGATCAATGATGTCTTTAGAAGCATCAACAAGTCTGGCCATCCTATTTAAGCAAATCTTTGTTAAATGAACGTTTTATCCTCTTTGTCACATTTTCATTTGTCTACTTGATTGCATTCTAGACTTTTGCAGATAAGCTCTGGATGTGTCTTAAACTGAATCACTTTATAGGAGATTGGGGGGTTATCTCAATGAACATCAGAGGAACCAACATTTTTCTTCAAGTCTGTATGCAGGAAAAATATTTTTTTATCCAGTGTAGAAAAGCTAAAAAAAAGAGAAAAAATTATGTTCCACTCTTCATTTAATCTGCTTTATTCCCACACAAGAACTGATAAGTCTTGCCTTCTAGGATTGACTGAAATGCCTTCCACTCCAAGTAGTTAAAAGTCTAAAATACAAAAAACAACTTTCTAGGGCACCCAAACATGCCTACTTGCACATAATGCACCTTCTACTCTACACACAAAAGAACTTTAAGCATTTGTAAATATGGATGAGTACATCTGCGATAGTCTCCTCAGTCTGAGGCGTCCCTCTAAAGGCCTTATGGAACATGACAGTTGGGCTCCATCTTTGTGGAGCTTGCTTGTGGCACTTCGACCTCCATTAAAGTCATGTTGTCGCAGTAATGTGCAGAGAACAGGGTGCCATCTGTTGCATTATCGCACAGCAATGGTGTCAGGAAGCTTAGAAGTCTGCAGCATTAGAAATACTTTGTGGAAAATGAGAACAGTTTCTTCAAATATGGGCTTTTATCAAGACTTGGACTGATATCAAGACTTGGCTAAAGCAACAACTTTACTAACAGTGCCAAAAGTATTCATTCTCCATTTCCGCAGCGTAACTTCAAACTTCAATGAATTTTGTCCAGAGTTTATTTGAGAGATTAACATAAAGTAATACACAATAGCGAATTGGAAGTAAAAAATAAATGGTTTAAAAATCAATACCAACCAAAAAGAAGAAAGACTGTGGTAGACATCACACATAATCAGCCTTTTTAAATTTGGATTCCAGTGTTCCCAATTTACCTTATTTGTAAATAGTCTGTCTGAGTAATTTCAGTTCTGCAAAGGCCTAAAATGTTTTGTTGGAGAACATTGGAGCACACACAGAAACATGAAAACTATAACAGACTTGTTCTAATTGACAATCTCTGACAAGACGTGAAAGCTGACGCTCCCAGCATATTTCACAATTCATTGAGCTTGGGCTATTTTTCAAAGAAGATTGTGCAGCCCTTAAAAACTTGCAAGTGTCATTTTGTTGTGTGACAAATAAAATTTCAGTTAAATACAATTAAATAAAATATAACATATTCACATTATATATATATATATATATATATATATATATATATATATATATATATATATATAATAAACCTATGCAGTCATCTCATGTTCACACAAAATATTTTTCATTGACAGTATATTGTTTTTAACTGCCTCCATATGTTGTCTTTACTGCCATCTAGTGAAATGAGACAGCTGGACTGATTAACAAGCTTTAATTTAATGAAAATGAAGAAAATGGCTTATTCATTTTATTGTGTGTGAATATTTTCATGGTAAAACTCACAAAGTAGAGTTTAGTCGGCGCATTTTCTAAAATATGTACCATATGTACAGTGTTTGTATAAGAAGAGGGAGTCACTGATTCTCATTGCCGTTGGCCTTCCCTCTCAGGCTTTGCTGCTTATTTCCAAAGCAGCTGAATGCCATTTATCTGTCAGTTGTTGATCATTGCCACCCAACAAGCAGCTGCCCCATTACCCTTCTGAACTCTACTCACCCCCGCCACCCTGCCGACCCCCACCAGGCACCTCCTCCATCCTCTCCCACTCAGCGGTGAATTCATTCTGCGCTGACTGAACGTCTGCCACGGCATCCATTAACCGCTCCCAACTCATCTGCGTCCGGCTCTTCAATTTACTGCTAGGTGGAAAGGCCTGCTCTGAATTGATCTGCAGCTGCTTTTACACGTACTGGCACAACAGAGGAACAAGATCATTATGTGATGTTGTTGTGACTTTCAACTTCCAAAACATTGCAGGAAAAAAAAAAGTCCCTGATGCTTCACATGAGAATACAGGTTTGTTTTTCCAAAGACACTTTGAGCAGAGAGGATACAAAAACAGGTTTTTGAAAAACCCAATGATTAATTCAGAATCTAAGTATGTGCTGTGCAACAGGAATGCTGCAGGAATGCACTCTATTCTTGAATGCACTCAAATTAGCCTTTTTCTTCTTTTTATGTAAATTTGACCTATTCTTGTGCTGTGAAAGCTGGGGAGGAAAATTGTTTATGATTACTCATTGACATTTCCATATGGCAGACGAATGGTTTGCACACACAAACGAGCTTACACGGACACATCATGTCACCAACGTACTTGCTTTTTATTTTAAACTGAACACTTCTTTGGCACAATGCAATTCCTCTAAACAATAAGAAGATTTAATGTGTCAGTGAAAACGTTTATTCTAAAAAAAAGTGTGTATTTGTGGGTTGGCCAAATTTGAACAAAAAACCAAGAGCATTGTCTTGAGGGCAGCGACATAATAAAGACCAAAATACAATCTCAAACAGAACCGAGATAATCAGAGCATGTTTTTTTTTTGTTTTTTTTTGCATTGGAATGACTGCATTTACTGCACAGCAGTATCTTCTGTTCCAAGAAAAGAAGGCAGTTTTTATGCTCCAAGTACTTTTGTGTTGGAGAAATTAGTAGAAATAGTTTCCAAAGCAACAATGTGATTAATAGCTTTGACATTTCATAATGAGTGAACGGCTTGGCTTGGATGGGCTTTTCATGTGGAAAAGTTGGTTTGGACAATTCATGCGTGTGAGAGAGTCTTGGCTTACTGTGGGAAGTTTCCCGCACAATTTGCAAAAGCAGGAAGTCTGTAAAGAATAAAAATCTTTGTTTAATGAGTAAGAAACCCTCTTTTTTCTTTTTCAGGGGCAGAAAAAAATGTTAAATAAAAGAGAAGCTGATTCTCTTTCCACAAACTTCAGAAAATAACATTACTAAAAAAACCTTCAAGCAACTTTTAAAGCATCCCTTTAACTGCTCTTTTACTTTAGTTCAGCTCTACTCAGAAATGTGATCACCCCTTACAACAAATGCATTAATCTCAAGAGCCTTTATCTCAAGAGCCTTTCTCTCTTTCTATTTTCAACCTTCTAACATCATTCTAACACATCCTACCTAGTTTTCCAAGAACAGGCTGGACCGACAGGGCGATTTTCGGGGCCATTTCAGGAACCAACGGAGCACTAATCTTGGGGGTATGTATACTCAGAAATAGGCATATAGAGTAGGAAGCTGTGGTAAAGTCCTGCTGATAGGCTGTAATAAAGAGGGAAATGAGCGGACGCCACCAACAATGTGGTTTTGTAAAATAAAAAGGGTTACTGGCATAGCAGTTTATTACAACATCCATCCATCTATAACAGCCTATCCTATGCAGGGTTGTGGGGGTGCTGGTGCCTATCTCCAGCATTCATTGGTCGAGAGGTGGGGTACAGTCACCAGTGCATCACAGGTTTATAACAAGATAACTTTTGGCGCTTTTTAGCACTTCTAAGAGGTTGATGCTTCTCACTGCCACGACGAAATTGATATGTGGCTGTCTTAGCTAATTTCTTAAAGGGCCAGTTTTTTTTTTTTTGAGATACGCCGGCTGTGAGGGGCCGCCAACAGATTACACCATCAGATAAAAGCTCCAGTAAAAGAGGAAACCCCTTCTGAGTTCACTGTACTTGAATGACATCAATAGTCACCAGATCTGAATCCAAAGGAACACCTGTGTGATGTGCTGCAACAGGAAATTAACATCATGGATATGCAGCCAACTAATCTGCAGTAACTCTTTGATATCGACAGATCAATTTCTCTCTGAGGAAAACCTAGATAGAATCCATCAACCAAAACTGGAGACAGTTCTGAAGTCAAACTGTGTTAACCTAAAGCTGGAATGTAATAGAACCCAAGATCAACCCAAATTTACTATGTAATTATCCATTGTAAATAAAAAAAACACAAACTTCTTTAAAAGTTTGAATGAAGATTATTACTGTTGGCAGAGACTTTATTTCTTCTTGAGGGAGATAACCTTTTTTTCTTTACCAGTGCTTCCATTAACCAAAGTACCCTGCTTCTCCTCAGAAGGTCAAAATGCTCATATGATCGTTTCCTGTATTCGTGATGTAAACCCCCCACCGCTATGTGTGTTTGAGTTGATGGGTGGGGGTTATATCTTTTTGCATGAGGCCCCGTTAAGATTATTGGGGCTAAATCACATTTACTCTCCCTCCCTCCTTCCCACCCATGTCTCTGTGTCCCTCCTTCTCCTCTTCCCCCTGCTATACTCTGCTGCCAGGCGGATACATGACAGCCACCTATTCTTTCCCTCAAACAGCAGGGTGTTTGCTGTTCCTATTATCCACCCTAGAGACCGACCTTGTAACAATGTTTTTTTAACCAGCAGGATCCATCTCTGTTTGCACTGCTTAACAGGAAGAGGAAGAAAAGTGTTCATCTGAGAGTTGAATACATCTCAAATAACCACGATACAACATAATATCCTTTTGAGCTGCACATTATACCGCTCTTTTTTTTTACCGTTCTATGAATTTGCTTGGTCTTACTTACTTACTTTCTTTGACTAGTTTTTCGCATGTGCCCCTCAGGGCTGGGGATAATGTCTTCTTTTTTTGGTGATAACAGCAGATCCCATCTCAGAGGAAAGAAAGTGTTTTTGACAAAAACAAAACAAAAGTCAGAATAATACCTTCAAAGGAACAAAGCGGTCGCTCTCACCTCGAAATGAGGCTGTAGCCAGAATATAAAGTCAGCTTTGGATCACATTAAAAATAACTTCTGCAACCCCCCCACCCCCTCACCACGCACACACAGACACACTCCAAATTCATCCTATAAGGTTAAGTCCTTCAATTAATTCCACTCCATCTCCATCTGAAAGACTGCTGAATTATTTATGGAGGCGGGCGTCTGATGGAGTAGATTATTATTTGGATATTTGGTGTTTACATCCAAGATTTCAATCTAATCCCAAGAGAATTGAGATGGTTCTATGTTTGGTCTGATGCAAACACAAGGCGTTATAATTAGTAGACGTGCCCTTTTTGATATCCTGTCACACGAAAAGCAGGGCACACTTATTTCTCAGCTGCGGCCAGTGACGGGCAGACATGCAGATCAATTTATTTGTCTGGGATAAAAGTAATTGGCTCTTAAACAGTGCTGATGATGCACCAAATCAGTGGAGTGAAATTTAGATTGAGCCATCCTTAAATATGTATCTATGCAAAAAAAAAAAAAAAATCAGCTATTTCCAATTTTTCCTCTGTACATGGCATAATGTGTTTAGTTCCTTGCAAAAGAATTTATACCCCAGATATTTCCCATTTTTCTGATTTGGGACACATCAAACATGCAAACATCTAGAGCAAGACTGAAACAAGTGTTCATAGAGTCGATTAATTCAATCCGAGTCTGAGCTATTCTGCAGATGCATCTGCAGCAAAAGATTGTTGTTTGATATTTAAACAAACAACAATTTTTACAAAAACTTGCCAAACATTTTTGATTTCTATTTGGTAAAAATCATTTAAAATGATGTACGCTTTTCTATCCACTTCACAATTATGATACACACGTGAAATCCAGATAAATATATTGACATTTGTGATTGTAAGATAAAAAAAGAGGTGCCTGCATAATTCGCATGGTGCTGTATGTTGTATGAAATACACAAAAACTAGGCAAAACCAAGTTAGACTTAACACAATAAAATGCAAATATGCTTCAGTCATTGACTTATCTGTGCAACGCAGTGCGGATACATAAATGTATTCACAAACTTCAGCTGCATTTTCACAGTGTCTGAAAGATCAATAAGCGCCTTTATAAGTATGAACTGTGAATCAATTGTACACAACAGACCACGAATACCAGCGGAAAACCAAGGTAATGCTATATGAAGCAGAAAAAAGTGGGTATGAAACCATTTCTGTTGGATGGAAGTAGCTTCACTCAATGATGCAAGAGCACTCCGTTGTTTACTAAGATAACCAAACTACTTTTCAGGTTGTAGAAATGTTCATTCTGTTAACTGGAAGTTTAAAAAAACTCTAATGCTGTGGTTTTAGTGTTCATGACACTATCATTGCAGAAGCTACCATGACTGACACAAAAACTAAAGAGTAGTGTATGCAAAACAAACATACAACTCGACATCTGAATAAAGGTATCCTTAAACTACTATAATTTCTTATAGCTGTGGTGCTCAAGGAACACTCACATGAACATTTCAGTCGTTTCCCTGCTTTAACACACCTGATTCAGATAATTACAGTTCACTAAAAGCCTGTTAACGAACCATCACCTGAAATCACGTGTGCTGAAGCATGGAAACATCTAAAACATGCAGGGGCAGTGCCCCTTAAGGACCAAGGTTGGACAACACTGGTCTAGAGCACATGAGAACATTTTGACTTCAATGCAATACTGTTAATGAACATCAAACTGAACCTGTCATTTCTAGAACCGAACATTGTGATGGCAGCATCATGCTCTGTGGGTATTCTTCAGAGTGGATGGGGAGGTTGTTTGGAGCTAAATAAACGGCAATCCTAGAATAACATCTGTTAAAGGCCGGAAAAGACACGCAAGAATATGCTTCAGAGAAAAGGGATGATAATGACTGAGAGAAACTAAATGGAAAGATTACTTTTATTACTAAAGTTACGATTTTTTTAATTGCACAAAAAAAAGTCAGTGATGATGTGTTGTGGGAGTGCTAGCCCTCCCTCCTCTGGGTGCGCTGGGTCAGTGCCTTGGCTGCTGCTGTTGATCTGATGCTGCTAATGCGGATGGCTCCCATGATGGCATCTCCTGGCTCATCTGTACTCATTCCCTTGTTGCTTTTGTTTACTGTTGCTTTATGTTTGTGCGTGTGAGCATGGGAGATGGGTTGGTGTGTGTGGGGGGTTTATAGTTGTGATGATGATTTTATTTTGGGTTTGGGAAGGGTTGGGTTTGTGGGGTCATTTCAATCTGTAAAGCACTTTGAGAAGCTATGTAGTTGGAAAAGCACCTTATAAAAAATATTGATAGATTGTTTACATGTTTACATTGTATATTACAGTTAATAAGGCAAGGCAATTGTATTCATATAGCACACTTTCAACACAAGACAATTCAAGGTACATCATTCAGTGGTAAAGAAACTAAATACATGATAAAAGTATGAAAATTAAAAAAGAGAAACACTGAAAGAAAACATTTAGTAATTGAAACGTAAAATAAAATGTATGTAAAAGTATGACAATTAAAAACAGCTAAAGCACGAGAATCAATTAATGAAAACATTTAGCATTTGATTAAAAGCAATAACTTTAATTAAACAGAATAAAAGCAAAAATCATATCAGTTACCCAAAGGTAAAGTCTAAATAGATACGTTTTTATTTTTGATTTAGAATAGTTCAGTGTCTCTAATAAGGAAGAAAATTCAACTGTCTGATCCCAAAGTGGGGATCATAGCTCTGTGACCATGTGGCACAAGCAGGTCTAGCGCCCCCTAAGATAACAAGCAGCCCTTTCATGCAGTCCAATCCGCTGGGACTGGACTGCAGCTCCATCAGTCTCTCTCGTTGCTCCTGCTACTTAGCGCCACGAGATGCGATGCCGTGCTGAGCAGGTGCGAGCATCGTGAAGGACACGCAGACGGGCACAGAAAAAAAGGTAAGGACAAGCGGCACCTAGGGCAGACGTAAGGAATATATTAATTGAAAAAAAAAAATATTTCGGGGAAAGATGGGCGCTATAATTTGAAAGCTCGGAGATCAGCGTTGTTTACTTCGGACTGAGTGGGAAGGAGCTTCTTCAACCTCTCTGCAATGCAGAATTATTAACGATTAAGATATGAAACAAATCAGAACGAACATTTTTATGTGTCGTGTGGGATGCAGAGTGGAGCGATTGCTGCGTTTTAATTATAGCATAGGGTGCTCTACCTGCACATTCTGGAAGGTATTGACGGATTATTGCTTATAAATGTTTCCTCTGTGCATAGCCTCTCTTTCATAGTTATTTAATTGAATTTTTAGTTTAGCAATAATCAGAACAAGCTAGAGGCCATCGCCTCACAGCGGCGCAAATACCGATGATGAATCAGAGTCCTGCCAGCCTCGCCGCTGTAAACACTTGCATACGGAGGATCTAAAATGCGTCTCCCAGCGCTCTCACTGCTGATTTGAGTCAGATTCGGCTCTATCATGTTTTCTCGCACACTGAGCTGTACTGTCTTACAGCCCCTTTGCATTTGGGTTTTCAGTCATGATATTTACTGAGTGGGTTATGGGCGCGTCCTCACTTCAGTGGGAAGAAACTGCTCCTGCTACATGCTGGTCAAGTCACTGTGGGAGATGTCCAGTGGTCCTCGTAAGAATCAAAATAAGCATCAGTAGGCTATAATGTAGAATCGTAATTGATTTAGTGTCTGACCTCTCAACATGGATTCCACTCCAGAGCAATGAGTGAAGGTGGACGCCTTGGTGATTTGTGAAGAGTTCACTGAGTAGAGAATAAACTTATCTTTAAAACGCATAATTATACATGTGCGTCTCAACAAATTAGAAGGTCTTGAAAAAGTTTATTTATTTCAGTATTTTAATTCAGAAAGTTAAGCTCATATAGATTGATGCTTAAGCATTTAGTTCATTTTAATCACTGGTTACAGTTCATGAAATAAAGTAAGCTATTACAGACTATTACAACTTGGTTTTTAATATAAAATCCACTGTATATGCACATAAAAACATCAAGGTGTCGATCAGTCATGCTTCAGTTGCTGCACTTGTCTATGTGGCAGCTCTTGAAGCACTATCTCCAGCTAGAGTGAATGTCCCCCAAATTTAAGTAAATTGGCTTTTCTCCACATCTTCTCAAGGTTGCAGTTATTTCGTGAGCATTTTTTCTACCACACTTCTTCCTTCCACTAAATTTCCCATTAATATACTTGTTATAGCACTCAAAAAAAATTACAATTACCCTTTTTTGGTTTGGACTCCTTGTGGGTGGTGTCAGTGACAGTCTGGTTGGACACCTGTCACATGAGCAGTCCTCTCCATACTGGTGTAGGCCATAATTTAATATTTCTGTATATATAAACATTTTTATTGGTCTTGTTGCATGAAGCAGTTAACCTGTTTCATTAGCTGTGAACCATAACATGTAAAATATGAAGATATCTAACATATTAAACTTTTCGAACTGAATTACAGATTAAAACAAAATTATCTATGATTTTGTAATATATTGAGAATTACCTGAACTTTAACTGATATTGCATTTAAATCTATAACATTAGAGCACTTTTCTGATTTTGTTTTGATTTCTTCTTTTGTTTGGTTTTAAAAAATACTTTCAAAAAGAGAATGGAGTGAAATTTTTCTTTATCTTTTTTGGTTGCTCTGAAACATTTAGGAAAGGGCAGTCTATGCAAATCTAAGTGTATTATGTACTCTCAGCTCTCAAACCCCCTTCCTTTAAAAAAGCTGAAATTCAAAAGATATTTTTATATTCAGCTCATATTCTATGCATCTGTGAATCACCTGGGAATTCAAATAATGGCTCTTTCCAAAGCAGGAACATTTTATAACATGCTAACAAAGCATTTCCTGATAGATTTATTCTCACTTTGTGATGAAAATATTTTATAGCACAGCTGCATGTGCAAGATGATGAACTTGGTTGAAAATGTATCATAAGATCATGATTAACAAAGAGATCTCTTAAAGAAATAAAGACCATATTTTTAAAAAAACAACATATGTCTTACTGTTTAGCACAGGTGTGGATAGAGTATGCTTATTGCTTTTGTTGCAGCCAATAGTGAGGCTGACTTTAAATGATAGAAAATAAATAAGTTAAATCTGGAGTGTGTAAGATATTTTTTTGTCTAGTATATATACTCTCAACCACCATGTTATAAGCTACACCATGCTAGAATACAGTTGGACCCCCATTTGCCCAGAGAACCACTTTATTTCTTTGTAGCATACATTCAGCCTAGCTGCTTTAATTCCTCACAGAAAGATTTAAATGTGCTGGTTGCCCATCCATCAGTTTATACTCTGAGGATGCTGTAATGACTTGAGATCTGTCAACTTTTGAGGCTATGGAAGTACAGAGAACTCACTACTATGTTAAAGAAACCAGTTTGGGATGATTTGAGCTTTGTGACATGAGGCATAATCCTTTTAGCCAGAGCCATCAGAAGACGGGCACAGTGGCATCATAAAAAGGGATGGACATGGTCAACAACAAAACCTGGGCATACTGTGGCACTAAAGCTAAGATGAATCTATACCAAGGCACTCAAAATGGGCTAATAAAATACCCCCCTCACAATAACTCCACTACATACAGCTGGAATCATTAGACATGACTGGACATTCCTGATACACGTGTATCTCCATTGGGCCGGGCCAACAGGGTCATTTTCTGGGCCATTTCAAGAACAGAAAAAGAGTACCTGTATGGATGTATGTACTCGGAATGGCTCGATCAAGTTGCTGGGTAAAAGCTGTTGTTAAGACGAATTGATTGGTTGTAATTCAGAGGGAAATAAGGAGACATCACCAAACAATCCGCTTTATAAAAATTGTCGATACTTTTGTTATTTCTGCTGCTGTGTCTGACCTTTTTGCGCGTGTCATTGGCACTACGTGTATGGAAACACGGCGGCCAGCTGATTATCCTATTAGAAAAATATCTGGTTAAATTACCCTGAGATTCCAGTAGTGGAAACATGCCTATAAGTAGTGGGCAATATAAAAACGTATAAGGTAGAAATCATACATTTAGCCAAAGGTAGAAAGTAACTATACCACAGTACTGCAATTATGCATCTGTATGATGTCATCAAACCTACATATTTCAGTTGCGCAAGGATACTGATGTTTAGTGTTTGTCTTACTCTAGATATTATGTTTTTCATTTAACAAAGAAGAAACCTGTTGAACTTAAAGCATTTTCAATTCAAATACTTGCAGGCTTCTTGTTGTGCGATATTAAATTAATAAATAAGTATGTCTCTATCATTTCGACCAGTCTGGCCATTCTCTTGTGACTTATGCATTCAACAAGTCAACAGCCATACTGCCACTAGAAGTAACTTTTATCCCCTTTCCTCCTCATTTTGATTGCTTGGTTTGAACTTCTGCTGTTAGTCTACTCCACTACATGTAAATGACTGAATGAATTGAGTTGTTGCCCTGTGATTGGCTGATTCAGTGTTTCCGTTCATTCACAAGACATTGAACAAATGTGATCAATAAAGTGTCCATGGACTACTGTATATATTAAAATGGTTTGTGAAACAATATTACTGTGTAATATCTTCCTTCAGGTGTAGCAGTTTAAACTGCACTTAGAAAGGAATAGCATTGGCCACATTTCTTGAATCCAGGCAGCAGGGAGATTTATCTAAAATATAATGGTAACTTCTCTTCCGCAATATCTGTCCACCCACCTACATCCACTTTCCATCATAACCAGCTGCTGTAGATATCCCAACCACCTCTCTAAAAATTCGGGCTTTACCTCAGAGGGTGTGCAGACGAAATCCTGCATTGAAAGATACTAGTTGCCTGCATCATTAGCATGCTGAGTTGGATTTAAAAATCGTATAATGGAGACGGCTGCACAGTGGCACAGTTGGTAGCAAAGCTGTAAGAAAGTGCTGGGTTTTGAATCCCAGCCTGGGGTCTTTCTGCATGAAGTTTGCATGTTGTCACTGTGCATATGTGGGTTTGTCCAGCTTCCGCCCACAGTATGTCCCAAAAATATGACTGTTGGTTTATTTGGTATTCCTAAATTGCCTTTACGGATGAGTGTATACGTGCATGGTCATTTGTCCTGTCTCTCTATTTAGTTCTTGCAATGGGCTGGCAAGAGTGTCCAGAGTGTAGCCCGCCTCTTGACCAATGATTACTGGAGATAGATAATGGATGGATGGTCAAAAAGACATACTTTGGTGCATATGTTTCTTGTATACTTGCTGCAATTGCCGGTTGTATCCATCCTGCTAGCCAGGAAACAGACATTTGCAGGGCAATGCAATGGTTTGGTTGCTTCATTCAAGTCAAAAGCACTTCTGCAATTCTTGATCTCAGTAAAGAAGAATTTTGGCTCTGGTCAGTAGACAGTCTGAATTGGGATTTTTACCAGTGAGGGCGACACATTCTTACAAACTGTTATTGGAGATGAAGTACAGTCTTAGTTGTTATGATGAGTCTTAGTAAGGACCACAGAGCTCCATTTAAGCTGACAGAATTTTCTGCTGGGGAGTAATTAGCTTTTCTTCGTGATTTATGATGCAGTCAGTCACAACAAGTCAGTCATTGCATCTGTTTGACCACGAGCCGTTAGCTACAATTTTTTACCGTTTTGTAGACAGATATTTGAAGCAGCTTTCAACCCTCTAAACTTTTGATTTTGACACAGATCTTCATGTTTGTTTTGTTTTTCCCATCAGTGCAGGTTTGAGATTTATGGCTGTATACGTTCTGACTGAATCTAAGCTGTAATGTGGCAGAAATGCCAGGGGAATTCCATCGTTGTGTGTCAGGTGAAGCGCTTTTATGAATCTTGTAAGCTTAGCGACAGCTAATGCATCCTGTGCTGTGCTGTGTGCACCCTGAGGACAGACACACTGCTAAGTGAATGAAATTACCTTTCTATGAAGCTAGCTAACCCTCCATGTGCAGGGTAGCTTTCTGCATTTTATTTCCTTGTGCAAGAAACTGTGGCTCAGAATTGGCAGCATTTGCATTTTTTCTCCATGATAAGATACTATTCATTAAACAAGTTCACTTTAAAAAGAAAAAAATGATTTTGCTATAATTTCCTGGCAGCTGTAGTTGCTAGAATTTCACCATGAAATATAAACTGTAAATGTAGAAAGCACGACGGTATACTATTTTGGTAACCATATATTTCAAAGTAAAGAAATGTTTTACAGTAGATTACTATTAATTGAAATATATACTGCTAAACCTTTTTATGATAATACATGTGAAAACAACAGACATGTCCTGAAATGTATTACAGTCTCAAACAGTAGGATCAAGTGAAACTGTAAAATACATCACAGAGTAATCTATTAAAAAACTTGATATTATTGTAATATTTTGGCAGGTATGTCAGAATTTTACAGTGGAAAATAAAGTGATAATGCAGAATACCCATCCATCCATCCATCCGTCCATTTTCTGAACCGCTTATTTCTCCAGGGGTCGCGGGGGGGCTGGTGCCTATCTCCAGCTGTCAATGGGCGAGAGGGGGGGTACACCCTGGACAGGTCGCCAGTCCA
Source organism: Apricaphanius iberus (assembly GCA_028564705.1). Classification (NCBI taxonomy): domain Eukaryota; kingdom Metazoa; phylum Chordata; class Actinopteri; order Cyprinodontiformes; family Aphaniidae; genus Apricaphanius; species Apricaphanius iberus. The sequence goes on from JAPXFQ010001222.1 coordinate 288,207, forward strand.
TCACAGGGCCACACGTAGAGAAAACAGGATAAACAACCATGCACGCACACACCCACACCTAAGGACAATTTAAAGTGATCAATTAACCTGACAGTCATGTTTTTGGGAGGAAGCCGGAGTACCCGGAGGGAACCCACGCATGCACAGGGAGAACATGCAAACCAGGCCGGGATACAAACCCCCAACCTTCTTGCTGCAAGGCAACAGTGCTAACCACTGTCCCACCGTGCAGCAATGCAGAGTACTTGATTTAATATTTGATTTAATAGTTAATATGTTAAGTATTAAATTCACATAAATTACTGCTGTCAAAAAAAAAATCCCCATTTAGTATGTCCAGTTTTACTTGTGATTTTAGCAGCGTATCCATTTCCACCATGAGCGTTTTAGACGCATACCACTCCTGAAGGCGTTCCATCCAGCTCATCCCGGGAGGTCCCAAAATCACAGGATGATTGCATTTGCATTGCTGAACTGGTACTATGCAGAACAAAATTGTAATTGTATGTTAATAACTTTCATAAACTCATCATCCATTCCCAAAACTGCAGAGATTTCTGTCCGTGCCTTCATTTTTTTCATCCTGCCCTTGTAAAAAGGATCACTGGTATCATCTACCGTGAATTATTCTCTACTTCAGGGAATAAATGCTCATCATCTGTGATAAAAAACAAATTTAAGTTGATCTCAGTTGCTGAGCTTTATGTGTTACAGAAGCATATCAGGTAAAAAAAATAGACCCGCCACATAAACTTAGGAGAGGACAGTATGCTTCTGTGACACGTCGCCCGATGCAAAGTAAGGAGTGCAGTCAATCTCTGTTCTTTTTAATTTCCTCAAGAACTTTATTGACATTCTTAATTTAAGTCTAAAGCCTTGGATGATTGCCCCACAGGATGAGAGTAATTTTAGACTCATTACAGCAGATGAGATTGATTTCTAGATGTCCTTTCAAACCTTGGGTTAGAATTATCTTGTACAAAGAGTCAAGGCAACAGATGACATGACTGAGATAAATGTCGTTTGAGATTTCAAAATGGTTGGCACTATTTGCATTTGGCAGCAGCAGGGAAAGTTTGTCAAGCACTCTCCTACCCTGACACTGAATGCAGTGCATTCATACGGGCAGGAATATAAGGGCATGTTTTGAGACAGCCTCTGCAGATGAACACTTTGTGCTGAAACACATGTAGAAGCATGGGCTTTTATTACCGAAACACAATTCACTGTGTGTGGAAGAGCTTCTTTGTGCCGTGCTTACAAAAGGAAAAGAAAATTGCAATGCTCTCGTGTTGATGCCTTAGATTGATTGCTCAGCAATTTTATACACCAGCAGTCAATAGTGTGATGCACTTATGGTACGGCTGAGAGACATGACGTTCTTGGTGTTTGCCCGGAGACAGACCCCCTCCTCTGTTAATGCCTGAGAAGGAGAAATAACCCAGGTTCTTAGTTGCCATCCCTGATTACAGATTGCACCAATCATGCCAATAATTCTCCCACTGTGCACTGTTTTTTTCTGTATACATTCCTTCCTCTGTATGGATCCAAAAACCAAACGGGACTAGTTAATTATGATAGAGTGTATGTGCCCAACCTACTAACCTGCGTTTAGTATTATACTGTACATTTAGCATTGTAAATAATAAGTGTATATGGGTACGTTAAACTCAGTAGGCAAGACGATGGACAATATAAGGGAAACAAGAATGAAAAGAGACAGTATGCTATTTTGATTTTTGAAAAAACTAAAGATTACGTTTCCAAAAGTAGACTTGAGGTGTCATAAATCAAAAACGGTGTTTTAAAGAATCTGTACTCAGTGTATAAACATTCGTTTCCAACTTAGCTAGGCCACTTCTTGTGTTTTTTTGTTTTGTTTGTTTGCTTGATTTTAAAGGTGGTCCTACTGATAAAAAACTTTTTTTGAGGCCGCCTTTCAGGTCGTATTTGGAGGTTTTGTACCATACTGGCTAATGGTTAGCAGGGGTTTTTGTGTTTTTTTATTTGATTTTCTGTCACTCTGTCAAAAAATATTTTTCTTACCTAAAATATTACCACACGTGGTTTAAAAGTTGTGTGGAATTCTTTATTTTGTTGTCATACCAGCCTGCTCAGTCTTTTTAAGTGACTTTGTGAGCAAAACAGAGCGAATTAAGAACTACTTCTTTTCTTGCTTCAAAATAAGAATGGCTCAGAGATTCCACACAGGGTTTTGTAGTAAGTTTGTTTACAGCTCATGGCTCATTACAGTTCTGGCTGATATCCTTAGCTGATAAAGGGTTTGTTTGGAACTTACAGGTAAACATCTGCTTCTCTTCCAAAAATTCTGCCGTCATGCAATGTCCAAGGACCCTGTTAAAGCTCTGTTTCTGGAGAGTCAGACGAAAGTAGTCCTAGGTGGTATACCGAAAATGACCATATTTTCATACTGATACAGAAATTTATGAATGTTACTGGTGTCATTTTGCATGTGTCAGTAAATTCGGTATCTTTAAGGGTTTATGAGTTTCACTCTAACATGGACTTCATTCTATTGTGGGACACAGAACTATTAACAAGCATCTTTTGCTTATGCTGACTTTTCTGCTTTAATCGCTTATTTGATTCCTTTAATTCTACAAACTAAACCGTATATCTGTTATATCATCACCACCTTGTGTGTGTAAAATAAATCCATGGATGTTTATCTCACCTGTCATCTTGATCAAGTGAAGAATGGCATGTATGAAAACAGCACATGGCCAAGAATAGCTTTAATTGATATCAGCTGCTGGATTTTTGTCTATTTATAGTATTAAAGGTCCAGGAGCAAAATGTAAAAATATTTTGATGTTTTTACTAGTTGTAAAAACATCAAAACTCTAACCATCTCTCCAGAGTTAACTACAAATTTGATAGATTGGCGTGAGTTCATCTCTTTAATAAAGTGATAAGCATGTTCAGAGACTCATTCTTCTTCTTCTCTGCTTTGTCTGTCTGCCAAAATGATGTCCCCTTGAAAATCAGGTTACTCATTCGACATCATGATAAAGAGGTCGGGACAAGCAGTGATGTCTACCTGTGCCACTTAGAGAAGAAACAGAATGACATGGATCAATGTTATCAATGTGATATCAATGATAGGGAGAAGGTTCAGGAAGAGCAAGGATTTGACTGCTTCTCTTTGGAGCAACTGACAGGCTTTAATTTTCCAAAACATAACTCAGATAAGACCAAGAAAAGGATATATATAATTGAAAAGGTGATAGAGGTGAGTTTTGTTGTGCTATCTGTGTTACTGATGTAGTTTATTATTCGCAGCCGATGTACCATTTTCATTATGTAGCTTTACATGAAAAAAAAAATAAAAAAGTAAATAAATGTAGGTGGAGGAAAATAAATATATGCTCCAAAGCATGTGGGTCAATTTAATTTAGTTTAATTGCTTCAGTCTAAACCATCATACTTTTTTAATGCTATATAAAAAAAAATTTAATAAATAAATACATCTTACATTTTGGCTGAACTTTAGAACCCGGGAAGACTGGATTCTGGTCTCAAGCAAATTAATTTTCTCTCATAGGTGCCAGTCCAGTGAAATCCTCTTTTGGCTGCACTCTGAGTTTAAATAAAGTTGGAGGTACTTACTTGTTAAATAACTAATTACAATTTAGTTGTTGTTAGCTGATGCTTAAGAGGTTAGTTTTCATTGGTGATAACAAGCAAAACTGAGAACTCTTTTCCTACTTGAGGTTAACAAGTTCTTAGGACAACTCCCTCTAATTAGATACTCATTTTTAAGTATCTAAATGTGAATGAGTCTTAATTAAAAGATCCCTTCAAGTGTTGGATTGCCTCTTGTGCATTTATTTATCGTTTCACTGAGCAGAGATGTTTTGTCGCATCATATGGAGCCATTTGTTATGTGAGAGTCTGTAGAGCCATCTGTTATTATGCCTTTGACGGTATGTTGATTTAGTAAAAGATGACTTTCCCTATGATATTATTTGAAAATGAGCAAATCGTGTCCGATATATTCCCAAGATTGGGGATGTAAATGCATACAGTCGTTTACAAAGGCCTTTTGAGAACTTTGATGTACAGTGTAAAAAAACAAAAAGCAAGTCTAGATTCAAAGTTCTCTACCTTTGAGACCACCACAAGTAGGGATGGACAACTAATCAAATTTTAATCGAAATCACAATAGTAAAAAGCTCGATCTGGATAATTGCATGGTGTGTTTTAATAATGAGTAGTAGTAAAGAGTTGGTGAAGAATTTTGAAGGAAAATGGACAACATGAAAGATGATAAAGATGACCAAATTTTTGACACTGACCACAGAGGAGAACACAGCGATGACATTGTGGCGAGAAGGGGCATCATGAGCTCAGTAGTTTGGAAATGGTTTGAATATTTCAGAGAGGACATCAGCCAGACTAAACTGATCTGTAAAGTCTGCTGACGTACTGTTTCAGCAAAGCTGTGTAATACAACCAATCTATTTAATCACCTTAAGTCCTATCATCCCTCTGAGTACAAAGAGACACATGCAGTTTTGAAATGAGGTGATGTTAGCAATACAATAGTAGCAGTGTGCACACTGTGTGTGGCATTAGTAGTGAAGGCTATGTATAATTGTTATTATTGTTATTGTTTTGATAAGACAAAAATCTATTTTAAAATAATCAATATCGTTCAATATAGTGAAAATAATTGCGATTATTCTGTTTTCATAATCACCTAGTCCTAACCACAAATGGTTCTTAATTGACAATTTCAGTAGCACACAAACAAATTTTGTATCAGTTGTACAGTGGTGCAGGCAGTAGCATAGCTGTTTTGCAGCTGGAAGGTCTTTGGTTTGAATTTCCCAGATTCTTGTTCTCCCATGTATGCGCGAGTTCTCTCTGTTTACTACAGGTTGCTCCCACAATCCTAATAAACAAGCATGCTAGTTAATTAGTGTTGTGTGTCTTTGTGTTACCCTGTAATTGTGACCTGTAAAGAATGTATCTTTCGCTCATATTACCAGTAAGAACCAGGAACAAGTAGTGCTGGCTCCTTATGTTGTATTCTGTTTTCTTCTAAAGTTTGAATTTATCAGAGTTTAAGCCTGGTCCTGCTACCTTGACGCCATATAAGGCATTATTATCAAGTTTCCACTAGAGGGATCCTAATTGATATAGGATAATAAGAGTCCATGGGGATTCTTATATTAATAAAAAAAATGTCCTTGGTGAAAAGTGAAGTTGCTCCTTAGCAGGATGATCCCTGAACTTCTGGTCGAGGATGGTTGAAGTGAATGAGGGGCTAATTGCCCAGAGGCGATGTCTTCCTGCACATGAACGGAATACTCAAGAAGCTGGGCTCTTGGGAAGCTTCATTATATATTTAGGGGCGTCCTGTTTTCCTTCTCTCTGGACAGCTGGACATCTAAATTGTTTATGGATCAATAGTTTAGCTTCCTATTTGCCTCCATGCAGTAAGTGAAGTGCATTTAGGCCCGAGAAATCCCATTACCTTTGGCAGAGATGGGGGAAACAAAGCACTAAGACCCTCAGTAAGTGCGCTGCGATTACCATTATGCAGTGTTTACTTGCATTGTATCTCTGTGGGCCACCAATAGTAACCTTTGTTGGATGTGATATTGCATGGTGTTGAAAGTTTCTGTTGCTATGCATTCACAAATATCCCATGAGGATTTTGGATCTGGTATTGCTAAATTCTTATTTGATTGCTGCCATTTCCTGGAGGCTGGATGACACAGCAAGATGCAACAGGATCAATTAAACATCATTAGTTTATGCTGTGATCTCCGGACCACCTGATTGTATATTAATGCAGCTTGATGACTGGAGCCTGGCTAAAGCTCATGTGTATTGATCCAGTACTTCATCGGAAAAACTTTTCAGTCTGTTTTATTAGCAATGAAAAAAGGGCAGAAAGAGAAGGAGGAGAGGTTTGGAGAGAGGGCTGGAGAGTTTACTAAAACAAAAACTTTTGGAGCTCTCCCTTCATTCTTTAGGTCAGTGTAACCACAAATAAAAGCTGGTGCTGCTGTGGGGCTCGTTCTGGCTGTGAGCCGCTGCCGTTCACTCCTGGCTCCTCCACTGTTCTAACAGTGAATTTGTGTTTCAGTGGTCAACCACTGAGCCCCTGGCTGAATCTTTATATGAAGAGACCATTGAGATGGTCAACATTAGCATTCAGTTGAAGCGAGCATGACAAACAGGTTGGTTTTCAATCAACAAACATGTTCTTACTGGATCTTTTCAAATGGTCTCAACCTGGTTTCTTTATTGCATTGCTAATGAGTGTTAAAAAATAGGTTGAAAAGCATTTAGTGTAGTCTACTTTAGGCCTGTTGCAGTTGATAGTCTACACTGGAAAAAGGAAAAGCGTAAAAAATTTGGAATATTTTGGCAGCTGGGGTGTCAAAGAAAAAAACAATGTAAAAACAAACAGAAAAGTATTATAGTTATTTCAAATAAAAGTAATATTTAAATAGTTAATCTACATAAAAAGGAAAACTGACTTATTTTTTGGCATTAAATCATGAATATTTTTTTATGAAAGAACATTGTGTCACACAATTGTTGATTCTGATGGAAGCTTTTTTGTAAAAATAAGCTTCACCACACAAAATAAAGAATATTTTAATATTGTATTCCAAACTCCACACATACCTTTGCAAAATATGTGCAACTCTCAATTTAAAAGTAACCCTAAGCATAATAGAGTAATTAATTTCATAAAAAGACAAATCGTTGTGTTTTAATGTATTATTGTAAGAGCAAAGAAAAATACAGTTAACAGTTTCCTTTGGACTTACACTTGTTTGACATGACGGAGACACCTGAGATATGAAGGTATTACAACAAGTTTTACTCCTTTTTTCTTTAAAGCTTCTTCCAATACGACACACTGCAACGCTCTAAATCCTGTTTAATTTTATGCTTGGACCAAAATCGAACACAAATCGCACCAAAGGTCAACAGCGCAGTCATCTCTGATTCATATGTCTGTCCAAGCACCACCAGCACTCACATCACTTAGCCTAGGCATGCAATTAAAGAAAAATATTAATGTTTTCATGCTGTGACTTAAAAATATTTGGAAAAATGCCGTAACATAACTGTTTAGATAACTATGCGTGAAGCAACAGTTTTGTTTGTGCTGTACTTTGAAGCTCTGACCTTTTTCCCAGATCTCACATACCTCCCTGAGAGAAAGCACCTGCACCACCAGGGGCTATTTTAGGCCATTTTTGGGGGTGCTGTAGCACCCCCAAACTGAGTCAAAGGACCCACTAAAGTTGGAGAGTTTTTTTGGACTATGTGCCTTTTTTTAACAAAATACAAAAGAGTAGAAATATATACTTTATTGCTTTAAATGTAATATTTTTTAAATGACAACAATATAAAAAATGTATTCCGTTTTTATGCAGCAATATTATTTTCCGAGACATCTTTAAATGAATCTTACACATATGTGCGTCTAGTGAATCTCTAGCAGGAGTCTGTCTCAGAGAGCTGAATGTTCAGCAAACCAGTAAAAGATAAGAGGATTTGCTGTTTTTACTAAACAAACTATACATTGAGCTGTTTTTGCATGCAGATAATCTTTGCTGATTCATTAGTTAACACATGACAATATACTGTGTTAAACTAGTTATTGTAACCTGCTACATCTTACTGAAGTGTACAGCAAAATGATAAAAAAGTAAATCTCAGTCTCTCTGTATTAACATCAACAAAATTAATTTTACAGGAGGGAAAAGCTATTTACCTACTTTAGATTTTAGTATTTCTAGTATTTCTTTTAACTAAACAAACAGGACATGTTTTAGTTCCTGTTTCTTTGAGTTGAGTTATATATATATAACTATATATAGGTATATATATATATATATATATATATATATACACCTTGGACTGCAGGTGGACACTTTTGGTTGGCGTAGTTATACCTACAGGTCATCTAGTAAAACACTGTATTGATATTTATTTATTTTCTATTAGTATATCACCTATTTTAAAAAAAACATTGTTATGAAATCCTTTTTTTGTAAAAACACATTTTTTCATAAAACTTGAAGATTGATTTTTTTCCCATTATTTAAAAAATAACATATTGTATTGGTAAAAAACTGAGCTTTTAATTCATTTATTTTCTTGTTATTTCAGAAAAACAAAGCTTTATATTCACATTCTTGTTTCATTATTCAGAAAAAAACACTTTTTTTGCAGTCTTTCAATCATTTTCTTTGGTTTAGGCATCAGAAGTCACCAAACTGCAGTATATATTCATAGTTGTTGACAGATTTGGATACAATATTCAGGAAATGTCATAAATGGCCCAAGGAACGAGTGATTACATTTTGGGGATGATGGAGGAATCTGAACTGTACTGAGATGCTTGGCAGAGGGCTAAGCTCTCTAAATCCTGCTTTTCTAGTTATTATAATTTCTAAATGATTCAGTCAGTCTGTAATATTTTTATGAGCAGTAACTTTCTAATTCTTATGTTTAGGGATCCAACGATACCACTTTTTTCAAAACCGATACCATACCGATACCTGGATCAGAGTACTTACTCATACAGAGTACCAATGGCGATACTTCTACCACACAAAAAAGTGCTATCAATTGGGAGTCCGGTTTTATTTTCTTCTCTGCGAGTTACAAGAAACGATGGTCAATTAGCTAAAAAATAAAATATTAATAAAAATGACCACAGAACTTAAATTTAAAAGTTATAAACTACATTTTTCTTTGAAATTATTGGTGCATTTCTACATCTTAAGTATCAGTTCATGGTATCAGTTAACATCAGCCGATACCGATTACGAGTACATTAGGCAGTATCGGGGCCGATACCCAATACCAGTATCGGTAAAGGTGCATCCCTACTTATGTTAGATGCATGTGCTGATATCAAAGCCAAGGTGCTACTGACTGTGTGCTAAGTGATTGGATGACATTATATTTCCTGTTTTGTGTGTGTGTGTTAAAATGTAAAAAACAGTGAAATGTGTCTTGTCTGGCCGAGCAGCTCTCTGGGTGCTCAGCACAACTAAATATCTGATCCTAGAATCACCCCTGTCCAACAAAACATGCCTGATCCATCTCACAGATGGATGACTCATACACCCATTCAGTAAGATACAAGGACATGTTTTTTTTTTTTTTTTTTTTTTTTTTTTGTCATGGACATTAAACTGAGACAAGAAGGGAGAGAGGAAGAAGGTGAAGAAAAGAAACCGGACCAACAGAGGGGCGAACCGACGACACAAGACAGGGAGGCAAATAAAGAACACAAGAAAACATCCCAGTCCTCCACCTCTGCCGGACGGCAGAGAAACAGTAATACAAAACAAAAACAACAAAGTGTACAGAACCAAACCAATAGTTCGGATCTGGTAGAATAAACAAAGAATTATACATTCACTACACACAAGCATTGATTAATGAACATAATACAAATGTTTCTGGTAAGCTCCTGTGAACAACTAACTAATGATGATAACCTCAGCTTAAGATATGTCCGTCCTCACCTATGTCCCCACACCTATGTGTGTGCGAGCATGCAGGTCTGAATAAGGTTTCCCCATGCAAGTGATTGATAGCTGGTGTAAGGAACCGTCAATCCGTCCTACAGGAATCGGCACAGACATGGAGGAGGCAAGAGATGTATGCATCCAGGGTCCCACAGAGTACAGAGTCCACAGGCGGATCAGCGCAGGGTCGATCACCCACCAAGAGAGGAACAGATGGAAGTCCCAGGGGAGCACCCACCAGCCGCGATGCTGGGGCCCGAGAGATCGCAGTGACGAGCCCACGGGCTCCGCCGGTAACCGGCTACGCCAGGGCGGGCCCGGACCAGGAACCGGAGGCCACGGGGACCAGGGGCACCCCGCCCCCCAGCGGGGCCCCAACCAGGGACCAGCCGACAAGGGTCCCCCGCCGCCGCCGCAGGCAAGGAGGACCCGCAGCCAACCGACGGACAACACACGCCGCCGCCACCCCGGACCAGTACCCACCGCCAACACACATCCACACGCCAGGGAGCCACAGCAAGAGCCACAGCGGATGTACGCCCTCCCCAGGCCGCGCCCAGCCGGCACCTGGACATCCAGATCTTCCAGCTCCAGGGTCCAGATCCCGCCCCACGTGGGGCGCCAAGATCAGGGGCCCAGCCAATGCCGGACAGCCCCACCAGGTGAACAGACCAGCCAGCTGAAGTCCTGGAACCGGCAGGAGGACTGGGCGCCAGGCACGGTCCCCACCGATCCACCGGACGGCACCAACCTATTCTACAACCCCGGCACCCCCATAAGAGGTGCCCCAGTCAATCCAAGGAGGACATCGGCCCGAAACAGCGGCCGCCCGACACACCGGACCACCCAGGACCCGCCCGACATGCACCAGGACCGAGCCGGGCCGCAACCGGGACCCCCAGCCCCATGCATCGAGAGTCATCATCAACCAGCGGGCAGGAGCAACCATCACCGACGGGGAGTGACGGGGAGGGAAGAAGATGCATCAGGCCAGAGAGCAGCCAAACACCCAACCTGACAGGTAGACATAGACAGACAGAGACACTCATACGTACCCTCCCTCTCATGTGTACACATTCTTACAAATACAGGACATACGAAAAAAGGACGCTATACCCTCATTCATACCCCCCATACGTACACTATACTCCATACTCCCAGGCCCAGGGACAGACGCCCCAGTAGAGAACCCTGCCCCTGCACCCAGGAGACAGACCCCTTTGCCCACCAGGACGGGGACAAGTAGACCGCCAAGGCCCCCACACCGGCAAGAGCAGCCCACCAGCCCAGGACCCCGACCAGACGGCGTGATGTTCTATCCGGGCTCCGACCCCTGATGGTCCAACGAACAGGGGTGTGGAAAGACCCCCCAGCCTCTCTCCCCCAGCTCAATGTGGTGTTGTTGCGTGTTGTTCTAATGTGCACTTAAAACAGAGGGGGGGGACATGGGAATACTGCCGGGTACCCCCATCTCCCCCCCCGGGCCCTCAGTGTCTAGATGCGTTTAACCAGTGGGTGCCGGCACCACAGGCGAGGCCCCCACAACGGGGGGGCCTCGCCTGTGGCGCCACACCGCCAGGTCCCTACATGTGCGTTCCCTGTAAATGTTGCAAGTGTAGTGTCTAAATTGCTCAATAAAATCGGGACCCAGGCCGCCACCGGGTAGCGAAGACGGAAGCTCCATCCCGCACCCCAGTGACGTGCCCACGTCCCAAGGCCTTGTGAATGGTAGAATGAAGGAGCAGGTGGACAGAGGCATGGGGATGGGGAGAAAATAACTGGGGTGACCATTGCCAACCCCAGGGAGCCAGCTCCCCTGCTGACTCCAATAGGCACCCCCGTTCGGCCCGATCCACCAGGGGTGGGAGGCCCCAGCACGTCCAGTCGGGGCCCACGGCAGCGGTACCGCCGAGCCCCATGGGGGCCCCGGCAATCCACCAGCCCCCATGCCAGGGGCATACCTAAATCCTCCCCAACATTCACACTGCTAACAAAACACATGTCACTAGACACCCAGGTTGAGTGGGTCACCAACCCTTAAGCTCCACATCGGCAACTGTGTCCCACAGAACGGAATCAAGGGCCCGACCCCACTAGGTGATGGAACTGATCAAGGGTGACCAGAAAGATTGATCAGATGTGGAGGCAGATGCCGTTTCTAGACCAATGTAATCCAGAAGGAGATCTCTATATTGATTAATATTCAGAGTATTTTTATTTTTCCAGTTCAAGAGGATATTTTTCTTAGCGATGCATAAGGCGATGTAAAATAATTGCATAGACTTTGTATCCATGGTAACTTCATCTATATTTCCCAGCAAGCAAACTCTGGGAGCAGGTGTGATATTACATTTCAGACACTTTGATAGATCTTCACATATCTGGTACCAATATTTCTTAACAGGTGGGCAGAACCAAAGAGCATGAATATAATTGTCTGGTAGATTGCTTGTACATTGTAAACAGGTATCAGACGGCGTATAACCCACATGTTTAATACTATGCTACTTTAAATGATTGTTTTAGGGTATTTCTTTATTCGCAAAAACATAACAACAAAAATAAAAAAAATCTTTTGAATCAGGTTTTAATTAATTTTTTTTATACTTAATTGCAACATTTATGTAACTTCATATTTCAACATTTTCTGGGACAGAATATGATGATTTAACTTGTTTAGCAAATTAATGTTCTCTTGAATTCAGAAAAATACTCTATAAACAAACTAAGCTGATCTATATGTCACCACGTCATACTACAAAATGTTACTTTAATGTTAAAGTATCTTTTGCAACTGACATAAAAAAACTAATCTATTAAACAAAACAGAAAAAAAAGTGTTTTCAGGTTTCATTCAGTCTTTGCACATTTATACGATATATATTAAAAAAATATGTATTTCAATGATCAAAGATCCACAAATTGTTCTAGTGATTTTAAAATAGTTGTATACATGTAGCAATTTCTAATGGAAAATTTTGAAAATGTAAAAATCTGTTATTTTGCATTGTCAATATACTGTCACTATAAAGCAGAAAATCTTCTGCTTTCTTGGCTCAAAGGCACATGAGATGATGTAACAACGTGCGTCATGTTTTCACCAGTACCGGTACACCACAACTTCTGACAAGCACCGTTAAAGAAATATTCCCCGACAAAAGTTCATGTTTTGGGTTGGCGTATCATTTTTCAGGCCTACACTGAGCATCCTGGGGAAAGCTGCCTGACTTATGCATGAGATTGGAGCACTAATTAGGATTCAGATTTTTTTTTCCTTGGCTGAGTTTAAGGCTGCAGGAGCTTCTGTTGCAGTCTGCTAATTCGAGCTGCTGACATTATTCTCACGATTTTACTTCGTAAACACACTACACCCTAATAAAGAAAATGATGTTGAAGGCAAGAGAAACACAGCATGCTTGTCTTGGTGTTCATTATGGTTTTTTTGTAATTATCATGAGTCAGACTACTGCTTTAGCAAGTAATCAGTGTGACGGGAAAAACTGGGAGAACTGCGGAGGTTGGCTTCTTAATTACAGATTTTTCTTCTCTTTGTCTTATTGTAAAGGAATTTATTTACACACACGGATAATACAGATGTTAATAAGGGCTTCTCTTATTAGAGCTTGTCTAGACCAAGAGAGGTGCCAGCAATTACAACACATACCCTTGTCAAACTAACAATAGTAGGGCACGGTAGTGGATGCTGCTCATTTAGAGCTTCCATACTGTATACAGGCTGGTGTCACTGGATGGATTATTTATAAGCAGAGGGCAACCAGAGGTGAATGTGACGGGTAGAAGGAGCACTGAATCCTTATCTTTCCTCTTGCTCTTTTCACCCCTCCCCCCCCCCCCCCCCCCCCCGCCCCCCCTTGCCTTAAATACGCAGCTCTTATCTGCAACCCACAGCTCCCATCGTGCTGCACAAACAGAGGACCACTGAAGGCAGTCACGGTGAAGAGCGCAGCGTCACAGAACAGCAGGCCCCCCTCCACCTTGCATGCTCACAAAAAAACTCTCATAAGCACAATGCATAAAAAAGAGGAGGGGTCACATCTACTCTTAAATCTTTTGAACAAAACAATATTGCCGAACCCTGTGTCTCTGTATTACCGGGGGGGGGGATGGGAGCAATTCTTTGTAGATTGAGAGTAAAAGCACGTCATGTTGCTCGCTGTAACCCTCACTGCAGTTTGGGTCAGAAGAGTCACATTGCCTTCCTTAATCTAATTGCACCAACATGTTTTGGCTTTTTATGTCATGCATAATATTTACTTAACATTACAGAGTTAAAGTTGGCTTCTTCTGTCGTCAGGTGCTTAAGAAATGCTCTGCAACTGACAGTCTTCATGATGACAGAGGAGTTTTCTCCTGTTTTACAATGATTCAAAATGTGTTTTTTTTCTCTAAAATCATAAAAGTTTTTTTGCATTTTGAAAGGTCCGCGACATTCTACCTATCCTATGACTCTAATTATGCTTTGACCAGTATGATTGCTATGATATATACACTGATGAAATGATAATTGCTTTTTGAGTTTCTGAAAAGGTCAGGTCCAATCAGAATGATAATTGATCAATATCTCCTTGTATTTCTGGTTCTGAAAATTTCTGTGAAATCCTAAAGGCTTGTAAGTATGGCAAAATTTAAGTGGAACAATGTATTTGTTTGAAGAATAAATATCTAAAACAATTTTAGCCAACTGAGATTTTCTTTTGCTAGAGGGAATCGCACAGCCTAGCTGTGTGGGTTGTCTTGTAACAGCCCTTGAACTGTGTCCAAACAGCTTCCCAGCAGAGAATAAATGACTTTCTTATGTAAAGTCATAATCTTGTTATCCCAAAGCCTAAAAGCTTCCAAACATCAGCAGGTCCTTAGATGATTTTGCTGAGTAATGTCATATTGTATAGATTTATTTTCCCCATGCCAGTATTTGTTTTCAGTACCACGCTTTTCTTTTCTTTGTGGTTCTAACTGTGTCACCTGTTCTGCGTTCAGAGCCATGATCACAGTGTGGGACTTGGCCGGGAGAAATAAGATGACTCAGGTTTTTGCTCAGACTGTTCTCATTGTAAGGCGGAGCACACGCTTCTGTTCAATAGGCCACCTGACTGTGGCCATGTGCTCGCTGCTAAACGAAAGTGACTTGTTCTGCTGACATGGACACCCTGTTGCAGACATGATTGTCGGTAGTGTACCGCCTGTAAATATTACTTACATGCTGAGATTTATGTTATTAAAAAGCAATACATCCAGTTAAAGCTTAAAATTCATGTTTAAACAGTGCCATGAAGCATTTCTAAGGCCATTTCTATGGCTTTGGTGCCCCAGTGGATTACAGCGATCAGGGAAAACATGGAACAGTGTTGAAAATTGGCCCATAAGTGCCTTAATGATTCATCTAGGAGGACACAAAAGCACCCAGAGCAACATCTCAACCACTGCATGTCTCCCTTACCTCAGTTAGGGTCAGAGCTACGGATTCAACAGTAAGAAAGGATTCTTCCCAGTTTTGCTGTAGGAGGAAAATGTATGATTGTACAAGAATTTCCCGGAAAACCAGCTCCAGTGTGTCTATTACAGGTTAGAATAAACTTTTCAGTGTTCTTTACAGAATATTATGCTCAAAAGGGGGCTCCTGTGACTGTGATGTTAGTTCAAGAGGAGGGATGAGATAGAAAACTTCTTAACTCTGATAGTAACCATTTACATAATTTCAAGTAAAAAAATGTTAGAGCAGGCAGACTGAGGGGAGAATAGAAGATTATGATGAAGATCCCTTGAGAGAAAGTCTAATTCTGTACTGCTCAGTGAGGCTTAGTTTAGTTTAGTTTAGTCTAGTTTAGTTTAGTTTATTATTTTACCATTAGCCAAGCTTTCCAGTCAGCTAGTCTTCCTGGTGTCCCCTTAGAGCATACACATACAAAATATTATCATTATGATGGATGACAGACATATAAAATACCTTAACAATGTCAATATTCAAACAAAGAAAAACAAAACAACGTACAATTCAATGATAACATTCTGCAAAACTACAGGTAGTAAACCCCGATAAATGTATTTACTTGTATTTTGAACACAGATATATGGTCCGATTTGATTAGATTTAAGGGTAGGGCTTTCCACTCCATCACTTTATAATATTTTTTTTCTTTGTAGAAAAAAAATTATCTTTTGGAATTAATAACTGTCCTGATACATTTCTTGTGGTATAGATACTGTACTGTGTGTAGTACTCTAATATTCTTAAACTGACTGAGTAGAAATGATAGATAATTTATATTAAGAATTTTCCAAGTATAGCATAACAGATAAGCTAATGCTTGATCTCTGAATTTCGACCATCCTAAGTCATATTGCATATTTTCCATGCTGCTTCTATAGGAACAGTTCAGCGTCAAACGAGCAACCCTTTTCTGCATCAGTTGTAGTCTTTCCAGATGTTTTATTATAGCTGTGGCCCATATGATTTGATAATATTCCAACTGAGAAATAGTTAAGGTTCATAAAACAAACTTGATCATATTAGCTGGCTGGTACTAACATCAGAGATCTTCCATTGTTTTCTAAAATGAATTATATGTTTCTTGCCCAAGACAATTTATTGTCCAGATAAACACCTAACAATGCAGGCTCTGTAACCTGTTCAGTTGAAAATTTTATTTATGAGCAAATTTAGCTTTGGATTTAGGATTTTAGGTTTGAAATTAATGAACTGACCATCTGAAAGAGGCATCATGAGATTCAGCGTGTTTTCTTTAACTTCTGTATTTCTGTATGTTGGAGAGGAACAACACAGCTAAAACTAACACAGCATTTCAGAGAAAGGACATCATAGCAACAGTAAGTTATGGTGTGAAAAGTACGATGCTATTGTCCTGCTAGAGTGCATTAGGATCTGATTAACTTGCTAAAACTGATAGACCTTAGATTCTGTTCTCAAGCAGGAAAAATAGTTTGTGACTTGAAGCTAAAGCACTTTTGCTTATAGCTTGTAAATTTACATTTTTCGTAAAAAATTAAATGTGGTTAAAAAAGCCAAGTCAATAGAAATCTGTTAAAAAGCTAATACTTTTTTAAAGCACTAAATTATAACAAGATTAGGTTTTCTTGTTTTTAAAGTAAGAACCTACGCTGATAGCAAACTGCTCCTTGAAGAAGTCGTATATGAGAGCCAAATAAAAGGAGATTATTACTTCACACATAAATGCACCCAAATAAAATGACGTCTGAGCCTGCAGGGCCAATGGTAAGAACAAGGCTTTCTGATGGTTATGCATGAATATGCATGCTGCTGTCTAAAAGCATGGCACGCACTAATACAGTGTGTCAGTCAATTGGTTCACAAAGCTGAGCTTTGTCGTTTCTGCTTTCAACTTTGGAGGCGGTGTCTCTTGTTTGAGCTACTCAGCCCTAAAGTGCCTCTGGAGAAATTTCAGAGATTGCTGATCTTCTCATACGAGGAGCAGTGTTTTGAATTGAATACATTTGTTCACGCACAGCTTAATTACTTATTTATCTGTAAGATCATAGACTGTCTGGAATCCTACTCATCCTTGAAATATGATATTTCATCTGGGATTCACTTAGCTGGATTTACTTTAATGGTGCAGTTAGTAATAAGTTAGAAAAGTAAACAACTCAGCGTCTGCCATTTGCTTCAAAGATTTTTAAATCTCCACTAATGTCTTTTTCCGAATCTCTGTTAGTGGTTCAGACATAAAGGTGGCTTGTCTCCATGCAAGCACTGTTTGATTGGATGGATTTGTTTCTTTTTTCTATGTTCTACAATGACTTTTCATCATATCTACATCTCCTGAGCACATAATTATTTAAATATAAAATAGAAGCAAGCAAACTTTTGCAGGGATGGGATGTATAAAACTTAAAAACTGGTCAACGCCACTTTTGGAAAACAGCGTTGCTGTTGGATTGAAAAAAGGGATAATGGAGAGCCACAATAAATTCATTAGTTAAAAAATTCCTCGAAGACTGGGAAGATCATGGTGCTGATTTCTATTCAACTTTTCTTTTTGTTTGGTAATTCTGAGGTTTCCTATAAACCCATAAGGGAAGGAGACAGTGCAGGTTTTAGTTTATACAGAAAACAAACTGAACTGACACTCTTTGATTTAGCTCCTAATAATATTCAGAATTGCATTACAGTATTCCCTGCAATCAAAACGGACCTCGACTAAACTGTTAATCTACGAAATTGCATTTTATTTGCAATACAAATGTGCTCTTTAGGGGTGGAGCTGAACCCAAATACGGTATTCGGTAAGGCACAAATAACGTTTTTTATAAATACTTATTTCACACAAATACTTTATAAACTATTTGTATTTGGGAACAAGAAAAAATTGTATCAAAAAGTTTTGTTTCCTAATGAAACCACAGTGCATGTGAGTTAGTGAGGGATGATGTTCAGGAGACAAGGAGAGGAGAAGTGACTGACTTAGTTGTATAACTGTATTTATTGAATACGTTTTTGTACTTTGACCGGGTTCCAGATGTAGTTTATAACTTTTGTGAATTTGAGTTTGATCAGGAGATTGTTCCAATATGCTTCATTACAATTAATGTGTGCAGTCGGGTGCTTTCATGTTTGCTCTCTTGTAAACATAGCTCTGTTGGCTCGGTAATTTAGTCAATAGCCTGTTGACAGAGTACTTGTTGGAGTTATTTGGTACGTTCAAATTACTTAATAAGAAGATGTAGAAGAAGCTTTAGGCAAAGTTATTCTTAGTACAGTATAGCTTCCTGTCCAGTGTTGACACAGTTACTTTAAAATAGTAATCTGATTACAGACTACTGAATACTCCTTCCAAAAATAACTTAGTTGCTTTACTGGTTACTTTATTTTAAAAGTAAATAAATTAAATTACAAGCTACTTTATTAGTTACTTTCAGTAGCTGCCAATAATGCTCCCCACTGCCTCAACATAAAGACAATAACCGGTTTTGCCAATACTCTCTTTACTGTAAATGCATTTTAACTGTAAGGCCTACATTGAGCATCCTGTGCTTGTAAACTGATGTTGACACCAAGAACTTTGAAGGAACAAGCTGGGACTTGGGGACATACTTGCTTGCTCACTGCACGTACTACTGGAGAGACTTACTAGGGGGCAGATTTCAGAGTACAGAACTCAGGCCGGACATTTAGGGTGGAAACCTGGTGGAAACAACACAAAAGTGTGTTCACGGACATGCATATTCATAATTATTATAATGGTTAATGAACTATAACGTAAACTAGAAGTATAACGTCAAAAATATTTTTTTTTGCCTATTTTGAATTTTATGCAAATACAAATACAAATACTTTTCTGCCCTTAAAAAATACAGATACAAATATCGGTTGCTTTGCACACCCCTAGTGCCCTCATATCTGCTTGAAGGGCAACATTTATTTCTTGCTTGTTTATAAGTAAAAATGTCATGGCAGCATTGGGTTTTTCAGCTACTTAATATTTTGTCACACCGTACAACTACATACCTTGATTTGTTTTACATGGATTTTAAATAACTGACCCACACAAATTAGTGCAGAATTGTAAAGAGAAAGTAAAATGAGTATCTGAATAGCATGCCTGCTGTCAGGGTGGTATACCCAGGGCATCCTGGAAGCACAATGTTACAGACTGCATTTGAGGTTCACATTACAACAGGATAACAACTCTTAACATAAAACCATAGCAATACTCTCTATGCAAGAGTGACCAAGTCAAAGTCCAGACTAAATTTCTAATACAATTTTATAAAACTGAGGCTGCAATCCCCTTCCATTCAGACCATTCTGTACCCAAACTGTTAAGCAAAATTAATTAGCAGAAAATTCCGTCTCTAGATGTGAAAAGCTGGTGGATGCAAGTCTGAGCTTTTATAAAATTCTACGTAGACCTGAATTTTGAGTAAGGTGATAAAATGTGAAAAGATTTAATGGTTCTGAATACTTTCGCACTGTGTGGCTTCACTGTCTTATCGTCCATATCATCGTATGCCTGTGCATCCACCTACACACCTTCCCTCATCTGAGTTGCTGTTTTTTTCTAAAAAAGCTAAAAGGGGAAAAAGCAGGACTGTTTATGTGTCACACTGCATTATAGGAAGAAAAAGAATAAAGCTGTTATACAGACATGTTAGGCTGGTAAAAGTCCCTTTTAAAGACTCCTCTTCTCAAACAGTAACTGCAGTTCATTCAAACAGTTCCCCCGCAAATAATGAAGACATCTCAGCCCAACACTGAGATGTTGCTTGTGAAGAGGAAAGGAACGGGGTGTGCAGGCAGCTGGTGAAAGACACCGTTTTATGACATGATGCTTTATTTCTCTGAAATAATTATCAGTAAAGCTAAGGCTCACTTTGTAGTTATCCTTCCTGTAGCTGTTGGAAACAGATAATAATGCATTTGTGTGTACTGCATGGAAAAATAAAGAAAAAAAGGAAAAAATGTCAAATTGTCTCAGTGTGTAGTAACATAAACACGATTCCTGGGTCAGGTTCTGTGACCTTGTTTGCAAATGAACTGTCAGAGCTATTCTTCCACTCCACAACAAATCCTGGATCTCAGGGCTCTAGATTGCCAGAAGACATGGAAACATTTATTTTTCTGCATTTGATGTGGGCTTCAGTCTTTTTATATCAAAGCTGTGTGTGCACTTGTTAGTATAAGAAAAGTAGCAATTACCACTAGGAAATCAGCCGTATTGGTGATCATTTCTCACAAATACTGCATAAAGATGACGATATAGACTTGACCTGCAGAGGTAAAAAAAGTGTCTTTTTTTCCTTGTATTCAAAAAAAGTCCTGTCAAGAAAGGACATTTTACATAAGTATAAGCAAATGTTAGCAGCAAACAACAAAGAAAATGTTCTTTGATTGAATTAAAACTGTTAGCTATATCCCATGAAAATACTAAGGAGCATCTTGTCTAGAGTTCTTGTTTTTGCTAAGAAATCTCCACTGTTACAGATTAGTACTTGGCTTTTTATTTTTCTAACTTTTTTAATCACACTGGCTTAAAAAAGTTTTTTTCCAGACATATTTCCTCTTGTCTGTTTGCATCAGGTTGGCCTCTTTACATTCCATTTTGTTTAGCAAGCATGAAATTTGCCCTATTTAACAATGCTCTCTCACATCTTTAAGAATGCAGTTCTCTTAAAGCCCCCAAAAACCAACCAGCAGACCCGTCCTTTTAAAGATTCTATCTCCATTGACGGTGCCACTTTAAGTGAGCAGCAGATTTCACATTTCAGGTTTATCTCTATTATGCTGAAGATTGTGATGTTCTAGCCCTGAAGGGTAAAACCAATTGCTGCCTCGGTCCTAAAAAGAGCCGCATTATGAGCATGACATATATATGTCTTTGTGACGCTAGACTGACCTATATGTAAAGGACCGGGTCAAAGAAGGTCAGAGCAGAGGGCAGAAATGTTTTTCAATTGGCCTAAATCTAGACATCGAGACATGAGTCAGACTGTTGCACACTAATCCATGCAAGAAGAAGCATCAAAGTGCCTTGTGACAAGGCCTTTGAGTTCTTCCCCATTTTTGTCACTTTAACAACCACAGACTGAAATTACGGCTGTATAATATCAGCAATACATGTAAGTCAGATATTGTTGCTCAATCTTGTGATGGTGATATAGATTACTTTTACTATTTTCCTCCTTCTAGTATACCCACAGTTTTTTTTTTGTTTGTTGAGATTTTACTTCTTAATCACTAAAACTATTCTTTTGGTCTAGTGATGGATCTTGTAGCCGTCCATTCAGGAACTATTGACCTTAAAAAGCCTTTTAAAAGACTGGCTTATTTAAGTTTTGTTTTTGTTTTTTGCAATAATTTGAACAAGTAATGTTTTAATCATAAAATTAGCACTGAGATGAGTGATGGAATACATGTTAAAGGTCTCCTTCACTGAAAATCGACTAGTTTAAATACAATCAGTCACTTTGAGTTGCATAATCTAATCCAAGATGGCGCCCGTCCGCGTCTTCGAAACACCCAGATATTGTGAATAATTAAAATATTTTGAGTAAGAACATTGCATCCCTGATATCTCCAATAAAATTATCAATATAATACACCACCAAAGGTTCTCTTATTTCTGCTCTGTTTATCAGCTGGCACCTCTGGCCACTTAAACTCACTGCTTTTCGATTGCGACTCCTCATATCCGCCTCATAATTTGCTTGTGGGCTGCCATCCTCCTACACTCTTTTCCTTCACTGTCTTCTTCTACTAAATTTGTATGTAGTGCGCACTGCTTGAACACCCGCCTCTCCGATGAAGCTCCCTTTGTTAATAAACAGAAAAATAATGAATTACTCTCTACAAGGACTCAGTTCTCATTGTTCATTTTGAGAAGCTGTTCAAAAGATTCAATTCATTTTTGAATGTCCCATCATTGATTTATTCAGAGTATCCAGGGCAGTAAAAACCTCCCAAATTGGCCACATAAATCGCTTGTATTCAGAGTTTGAAGGCATCATACTTCAATCCTTCTAAATCTGCATTTATGCAAATTAACTTGGATAGTGCAAACACAGGTTTTACAGTATGATTTAATGCACTGACAAACTCTAAATTCTAATTTGGAAAAAGAGAATGTGGATTTTGATTGAACTAGTCTATATTTAGAGTTATTGACCAACCATTGCCCTATTCTTGAAGGGAAAGTACAGATTTTTGCAACGTGGAGCTTATTTGTAGCATGCCGCACATTCATATGCTCACCCAGATAATTTTGGTGCCACTTGAAGTCTTTGGGGAGATATTTAGATCCATTCGTGGTCAGCCAATATCTGTCTGATAGGAGTTGTTGAAGCAGCCAGAGTGCAGCTTCTGAAAAAGGCATTATCTGATTTCAAACTCCCTCACTTAGGCAATGTTTTGTTATAAATCCTTAGCCCTATTCCCCTGATTTCAGAGCGTCTCGAAAGGGCTCTGTTATTCTCTTCTGGAGTGTTTTACAGTCTTTTATTCTAACTCACACCAGTTATTCCAATGACGTCAATGCCGTGTTTCATTGCAGTTGTAGTCTGAGCAGGACTGCGCAGGTTGCAGTGAGCCTGTAGAAGCTGAATTTAGTCCACTTGGTCATTTTTTTGTTTAATTTGGAAAAATGCAAACGCAAATCATATTGATGTTTATAGTAGCAAGTTCTGTCTAAAT
This sequence comes from Apricaphanius iberus, assembly GCA_028564705.1. Taxonomy (NCBI): domain Eukaryota; kingdom Metazoa; phylum Chordata; class Actinopteri; order Cyprinodontiformes; family Aphaniidae; genus Apricaphanius; species Apricaphanius iberus. The sequence goes on from JAPXFQ010001222.1 coordinate 310,935, forward strand.
GACAGCTGTCATGGAGCACATATTCAGTGATTCTTTTTGTTTTGCCTGACAGTTTATTTTGATCTTCCTGTCTTGGCAGGTTTGCAGTTGCACCATACCCTGCACTGTTGTTGTTCTTTTGATCTTCATAGTTCTTTTTTGTTCATAATCTTCTCTAAAAAACGTTTTAGGCATACCACCATAGACTGTGATTGTGCTGAAACTGGGTGAACTAAAGCAGTCTGTCTTTTTGTATCTTATTTAAAGGTATCAGAATAAATGGGGCCAGAAACAAATGTCACAATTTTAAGATTTCTGATTGTTAAATCCAGACCATCTTCTGAATGGTGTTGATCTGCAAAAAAATACAAATAAAAATAAAATATTCGCACAACTTACTGTTTTATCCCTTTCGTTTGGTAACTGCTACATAAAGACTAACAGATAAACCTCCAGACATTTTTCAGTTCCAAATCAACAAATCCAGTTTGACAGGGCAGACAACAGAGGACAGGAGAAGATGGACCAACTTCCTGAGGGGCAAGGAAAAGATGCAGAAAATCCAGTGAGACTCCAAACCCAATTATATATGCCTTGATGACTCCTCTGGTGCGGAAATCAATACAGCCTGACCGGCTCTGCAGGCACAGGCCCCACCATGAGGATGAGACTATTTCCAAAATATCCATTATAGATGAAAGTGGAAGGATGGGAAGGTGGGAAATCAGTATAAAAAGTGATAACAAAAAAAGGTAAGGGTTGTAAGAAAGGATAGATAGGTGGGGGGGGGGGAGAAAGAATAAGTAGATAACTGCAGATATTGAGCATCGATGCAGGTGCGTACTGACCCTCAAGGTAGGCGGATGTACATTTCTGGGCCAGAAGCATAGTTTAAATTGATCTATCAACCACAGCTCTCTAACTACAGTGTCTTCACACAGAAGCTTCCCCCAGTTGTTCTCTCCGTCATAGTCTGAAAAGGAGAAAAGGCTGAAAAATACCATACATAACCAATAGTCTTTTGGAATATAGTCCATATTTAAAGTTTCAAATAAGTAGCAGACTAGAATTAACTACAAGCAGCCTAATAACAAAATATTTTGTGACTTTCTTATTCATTAACAAAACTGCTGAAGTTAGGTTCAAGTTGACAGACATTCATCCCGGTTTGACTGAGACTATTTGTTAGCATTTTACAAAGTTCTGACATTGAGACAGTAGCTGGATCGGCTCTGTGTGTTCAGTGCTGAGCAGTTTGGTTTAGAGATGGTCAATAAATTAGTGAAGAAAGGAGAAAATGTAACCAACTCTCACTTCACGTAACTCAGGCACACCAAACTAACAAGGGGTAATTAGGTAATACAGATGACTTTTTTCTTTTACTTTTAATGGAAAATATGGACTTTTAAGATTCATTTTACATTATGCAACTTAGTAAGAATTGAATGTTGACTTTTTATTTTTAGACGGTTGTCTCTCTTTCTGTTATGAGGATAAGGTTTCATAGATGATCTTCACCTTTAGTCTTAACTTCTGTCCACACACAGTGGAGTAATTTGTCTGCTCATAAAGTACACATGTAGTTTGAGCACATGTAGCTCTTACTTTAAACTACCTTATTTATAATATCAACTCTTATTTCATCACAGGTCACAATCTTTTATTTAAAATGTATACAATTTATATTGACATTATTTTGGGATAGATATATCAGCTTGATCTAGTATAGCTGACTTCTACTATGCTTTCTGTCTCTCTCAGTGCCACTTTTAGAGCTCATAATTCGACATGAATATATGCTCTTACTCGAGGCATAATTGTGTAGGCTATTTTATAAACAGTATATTTCCTAAAACATTGAAAATACATCTTTAACTGTGTTCTTTGACATCCAGTCTCACTTCCAGATGGGAATTCTGACGCTTTGGCCATTCTCCCACAATTTATAACTCGTGACCAGGCTGCGCTTTATAAAAATTTGATTTTTAAAACAATAAAATTGGCTCGAATATTCTCTTGTGTACTCTGCATGTTTTGTGAATGATTATGTTGAGCCACCATGACCAAAAATGCCAGGACCACTTTTTGGTCTCAGTCCAGCCTTGCATTGATGCCACTTTCTAAAGTAACTATCTAAAGTTTACCCTGTTTGCTTGCTTCTAACAAAGCTTATTTTCCTATTTCCAGCTGTGGAAACACATCTTTCGTCCTTGCTTTGAAATACGTAGACCAATTTTCATGTCAGTGTCTTTTGTCCTCCCAAGTTACTGCCACTCTTTAAGTCAATACTCTATTATCACTCTTCATGTCTCTGTAAACACTCATTCGCTGCCCCTCCCCCTTTTATTATGCCCATGCTTTCTTTCATCCTCCTCCTCTTTCTGTGGTTTGTGAGGTCACAGCTGGGAAGCACTGTGATTTGACAGCTAGATGTTTACATGATCTTGCATTAGTGTGTGTGTGTGTAGAAGGGTGCAGGATGCTATGACAGCAGCTGCTGACAGTTTATCCTAAGGGTCCCCCACGCTCTTGCAGAGAGAAAGCTGATATGAACGCCATCAACTCAACCCTAAGGAGACTGCAGGTGCTTTGGGGTGTGTTCACCTCAGGTCTGTAGCACATTTAGCTTGATGTGTGTGAATGTGCATGCGTGTGTATGTGTGTGTGTGCAGAGAGAAGCCAGAGTTTAGGGGAAAGCTGAAAAGTTCTGTGAAAACTTTCTGTTCTGTGGTTATTGTCAGCATGTATTTTTGTGTCTTCGCTCCACTCAACTCTGTTGGCTCTGGGATTCTGTCCTCTGCAGATGGAATAGCTCATTATCTACCCTAGAATGAAGCATCCTACCTAAAACTGCAGAGCTGCGCATTTAGAGGAAGGATGAACCTACTGAAGCATAATGTGTGTTCAACTGCATCTTTTTTGTGGCCACTATAAATTCTTGAGTTTTAGAAAATGTCTGAATTGTCTCATCTGTGAGTTATCTTAAATTGGGCTGCAAAAATCTGTTTTTAGTCTTGTCATAGTTATTTTTTTTCCTTTAGTAATGGGTTAAGCATTAAGAGCCAAATAATTTTGAGAATTCCAGTTCAGGTTTGACTTGGCAATATTTTGACATTTCTAGATATTTTCAACTCTAAGGATGTCCTAATGCAAAACAAGTTTGTGAAAATGTTTTTTTTGTGTGTGTTTTCACCTGTAGAATGAAGGTTTCATCGATATGGGTTTTGAAGAATCTCTCTTTAGTGTAGAATTAACCTGGTCAAATTTGATCTGAATTTACATTTAGATTTGGAGCCCAGAATCTTAAATGTTGTGAAAATTGCCCTTTAGTTTTCCACCAACAGGACATTGATACAAACTTTATCGTTGTTGGAAGCTAAGGATTAGCCAGTACCAACAATTCTAAAATGTCATCTTTTTGGGAGGAATTTGAGGATGGCCACCTACTTTTTCAATTACAGCCCGAGTATGAACAAGTATGGTGTAGAAGTTGTCTGCCCAGAGTCCTGACCTGAGAAATAGAACAAGAAATAGAAATAGAAACAGAACAAATTCAACATCTTTGGGTTGAATACGATTGAAGACTGCTGGGCAGGACATGTCACCAAACATAAAAAAATACCCTCCTGAAAGGATGGTCAGAAATTCCCCCAAACTCTCTCCTAGGCCTAATGGAAAGCCTTCCCAGAAACGTTGAAGCTGTAATAAGTACAATGTGCCAAAAACATAGCCCTATTTTATACTTGTAAAAGTTTAATTACAGTCACTAAATATATAAAAATATTTAGCAATGGATTTGCTCAATAATTTGAAATTAATTTCTTTATTTTTTCTTAATCACCATTTAGGTTAGGAAATATGGTAAGAATTAAAAAAAGTGGAATTTGAAAAAAAACAAGGCTGTAACAGTACCATTGGTTTGCATATGTCAGAGGTGGAGATGAATACTGAACTGTAAGCCTCGAACAGTAAACAACAGCATCGAGCAGGCTTTTTTCGAAATAAAATAATTTCACACGTTTTTGCACACTAGTCAAGATACAGCCACATTTCCACTTTAACATTTTCATGGAAGCTGAAAATCTAATTTTCTCAAAACACTATCATAATCATTTGAACAGATTTTATATTGTTGTGTCTTTGAAGACTGTTACAACAAACTGTGGTCTGTCTGAATTGCTACTGATCTAGATAAAGCCCTCATCCCCCACACTTCTGTCTCTGTGCTAATCATTTGCTATAATGTTCAGCCGGCTGTGCAGAGGTTAGAGAAGAACAAGGCTTTCTACTTTCCCTCCTCCCTTTATGTTGCACTTCAGGGTGACTATAACCACTTTGGGTCTCCAGATGGACATCACGTCTGGAACAAACTAACTCACCCCACAATTTTATGCCAGATATTGTTCATAACTAGTAAAATTGGTTATCATTTGTAGTTATATATGTTATATTTTCTCTTCTCAAAAAGAGATATATGTCTTGACTTACCAAAAACAGCTCACCCAATGAGACTAAATGTCTTTCAGGGTGCCTGGTTTCACTAAAAACTCTCAGCACTACCCACATGAACATGCACACAAAAGCTCATTGGGTGCCTTGGGTGCAATTTGCTCTCTTTTCTTAAGTCAAAGCCTGAGCTCATTGTGCCTCTGTTCTCTTCAGCTGACTCACCGAGCGGTAATAAAAGGCTGAAGGAACAATCAGCTCTACACCATCAAGTGCCCTTTACTGTGCTCTTAACGCATCATAAGATTTTTTTTCTTTTATAAAAAAAACAAAAAAAAAACATGTTTAAATTATCTCCATTAAATAATGTGAATGTTAATGAAAGCCAAAGGAGGAAGAATCAATGAAAGAAGGTATTTTTGTCACTCATAAACATGCTTTTTAAAAATATTTCTCATTTTATGCATCCAAGCAAATTAATATATTATTGATATGGAGAGATCAAATATGATCAACAGTTAGCTTGGCGGGTTTCAAAAGATTACAGTAAAAATCATAAATATGAGACATTAATAGCATTGCTAGAACTGCTTTCTTGGTTGAATTTGGGGTAATTTGCAAATTTGACTACATGACCAAACTCAAGAAAACAGATTTTATATCACTTCTATTTCTATTTTCACTCCTCATGATCAAAAATTTAAATTGAATTAGTTTATTGAACTAACAATTGCAAAACATGAAAAAAGTATGTGCATCAAGTTTGTTGTTAGTCTTCACAAGCAGTTTTAAAAATATCAGGCATTCCTAATCGGTTATTTACATAAAAGCCGGAGTGGAGGTTTCTTTGCTTAAAATACTAGTTGAAATGGGCTACTATAATCTGATATTATCTTATCAGAATCAGAATCAGCTTTAATGGCCAAGTATGACACATATAAGGAATTTGACTCCGGCAACTTTTCTCACTAGTACAGACTTAAATAAGTGAAATAAAAATAGATAAAATAAATAAATACTAAAAAAGGAAAATATATACACCAAACTGTGGTTATTGTAAAGAGAGTATATACAGCAGTGCAAAGTTATAGTTTATTGTTATGTGAATGGACTCACACTCTGTGACTACACAGAGTTCATCAGAGCGACAGCCTGGGGGAAAAAACTGTTCTTGTGCCGGGTGGTTTTGGTGTACAACGCTCTGTAACGCCTGCCTGAGGGGAGGAGCCTAAACAGGTTGTGGCCAGGGTGAGAGGGGTCAGTGGTGATTTTCCTAGCCCGCTTCCTGACCCTGGTCCGGAATAGGTCCTGAATGGAGGGAAGATCATTACCTATGATCCTCTCTGCAGACCTGACTGTTCTCTGCAGTCTGTCCTTGTCTTGCCTGGTGGCGGATCCGAACCAGAAAGAGATGGATGAGGTCAGGACAGACTGGACTATTGCTGTGTTGATGATGGTCAGCAGTTCCTGAGGCAGGTTGAACTTTCTGAGCTGACGCAGAAGTACAGCCTTTGCTTGGCCCTCTTTCTTATACAGTCAACTTCAGGTCCCGTGTGATGGTGGATCCTAGGAACCTGAAAAGCTCCACTGTGGGGACTGACCTGTTATTTGGCACACATAAAAGTATGACACACCTGTTTATAAAATAATGATTAAAAACCCCTCAGCTTGAATATTTTAAAGCTAGGGATGCACCGATACCGTCTAATGTACCTGTATCGGTGTCGGTTAAAGTTAACCAATACAATATGAGCCGATACTTAAAATGTGGAAACTGCAATAATTTCACAGAAATTTTTCATTTTTAACTTGAAATTTTTGTTTTGTGGTCATTATTGGTATTTTAATTTTTTTATCTAATTCAGCCTCATTTGTTGTAACAAGCAGGGAAGAAAATAAAACCTGCGTTCCAATTCATTGCATGTTGTTGCGTGGTAGAAGTATCTGTATTTTACTCGGTATCGGCAAGTACTCAAATCCAAGTATCGGTATTGTATCGGTTTGAAAATTGTTGTATTGTTGTATCCCTAGTTAAAGCTGCATCTGAAGATTCTTTCTTTGAGCAGACAGAAATATTTTCAACTGACTATTACATCCTCAACCATTGTTGTTTACAGTACAGCCTGTTGGTTAGTTTGAAGCAAACTTTATTTTAAAATGACCTGTCCATGGTCTGTTGTGACCCCACTGGGAGAAGAGAGAAGAGAAAATAATCGTTATAAGAGTGGACTTACTGAATCCCTAAGGGATTTAACTAAGAAATCAGACCAAACAAACAAATAAAGTAGATTTCTAAAAAAAAAAAAAAAGAAAAGAAATCTTTGAGCTTTTCTTTGGAATTAGTACTGATTGCTCAGTTAGCACTGCTAACTATTACAGAAGTATTTCTATTTTGAGAATGTAGATAACAAGCGTTGGGCAAGTTACAAAAACATTGTACAAATTTACTAGTTTCCGCTTCAAAAATTTTGTATGTTTACATGTTACTTTTGATATGCGTGACTCTTAATACTGGAGATAACCATACCTTCCGTGAAAGTCATCTGATTATTGACTAGATTGGCCCCATCACTAACAGCAACCATTATTTGTCTAGTGGTGCAATAAAACTACTCTGAGTAAAATGGATATTTCCACCTGCCGCCATGCAGTACTAGATTGTTACACACACTTACTACACGCTTACCTTACTAATATAAATTGTTGTGTGACTATGATAAAACAACTATGACAGTTTTTTCATAAAAAAAATTGTATACATTTACTGTTTAGTTTCAGTCCCTTATTTTGTCCATTAAATACGGCTGCCTTAAAATAGAGAATTATCCTTTATTTTACAATTAAATGTGGCGTCGTTATTTTTACAATTAAATTCACCTTCCTGTTTTGAATTAATAAGGGACTAAATTTACTGATTTTCATAAATGTCCAATATGTCTGTCGCACATAGGCTACACTTGCCTAATTCTCACCACGCATATAAAAATAAAATACAGGAAATCACCCAACTACAGTAAGCAAAACTTTTGTGGCGGCGGGATCAAAAGGGACCGGCAGTTGTTTGTGTTTCTGCGTGCTCAAGATTGATCAGACATGTAGACACAGAACACACTGGCGCTTCCCATGGAACTTGTGCCTTTAAAAATGTTCGAGCTTAACGTATGACCATTAATTAGTTTTATAGCGGTCTTTAATTTTTGTACAGCTGTGAGAAAACAATGTGCACGGAGAAACTGCTCCATCACATTATTTTAAAGAAAAAAACCCATCTTTCATTATGAGGCAATTATTAAGTGTGGAAACAGCTTCAACTGCACTATGTGCCAATAGAATGGTAGAAAGTGGTTTTTAGTTAGACTTGTTCAAAAACTTTCTATGTTGTTATTTGGCTGATTAAGATGTACCTAAAGTGACAAACATGTAAAAAGTTTTCTTGTAAATTGAGGTTAGATTTGCCCTTTTAAATAATCTTACTGTACTAACGCTCTTATTTCACATTGAAACAAGAGAACCGATTTTCCGGTGTAAGAATGGAGGAATTGTGCTGCGTTACAAATCCTCTGGATGGAATTAAATGAAAAAAGGAAGCCAGTTATTGACTAGCAGTCTTCCATTACACTCTCTGACCTGCTACTGCTGTGAGCTTCCTAAGCATTTGCTCTGGTTTTGATTGGTCAGGAAGCTCCCCCTTTATGAATAACAGCAGAGTGCCTGATAAAAGGGAGAATTTTCTACTTCTTTGCATAATTCTGCTGCCTGGTTGATCTAAGTTGAAGCCATCGAATTAGATTTGTTCCCAAGCATCAACTGCAAATCTCTTGACCTCATCCATTAGTGTAAATGGCTCAAAGGTTAAGTGCAGACATTTGGAGGCGACTGATTTTATTGAGTACATCCTGGCATCAGTCCAGTGACTGTGCCTCCTCACAAAAACTCTCTGTTGTAACCTCTTAATGTCTGATCATATTATTTGCTGTTAATTTATGGTGAATGACCACAGATATATCCTCACATTAAAATGTCTCTATTCACTTCTCAGTTTCTGTTAGTTTTACATAATCTAATTAGGCCTTAGCAGTGTACCAAGGCTAGTTATGATTCATAAAACCTTTTTCCTACCATGCATGGTTGTATTAAAATTCAGAAATGGTAATGAGTTCTGGTATCCGGGTGTCCCAAGAGCCAGTATTCATTGGTAGTTTAGCCCAGTTAACACAATTTATTTTATTGTGTGCTCTTCTGTATTAGGATACACATAAATCTTACTTAGTCGTCCCAGTCTATACTGTATCTACTCATAGTCTTCATTGTGCCTGGAGCTCTGAGGTTCTAAGTACGATTCCGACCTTTCCCAAAAAGAATGGAAGTCTCTTACACTTTATTCAGTACATATATATATATATATATATATATATATATATATATATATATATATATATATATATATACATATATATATATACCTGTACACATGGGAATATCTGAATAAAATATAATCTTTTGCTGTTTACCCATGAGTAACTCATGCTGAGAAGTTGTACAAATGTCTTTCCTCATACGTCTTGTTTCCCACCTTTTTTTTTTCCCTGGCGATACCGGTAGAAATGCTGCAAAACTTGACAAACTTTTCAAGAATTATAGAAGCTGCAGTGTTAAGTATAGGTTTAACAGCTGCCTTTCTGAAAGCCAGAATCTGGGCCAAAATTGAAATCAATTCAGAGCCAGCATGAGGGAACTACAAAAAATGGAATAGACGGCCAAGAAAGAGCCCTGAATGCAGAGCAGCACACACTGGTCATTGATACAGGTGAGACTCAAAGAGTTAAAATATTGTGCAAAAGTTAACTTATTTTGGTAATTCAACTTAAAAGGTGAAACTTAAATTTGATGTATACTCGTTACATGCAAAAGAAGATATTACAAGCCTTCAGTTGATATAATTTCCATGATTATGGCTTACAGTTTGTGAAAACCCTAAATCTCATTTTTTTTTTACATAAAAGTACTTTCTTAATTTAAATAAATGTTACTTTTACTATTTTAGTACAAAAGCTTACAAATACTTAACTGACACATTTTTAACAGCTGCACATTGAATATTGCACTGTTTTTGGAAAAGCGTGATGTACTCCTGTACAATGATCACATATTATACTAGTACTTTCTAATTTTTATGATGATGACAGTGTCCAACAACAGTGGTGATAATATAAGGTTAAGCATGGGATGAAGTGGAGAGATGGTGAAAGTGGAGAAGTTGTATATGTACCCCCACGTTTTCAATTTGGTGGGGGTTGTCTCTTGATGTGTGTGGGGAGAACAGAAGGACTTAAAAGATTAAACTTCGGACACAGAGAGACGACCCCTCTCTGGGACCATTCTCACTGCAGGGAAGCTCGATTACTGGTGTCCCATTTACATGGATCCCTCTCCTGCTAAGGGAATTGGCCTTTTTTGCTTCCCCATCGTCCCTCCCTCCTGCTTTGCACCTTGAGAGACTGCTCCTATCCAGAAGCATGGGTTGTTTCTTAGCAGACAATAGAGAAGAGTATTTAGGACACTTGGCAGGGCAGGCATATTGGAAGGGATGGAGAACAGAAGCTGCTAAGGGCTTTTGCATGGTTTCCACGTCCATCTGCCTGAGACCATTGGCGCTCTGCCTGTGAAAATTCACTTTAGTTTTTTTAGGCAAGGACCGCACAACAGTTTGATCCACTTTTACCCTCCTGTCTGCTGATTGAATTACTGTGAATCATAATATGACCCAATTATTTTTTTCTTTTCTTTGAAGCATTAAAAATATACTCTAGCTAGCTTGATTTGGAAAATATTTGTTTTTCTATTCTCTGAATATTTTTGTCTTGAAACGTGAAAAGATACACAGTAATTTGTATAGTCTGTTGAAAAGAAAATAGATGAAAGGGACTTTAAAAATGTATTATTGCCATATTGCCCTCCAGATTTCAGTTTTTGAAAAGATTCATTTTTTGTGCCAAAAATCTGCGTTTACGTGTGGATGACAGGCCAAACAGTAGAAAAATATCTCAGCTTTGTGAGATACCTGGCTACGTGTGGACAAGGTAAAAAGGGTTGAGGGGAAAGCCTTAACTCAGATAAATCTTTTGGTTAAATGTGTATTATTGTAACTACCCAACAGAGAATGGTCCATGAATAATGCAGGCCATCTATTTAAAATCTGTCTTTGCACAATCTGTGGTTATTGATTTTTTTTTTTGGGGGGGGGGGCGTAAATCAAAATGTAGTAATTGGAGCGCTTCAGCTTTCTGTTTCATCAGTGCAGCTTTGCCTTAAAGAATAAGCTGCTCTGTGTCCTGAAGTAATTACAATTATTTATTATTTATTATTTATTATAAGTTAACTGTAAGGGTCTTTGATGACCATGACAGAGAGCTTTTAAAGAATTGTATTGCTAATTCGGAAGAAATTGCTACCTTAAACTATTCGTATTTATCTAATAAAGTAAAGTGCTCTTCTCTTGATCGAGAGCAAGTTTTTTTTCTTGACCTTTAACTTGTATGATGCAATTTATCATACATAATGTGACGCACTTTAGATAGCCCCCAACACACTTGAAGGTTTATATGCTGAGCAGGATTAAACTGGTAATTGTAAAATAGTTTTCCAAGTCTGTCAGACTTTAAGGTAAGGTATTTTTTATATATCACACTTTTAGCAACAAGGCAATTCAATTTGCTTTGGGTGATTAGGGGATAAAATTAAAGCAGCAATATGCCAACAATAAAAGCGTAAACATAACATGAGAGACACATAACACATGGCACATTTAAACATATGACATTCCAGCTATTATTAATCATTTACTCAAAGGCAGTTCTAAACATATGGGTTTTCAGCCTTGACTTAAAGGAGCTCAATTTTTCTGTAGCTTTGCTGTGGTCTGGAAGTTTGTTCCATACAACCGGAGCATAGAAACTGAAAGCTGCTTTTCCATGGCTGGTTATAATTGTAGGGATAATTAGTAGACTAGAACTGGAAGACCTGAGTGATCTGGGGATTTGTAAAGTGACAAACATACTTTGGTGCTAAGCCATTCAATGATTTATAAACTAATACATTTGTTTTCAAGCTTATTCTATGAGCTAAAAAAAGCAAATTTAAGGACTAGCTGTATGCTCTTGATCTTTTTTTTCCTAATCAGATGGAGAAAATTATAGCACATCCATCCCTTGATTTACTTAATGCATTTGCTTTGGGCATTAATGGATTCAAACTCATCTGGTGACATTGTAATGTAAAGCTGTATCATTTGCATAGTTATGGTAAGTAATCTTATTGGTTGTTATAATATGGGTTAGCAGGAGCTTTTAGCTTTAAGTAGAGGAGCCCCAGCACGGAGCCCTTGGGCAACCCATCTGTCATTTATGTATTTTCTGATGATAAATTGCATATTGACACAAATAAGTTCCTGCTCTTAAGGCAACAATCGAACCAGCCAAGTACTGTACCAGAGAATGACCCAACTCATGGTCAGCAGTGTCAAATGCTGCACTGAGCTCCGAAATTACCAACACTGTGGTTCTGTCACAGTCTGTATTTATCCAGATGTCATCGAACACTTTGGTGACGGCAGTCTCGGCACTGTGATAAGCACAGAAACCAGACCGAAAAGCATCAAATTGGTTGGTCATTGTTAGGAAGATCTTTAAGTGTTAAAACACAGCTTTTTCTATATGAATGGGAGATTAGAGAATGGCTTGTAGTTCTGCATTAACGTGTTGTCCAGGTTGTTCTTCTTTACTAGTGATTTGATAACCACTGTGTTGAAAGACTGGTTGAACACACCTGACAAAACGGAGGAGGTAACTATTATATTATTGAAAATCTTTCTTCAGAAAGCTTGTGGGTTAGATATCAAGGCAGGCGGAGGAGCTTAATTGGGTTATTATTTAATAAAAAAATTGTTTAGTTTTTTTAATTTAGACATTTTCTCTACATTGGTTTTGAGTGGAGATGACATTGATAATGGGTTTAGTACTGATGTACGTAAATTTGCATAAAGGTTTCAACTGAACTGTCCCAGAAAAAAAAAAACATTTTCTTTTATACAATGGTCTCACTCTGGTGAGAAAGTTTAGCAAAGATTGTGCTTTCAAAGAAAACACAGAAATGGTCAGATAACACAATATCAATTACAGCTATGTTTGCGATATTGTGTTTGTTGTTCGACATGCTGGGTCAGGCCGAAGTTATGAAGAGTGTCACTTAATGTTCTCGCTCATTTGTCTTGGGGGTCGTCAGTATGGATGTTAAAATCCCCCACGGTGATTAATTGGTCATAGTCAATACATTTTGAAGAAATTAGTATTACATTTTGGGGGTTTAGATAAAGTTTAAAAAAATACGTTTATTTAGGCTTCTTTATCTGGAGAGTAATTTGGAAGAATGTAGCAACTTCCTTTAAACAAGCATGAGGTGGCCATCCAATAGGCAGTTTCTTGTATTTGATTAAAAGATCAGGCCATGATCATACTGGTCCTTCATGAGCCAAGCTCAAACTGTGCCGCAACCTTCCATGCCTAAAACCTAAGGCCCAGAGATTGATTCGATATTAGTCCTCTCATGCTGTTTGACGTCTCATCTCCTAAGGATATCAAATAACATCACACTGCAAAACTAATGGGGACTAGATCAGAAGCCTTCAAATCAAATCTGCTCTTCATATAGATCTGTTTAAACACTCTGATAATCTTCTGCATGACATATTCCCTAGTCACTTTTACTACTGTGTATTTCATCAATGAATTCACTTTACCATGAAAAATTTCCATCGCAAGAGCTAAATTCTTAAAATATTAAAATATGCCCAGGAATACCTTATAGAGTTTATTGAGTTATGAAAACTGTGCCTCCACCTCATCTGTGTTTCCTTCTCTTGCTTAGAAAATTGTGATTTGAAGGAGTTCACTATCGGTGAAGATGTTTCATTATTTACATCTAACCGGCTTTCTGACAGAAATAAAGTAGGTAGCGCTCATTGATGAAGTAATTTATAAAAAACAACTTCCCTGGAATTACCTCATGTTTGCTAATGATAATTTAAAAGATTTGGTGGTGGGTAGCAGGTCCTTCCGACAGGTGATCAATTTTGAGATTTGATTTAATACAGCAGCGTTTAGTTTACACTTTATTGTTTTATGGTTTGACTTGTTCTGTTCATGAGCTTCATATGCAAAATGCCCGCCAATACTTCTGTCTTGGCGAAGAGGTTTGCAAAGGCCTTTCTCTGGACATACTTTACCGGGATCTCAAACAACAGTGTAAAGTTGTGCTCCAACTTTGGGAGATAAATACTGTATGTTTTAAAAAAATATATATTTTAAATAATTTACTTTTTTGTTTTAATTATATAAAATATTAATTATTTTTAACAACCATATTAGAGCATCTATATTTAAAAATTTTGAATGCAATTATGTGCTGTTAAAGAGTAAATTAAAAAAAGTTAATTTATGTTTGTAGGGCTCTGCCTGTATACATTTTGTCATTACTTTGATTGTTATGGTAAAAAAAAAACCCAAAAAAAAACACAAAATATTGAGATAAGACTTTATCACTGAATACCTCCTCCCTTGTTCAGATTTGTAATCCCATTTATTAAGTTAATATACTTAGACTTCCTTTGCCACCTTGTCCTTGCCAAGAAAAAAAGGTTAGGGTAATATAATTTTTTTTTCAGGAAGAGTGCATGACATTAAGCTTTTATGCGCTGATACAGATACTGCCTGATTTAACCTTAATAGAATGCATGAAGAGGACCTAGCTTTACTGTTCATGGGCTGAATGACTAAGGTCATTGATATTCTAACCAGCTGAGGGTACTGAAGCGTCGTGGCCCCGGGTGGCATGGTGTTAACAGCAGGGGTTAGGATAAATAACCTACATTAGCATAGCTTCTTCTAGCAGGTGAAATGCGTAGAAGAAGAGAGAGAAGTAGGGAGGAGGAGTTAGTTACACTGTAAGAAAAACGTGAAAGAGCAATACCTAGATGGTTTTGAGAATGATTACATTGTGAATACTATTAAACTCATGGTAAAAATGTAAAATGGACACAAAACACATACCGTAACATATTTTTATGCAGTATGCAGATTAATTTTTATCGTCACCTTAGAGTGGTTATTTAAAGGGAGTACATCTGTGGCTGGTAGCTTTATGCTGTAGTTACAACATTATTTTGCCACATATGTTGCCATGTCTAAAAATGGTTATTATGTACAGTAGGTTCAAATGTGTTAAAATTAAGTGGATTTTGAAAAACACAATATTATCCATATTTCTTGGTGATTTAGCTTAAAAATTGGCAAATATATATTTTTTTGATAATATGTCAGACAGAAATCTAAAAAAGATGATTAAACAATGAAAAAGGAGAATTAATTTAGAAAGAAAATTATTTATTCAGAACAAAGTCAAGAATAGCAGGACAAAAAAAGCTATAGCCTTAAAGGGAAGGGTTTTTCTTTTCAACCTAGGCCTTATTTTTAGCAAAAATTAGGCTAATTTACTGACTAAGTCAAGTTTGGAGTCACTTGGAGCCATAGGGCAGAAGTTTTTATCCAGTGACGATCAGTGTATATAATGGGAGCAAATGGGGTAAATAGTTTTCCGCCTGTAATGAGGCATTATCCTTCATTTATCCATGTTTTGTTATGAATAGTTAGCAATATTCCCCTGTCAGTTCGGAACTTCTCTGAGGTGCTAAGGTATTAGCTTCTGGGTTTTTTACATGCTTTTAATGTAACCACTTCGAAACTTACAGTAACCTGGAATTTCACTGATGTTGCAGCTGCCGCCATTACAGCTGTAGGCTGCTGAAAGGGAGCCTGTAGAAGCCGAAGTTAGTTCAACAAAAAAAACTTCCCTTTAAGCAATCAGTAGAAACATTATTTTATTGGCATTACAGCAATAAACCACTTATTTTAACTGCTAAACAACTTTTATTTATACTTCCACTGCTATTACAATGATTTAAGTTTGGCAATCAGCTCTAAGTCTTTGAGGCATTATGGGCTCCTTGTCATCACCCTGATCTTTAGCTTCCTCCACGTAATTTCTATCAGATTGAGGAATGGAAACCACAAAGCATTATTTTTCAAATAAGAAGAAACATGTTAGTAATGTAATAATTACTGTAAATCCAAATCTGTAAGTACTACTTAAAAAATGCTCCCAGCTAGTGACATATTGTGTATTGAGTCCATTTTTAGACTTATTCACACAGTTAAGTTGAACCATTTTGTGAAAACAAGTTGGCTCAACTTTATGAAATATATAATTTAAACCGAAAATCTTAAGTTGTATCACCTCAAAGACATAAGTAGACCAGACTAACTAGTTTGTTGAATTTAAGATTTTGCTTTGATTTACCTTCTTTATTTAGGTTTTGCTGGTTGCCTTACTTTTTTAAATTCAGTGAATGTTTTTTTTTTTTTTTTACAGTATAACCGCTAGGGAGAGCGTAGAGTGCTATTTGACCAACTGTAGATACCCGGTGTCAAAGACTTTAAAAGCAGTAGAAAAACAAGCAACAGTGGCGCTTAAATATGGTCTCATACCATACCACTGCTGCCAGCTTTGCTTTGGACTTAGCAAAAGGGGGTGCCATCTTGGGTACGATTATTTTTGCTGTATATGTTTTTCCCCCCATTTAGGTATTTTTCCTCATTCCTTCCATGGCTACTTTCAACTTCAAATCCATTCAGTTTCCATTCATTGGAGTATCCAGACAAACTTATGTCCAGTGTTTTATTTATGTGAAACCATAAATAAAACCAACACATGTACAAAATATGTTTCACAATCTTGCCATTTCATTTTTTTCCATTATAGCTAAATAAAATGTTTGCTGGCCATATAATATACTTACAAGTATATTTAGCTAAACATACATATCAGTATAATATACGTACTGTATATGGCCAATGCGCATTTTTACATCACAATTAATTGATTTAAGGTGAATTGGCAAATCACTACTAAGCAAATACATTTTGAAGCACTGGAGAAGATATGACATCTCATATTGTTGACATTCTTGTCACTACATCCTCCAACTTAAAACTCTGTCAGTGTGACTTAACAGGAAATCACATCATGTATGCTACAATATCAGAGATGGTTGTTCTTATAAACATAGCTATCAAGCTACAAGTGATTTAGCAAGAAGAGCATTAATCAGAGATGCAGCCAAGAGGCCCAGGTAACTTTGGGGGAACTGCAGAGATCCACAACTCAGGTAGGAGAAGCCTCGATAGGGCTACAGTTAGCCCTACAGTGTGCTTTACAAATCATAAATTTATGGAACAGTGCCAGAGGAAAACCTTTGTTGAGAGAAAGCCCAATTAGAAGCCCGATTTAAAGTTTGTCATGAGCCATAGAAAAACAGCAAACTTAAGGAATTTGCTCAGGTTACATTAACCAAAGTGTGACTTTTTAGCATACATATAAACTTCTCTTAACATCACTGTGAACTCACCATCCATTCACTAAACTGGTAGTGTGAGCATCATGCTTTGAATAAGCTTTTCTCTACTGCTGTGTAAAACTGTGTTAGATATTTTAGAAAGAGAACTTAAAATTAAAGAGATTTTTTAACAAGAAGTTTTAAGGAATGGAATCAAATGAGTGCATCTATGGATATATCAAACATCCAACATCTTGAAATACATATTTTATACATGATAATCTAATGAAATTTTGACACACAGTGTACTTCCGGTATCATAGATGAGACTTTAGAAAAATCCATGGGTATGAAGTAACAATAAATTCCATTATTTTTAGTTTTCAGCATAAAGTTTATAGACCCACACATTTTAAAATGTTCTGAAAAATGCCATTTCAAATAAACCTAACTTCTGGTGGCTTGCAAAACAACAAACAAGTATATTTAGTGCTTTATGTTTTTACTACAAGATTCCATGGCAGTTTAGTTTAGGTCTTTGTCTTTTTGTTTAACAATTCCCTGCCCAATGACAGTATCTATCCAGGTCGGATTATTTAGAGGATCATTTTCAAATGTTGTGTCTGTCCTGTGATTATGACTTTATCTACTGTAAAATAGGCTTGGAAAATGGATGTGCATACCCTGTTCTTTACTGGATCACAGTGTTTTGGAAGATAAACAGCTTTCCTGTAGACAGTTTAGTCTCTTTTTCCATGGATACAGTACACCTAGAGAGCCTGTTTCAGAGAGGAGAGTTAAAGAGACAAGGGGGTTGAATGTGGCCATTTTTGGAGCTTAAGATCAATAGTTTTTACATGAATAATTCATTCTGTGTGAGAAGATAGGATTCATTCAGCATCAGAAAAGAATCCATCAGCTTGTGTCTTATTCTGGGACATATAGAGCCATACTGGGTGTATGTGGTCGTGTTAGGTTAAAGGTTTTTTTTCTCTTTCTCCATTTAGCCTTATGCTTAGACAAACAGTGTTTAGCTGGATTAAAAAAAAATACTGGACATGATTAAATACCCCAACACCAACAAACTGTAATTTGCTTTAACACTGATAAAATCATGACTTCCCTTAACCAATTATGTTAGACTTAATATCACTCTGTTTCATCACAATTTAGTCTCAATAAATTTTTTCCTTTAACTTATTTTTTCAGTATCTTTTTATAATGACATTGTCTACTGAAATAAAAAAATTAAAATAAATGTTATAATGAGTAGGCCCTACTTTCTGGATTGTCGTTCCTGTTCCACTAACACATCACATGGCTCTGTAATTCACTGCTTTTAGCACTAATTTTATCTAAAAAGAAATCCCACATTGACCAACTGGCCCAGTTACTTGCTTCCCCAGTTACCAGGGGAAGCAAGTAACTGGGGAAATAAATGGATGGCATTCTCTCTGAGTAAAAAAAAAATATTAGAGGATCAATAACGCTTACAATAAGTAAATTATAGCCTGGAGCCTGCCAGAAAGCTTAGCACAAAGACTTGGAACAGGGGTTGTTTGCAAAGTTTAGCTGCATTCATTAGGGAAAAATAAGAAAGTTTAATTAGTGACGTGCAAATACAGGATGAAACTATTTAAAGAAAATGGCTTCCATTCAGACAGTTTTTTGTCAAAGTTTAATCTACAGTAGTTTAAGTGAACACCAATAGACTCAAAATGAATGAAAATTATAAACTGTATTTTTCTTTTGTCTGATATATATTTTTTATTATTCGAGCTAACTGAAAAAAAAAAATCATGTATTAAACATTTTAAAGTAGGGTACTGAATTAATCACATTACAATCGTATCTTTACAAATGTCTCGGTGAAAGCACATTGGCCACCTCTTTTTCCTCCTTATAAGAGAGTTTGGGACCTCAGGGTGTTATCCTTCCTGCTTCAAATCAGGGGTTCCAATATCATTGTTTCTTTTCCACTTGTATTTGAAGGATGGGGGAGGAAATGAAACACGGATTGGGGGTTCCTCTGCAGCATAAGCCCAAATTTATCCATATAATCCATGGCAGTATGCCGCTCTAGTCTGCTGTTGACAACAAAAAGCTGAGCCAAATAGCAAAGCTCTCGATTTACCTTCTTGGCTCCAACTGTCACATGTAGTCCCGCCATATGGATCATAACAAGAACAGCAACCTGGATGCAAGTGGCTGAAAGTAGTTTCTTCCAAGGTATATCTAGGCTCACTCATATAGGATGAGGAATTGAGAGCTGCCGCTCTTCTGGCTATACCAGAGCAGATCCAGCCACGGACCCAGAGACCTGAGACTGACCACCCCTCAAAAGAGGCCAGACATCAGGAATCCTGATCAGAAATCCGAGCCTCACTCTTTAAAGGTCTGTTGGACTCGCCCCAGTGGGAGCCAACCCCAGTGCAGACCCAGCGCTCACTGGCGGGACTTTTCGCACATCTTTTTACCCTCTGCTCTGCGAAAGCTTTAGGTTTCCTGAGTATGAGTTTAAACGCGTTGCCAGGGAGAATGTTTTTATGTTTTTAGACCTGTTAAACGTGCATTGAGCTGTTGCATAAGCAGAGGTTTTTCTTGGCTAAAAGTGAAAAACACATTTATATATTTATCTTGTAACCTATACATCACTGTTTCCTTTTTTCCTGTCACTTATACATCAAAACAAATTTTAATGTTCAAAAACTAAAGCTACTTCTTATATTGTTCTGTTTGTTTATGTTAAATTAGTTCAGAACAAAAGTCTGGTTTGGACAAAAAGTTGAACAGTAAAATAAAAATGAATTAGACTCAAGATATCTAGTTTAATTTGAATAGGATTGTTGTTTGGAATACTCAAAATATAATAGCTACCCATACAAATGATTACATATTCATAGTATCAGTGTTAAATATTACAGTAAACACATATACAATATATTATATCAATTTTTATTTGGTATTAAGCATTTTGAAATTATTCCAACATTTTTAAGATTAAGTACATAAACATCTCTTGGCTAAGCATGTGATATTTAGATAATCTAACTGAGCTGACTGAATGAGGATGCAGGGAATATGGTGTGCTTGGAACCAGTAACCATGCTCAATTTAAGAAACTACCACATCACTGCTTAATGCTAATGTTCCTCAACAGTATGGATCATTCACAGTTGGAAGTACACATAGCTATTACATCCATACATAACACGTTATGTTTGTGTTTTTGACTAGTTCCAAAACAATGTCTCTCAATCCTTGTGGATGGTGCTTCCAGTTGATGCTGTGAAACATGGCCTGGTTATGTGGTGAATGTTTTAACTGTAACCCAAAAGCTATAATAAAATCGTTGTGGACTACCGTCTTTCATCACTCACCAATTGGTTACCAGGCTAATGTAGAGGCATACTTTCTCATACTTTTTGTGAAGTAAGGTATATGATTTACAGGAAACAACCCTTCTGATTAAATTATATTGAAAAATCAGATCTATTCATGTGTGGCTTCCACTTCCAATTTTTTTTTTTATGACAGATAGTTTTAATGGAGGTCCTAATGGAAGGGAGATGGTGTAGCTACAGTGACATCTCAAGATGTTTTCATAAGAGACACCATAGCGCCATGTTAGGGTAATATTGCCGGTATGGTGTGTCTTAATAATGCGGCATTGCAAGGCGCAAATATATTGCAGACAGAGGGTAATGTCATGATGATGAGGGGAATTTGTGCCTAACCCGGACCGGCAACAGTATATGAAATGCGAGTAAACACGTGGAGTTCATTTAGCATTTGTAATCAGCTGAAATGGCAAACCGGCAAACCTTCTGGGTGTTCTGGGAGCCAAAGATCAGACACTTCACGGGTTTGTGAAGAACAGCCAACTTTTGGAGCAGCCCTCAAAAATGTTTTCTCTGTTTACCACAGATGCTTCCATCTCAAGGTTTAAACACAATTATGTACGTCAACAGCCCAGGCACCACCTCCACACTCCCCTTTATCCCACCATCGTGTAATCTTTTATGAAAGACAGCTGATCACCAAAAGGTACACTGGCACTGGTTTTGATATCTAGCACTGATGGTGGCATTATCTTTTAAAAAGGTGTTTGCAATATGTTTAAATATACCTTCCAGACCCCGTGTACCTAAGAATGTTCAAGATATAAAACCTTTCTAACCACTTAGTTATGCAGTTCCCATTGGGACAAACACTGAAAAGCCTGTAGGAAATTTGGGGTCATAAAACTATCACTAATGACACTATTGATCCTGAGACTGTAGCAGTTAAATTGTAGAGCTTGCTCCCAGAAGGTTCTGTTGCTTATAACATGAACAGAGCTTTCAGAAAAATGAGAATGAGCTTTAAAAGTGACGTAAGAACACATAATTACATTACAATTCAGGAGGCACAGCAAAGCTGGGGGGAGGTACTGACAAAAACTCACTAAAATCAACGTAACATCAGTAATAGCTCTGCCGTCATCATGGGTATGATTTATGGAGAGAAGAAATGGCTCTGTTGAAGGGGTTTCGTGTCCGAGGCTTGTAATTCCTTGCGATAGATGGTGTACTTTCGTCCCAGGCAATCAGGCCGCTACCTTAGTACAGAAGATGTGCAAGGCAGCATTAATACTGATTGTATACAGCTGCTACCTTTCTGGATGGTAATGGTCTAATATGCCTTTGTGACTTATCAACCCAGAAACCATTCTTAACAGCATTGATAGAATGGATTGTATCACCATTCCGACACCTTAATAGTTCTTCTTTTGCTTGCCCTTAATATCTTAAGTGTGTCTATTATGAACATTAAGTATTCATGAGCAACAGGATTTATTAGACACACGATGGTTGCTTTAAAATAGAGTACCAGAGGTGTCCATAGACCACCTTCCCACATCCGCAGCTTCATTTCAGATTAAAATGAGGGTTTTGCATAGTTTCATTGCTGGCTACAAAATCCCCCCCACCCCTGCAGCCACCAAACTGCTGCTTTTGAAAGGTTCGTTGCTAAGATACAACCCCTCGTAGAGATGAAATCCGACTGCATGGCTGTCTTACAGCTATACAGCTTAGACTTTACTCGATGTTCAACACAGTGGACCCATAGTGCAGGTTGCAGTATGGCTGGGTTTCTCTTCTTGTGTGCAGTTTAAGATGCAGCTCTTCTTGTTTTATGCAAACAGCCATAACACATGCTCTCCCCATTGTAATGTATCATTGGCAATATGATTATTTTTTTCCTGAGAGCTCTTAGATCTCACCCCTTCTGTCACACTTCTGAAACTCCCAGCTGACACCTAATAGCATCATGAAGTACCTATAATCTGTCTCATGTTCAATTACACTCCAATCAGAGCCCACCAATCCAGCGTGAAAGGTGAACAAATGGACAGGTGTGCCATTATTTATCTGATGCTCAGTGCTCAGACACCAGAAAATAACTAAATGTGAGCCTGACAGCAAGTTGGTGAGAAAAATTGATGTTCAGATTGGGGTTTCTGACATAGACAGAATTCACCCTTTAAATGACACAGCTGAAATAGTATCTTTGAGGGTTGGAATACACATCTCATTTGATTCTGAGGTATACATTTTTTGAAAGGTTGTTGGGTTGAAATCAAGTTTCTGAACATGACTTTAAAGCTTGACCTGTCTAGCATATTGTTTTAGAATTTCAGATGGTAAATGAGTAAATATTATTATTTCAGTCTAAACGTATATCTCTGAGCTTTAATTGTATATCATACCAAAATCCCTACTTTCAAAGCGATTAAAAGTTTTTTGTCTGCCAGAATAGATTCAATTTTACAATGAATGTTGTTGACAGTGCTTTTAGAATCCTTTTCCTTTTTTTTCCTCTCTCCATCAGCTCTTCTATTATTGCGCGTCCATGAACTACGGGATTCCTGTAGTATTATAAATTGGATAAAATAATAGCCTGGTTTCACTGTATTGCAATATTAAATTATATGAATACACAAAACAAAGATGTATGCAGTTGAGTCCAAAATTTTTCATATCCTTGCCAGATTAAGTGTCATTGTTAAATTCATTCAACCCAAAAGTTGTTGTTTTTTCTGATAGGAAATCAGAAAAGACAGAAATTCCCTAAAGATAATAATATATTGTGAAATGTGAATTCATCTTCAGCTGTCCAGCAGAAGGGTGAATGCGCTGCTTGGTCATGTCTGTGCCTCTTATTTCCTGAAAATGTTTTGCTTCACTAAGCATGTTTTCTGTAATTTCCTTCCTTAAAATGACTTTAAGTCATAGGAATAGTATAACAATAAGTTAGTACTTTTGAAATATAACCTTTAAGACCTATATATACCTTTGAACTGGTCACAAGCAGAACCCTGTTTCCAAACTTAGCTGCTGGGCATCAAAGTGAGACATTGTGCTATCATCTCCGGAAACGTGATTATGCCCAATCTGGGAATGTTTAAACAATTATCCAAAAGTCAATCATTAGATGTCAATCCATCAAGAGACTTTGGCTTTAAGGCTGACAAGAAGCGGAGACGTGTGCTAATTTGTGCAGAGAGATAGAGATAGGCTGTTTAAGCTTGTTAAAAGGCTCTGTTTGATCCTGATATCCTCCCTGTAACAATGGCAGGCATATGATGGATGGATGGATGGATTGATGGATGGATGGATGGATGGATGGAAAGGGAGTATAGTTACTTGAATGCTTTCCTACAGTTTTAGTGTAAAACATAGTAAATGTGTTCTCTCTCTGAGGGGGCCAAAAGGAAATAACAATTAACGGTAATAATTAATTGTTACTTTGCAAATACTTTATTTGTGCTTTAAACAACTTCTCTTTCTGTTTTCTTATCTCATTTAGGAAAACCGAGAGGTGCTGCTCATGGTTCGTCACCCAGGTTTCTAGCTGTGACCCCACCAGGTGGTTCTTGCTTCAACGCCATGCTGCGCCTTGCCATGCTTCTTCATCTCCTGGCCTTCTCATTAGCAGGTTTCTATCAATATAGAACTTCATTACAAAATCACAAAAAAATCTAAATTACATTAAGTTTCTGTCATAATGAACAAAATATTTTGTCATCCCCTCTTTTTTATACATGAAAAGTTAATTTACTTTAAGTACTGGACTTAAAAAATAATGAAACATCGACAGGTTTTTTTCCACAAAGTACTATTTAAGCAGCATATTTCTATTCATTTTGGTAAGCAGGTTTTACAGCTTTGCTTACAGAAAAGAATGACAGTGTACAGTGTAGCATTGAGGTAATCATTTTGTGGCACTGCTTAGTTGTCAAGTAATCCCTGGTTGTTTTACTAGCAGCCTTCAGCTCGTCCTTTTTGTCGACTCTGGTTTCCACCACCTTCGTTTTACCTATACTCCATAGATTCTCTGTGCCGTTTAGGTCAGGCCAGATTGCTATTAAATCAAGAACAGTGATACCATGGTGATTAAAGCAGTTGTTGGTACTTCTGCCATAGTGACCAGGTGTCAAGTTCTCTTGGAAAATAATGTTAGTATCTCCATAAAGCTTGTTGTCAGAGTAAAGCATAATGTGCTATAAAATCTCCAGGTAGAATATTGTGCTTACTTTTTACTTAATATTACACAGTGGACCGTCTCCAGCAGATGCCATGTTTGTTGAAACTTTACACTCAACTTCAAAGAACTTTGACTCTTTGCCTCTCCAATCTTCCTCGGTACTGTCTTTTTCTCCACCTATCCTTTTGAGGTCTTTTAGTTTATGGCTGGCTTACTGTAATAGGAGGACAGCCATTGCCCATATCTTGGATATCTTTGTGTGTAGTGGCTATTGAAGCCCTGACTCCTTCAAATATCCATGCCTTGTTAATCTTCTCCAAGCTCTTCAATTGGCATTGCTTCCCAATCCTTTTAGGGATATGATTCTTTTTGTTGTCTCAAATATTTTTTTCGATCACACTTTTTTCTTCCACTAAGCTTTCAGTTAATATGTGTGGATAAAGTACTAGGTTTAATAGTGAGCTTCTATGGCTTACTCTCTTCATGGACTGTCTCAGAGACATTCATATTTAACAAATGCCTAATTGATTTCCCCCTCATTTTAAATAATCATACTTCTGCAATAAATATATTTTTGGGTTTATTTAGTTTTCTAATTTTCAGGAAAATTGAGTTTTAATATTCTGATATAGTTTTTTCTCAATTGTTAAAGCACCATTGCTGAAACCTTGCTCCATTTTCTAAGAACATTATGCACAAAACCTCAGCTTGAAGCACGATTTTCAAAACCAACCTTTCGCCTCAAAAAAGTTTTACCTGTGCTCAAAATCAAACATTGCTCTCAAATTTTAAACAAATTGCTTAAAATTACATACACTATCAAACAGTCAGTAAACAATACACCAAAAAATAGAAAAACACATTGTTCAAAACATATAGTTCTCATGGAGAAGTACATTTTTAATCTCGAAACAAATTTCATATATTTTTCATTATATAAAAATCTCAAAATTGATCAGAAATTACAGTTTTGCACTTTGCATTTCTTTTGTTCTTCCTCCTTCTTGTGCCCTTAATTGTACAGTGCTGTACCCTGCATCTCAAAAACTTTATCTCTGTGATACTGTAATTCTTGTTCTTTGATATGAACCTGTAACCAGTCGAAATCTATTCAGCAGTCAGTACTGAAAACAAATGGAAAGCACAATGTTCAGGGACAGACACAAATTATAGGACAAAACATGTGATCAATGGGCTTCTTCTTGTTTTGGGCTGTCCTCCTCCTCTTTCTCTTCGTCCCCCACCTCGCACTCGTCCTCCTCCTCTCACATAAATTCTTCTATCTATTCTCACACTTTCTCATTCCCACCTTCAGCAACCTGTTTGCTCTCTGAGCTGACTTTATTGGTTGTCATTTGAATCAAGTTAAAATCGATTTTGACTGATTGTGTTCAATCAATGACATTTGTGTAATGTGTTACGTGTAGTTGTTGCCACTTTTATTTATCAGTATGGATGACATATTAGTGTGCAGAATTTCTTTAGTTTTGCTAAACCATGTGAGATGGTTTAACGTATTGAAAGTAGACTGAACAGTTAGCTTAATGAGTTCAAGCAACTGAGAACTTTCTTCAGCCAATGGTTTTTAGTTTTCTAGCAACTTACAAAAACTGTAACAGTAAGTGATAATCATGTCAATTACATGCAAAAATGCTTAAAATAAACATCTCTGTAATGACAACATCTAACATGCTTTATTTTGTTTTACTTTTTGAAATTAATTACTAAAATAAATTAATTTTATGAGGATTGTTCGACATCCAGTTGTAGGTACAGGATTATATGTTTGACACTGCATGTCTTAATTTGTCTCATCGCTAAGCTAGCCAAATCCTAGCTATGCATTTGGCATTGGTAAGACATAGAAATTTGATACTAAGATCAGAAGTTTAAGCAGTTTTACCAGTTAGAGTTGCCGTTTTAAATCCTACCAAGTTGAAGATTAAGAATTTCAAAGGGTTTTGCTCATTCAGCTTCATCTTAAATTATCTGCCCTTGATCCATCAAGTGAAGCCATTCAACATCTACCTTTTTTTTCCCCAAAGTTTTATGTGACACCAACTCTCCTTTTAAAAAATTAAACATTTTCCTTCAGCAGCACCAGGAACAGGATTATGAATGACTTTGTCAGAAAAGGATGAAAAAAAAATCCCACAGGAAGCTTGGATAGTAGCACATAATTTTTTTGCAGCTGTCATTTTATCCCTTAAACGAGGAATTAGAAAGACAATGTGTGAACAAACTGCTAAATAACTATCTGGTTTAGAAAATGAGTTAGATCAAATAAAGCAGTGAGGAATTGGTGCTGCTTGGAAACAAGGGTAATCTAATTAGCTTTTTTATGCTGTATATTTAGGGTCAATTTAGGGAATTAAACATTCAATGCGCTAATAAAAGGGAGTACAGGCCTTCATGAGGTTTATATCTAATATACCTGAATGTTCATTGTGCATTTGATGGTTTAAAGGTTGCACATGTTTATTTAGTATGTTGCTATGCAGACAGCTTGAAACAAAACAATATAGACAATTAAAACGTTTTAATAAGTATAAATAAAGGAATAAGCATGAACATGTATTCTAAATCAGATGGATTATTAAGGGATTATACATTAAGGAATTCACGATCATTTTAGAGACATTTCACATGAAGCAATAGAAGAAAAAATATAAATCTAACATGTCCACGATATTAAGCTCCTTTCTCGTGATATTATTTGTGGCTTTGGAGTATAAACACGTTCCCCTTCAAAAAATATTTGACTGCTAAATCCACCTCATCCTTCACTGCTACACTTTTCAGAAATCAATTTTGTATTGAGAAAGCATTCAGTCAGCAGACTCTGGTCTTCACTTCAGTGAAAGGACATCGACTTGACATGTTTGTTTAGCCGCAGCCTGAACAGAGTGTGATGTGACATTAATGCTATGACAGCTTGGGAAATGTCAACCTCACTCTACACTACATCTGCAATATATACGGAGTGTGCTTGTTCTCATGGCTTTGGTTTGTCCTTGGAAATTATTATGCAGCAAACTGTTTCTTGTGCAACTGGTAGTAGAATCTTGTAACATTACTAATCACTCCGGAAAAGAGAAAAATATTATGTTGTAAATAAGTTGCATTTTCATTTGATAGTATAAATGTGTGATATTCTGTAAACAGCAGAGATGCTCTTAAGGTACGCATATTTATTTGCATCCATTTAAGTTTTTTACCCTTGAAGTTTAAAAAAACAAACTTTTTTGAATGGAAAAGATCAACTGAGAGTCTACTATTTGCTTGTATTTGATTGTGTATCTGTGGAATATTTGTAGAGTTGTGATATGTTGTTTGATATAAATTTTTTGCTGCAGATCCATTCAAACAGGAGGCAGTGGTGGACCCTTTTGACGGTAAGACTAATAATCTTCCTAACAAGTCACACTTGCTGAATCTTTTTTTTTCTACTTGATTTGCAGTCTTTTTTTTGTTTTTTGTTTTGTTATGCCTGTTGAGGCCTGTTGTTGTCTAAGATATGACTCAAGGAGTCTTTTTTGTGTTTCCATCCCCCTGAAGTAAATACACTGGGCCCTTACACCTTTTCCATTTGTAAATAAATTGTTTGGAAATTTACTTGAAACCCTTCCTAGATTAAATTTCAGGAAACAAGGTCTTCCCTGCAGTCAATGATGACTTTGTTTCTTCTTGTCTTCGTGTTACTACACAATGCCAGAAGTAACAATAGTTGTTTGATTCAGGGTACCAAGCACCCAAATTTACCAGATGAGTGGTTGTCAGCTGGCACTTTACTGCTATTTTTCCTTTTAGATTTTAAGGCAGCAGCAAGGATTTAATTACCCTCCGTAAGCTTCCATTATTTTTTGACAAGCATAATTTACATTTACATGGAATACCTAACAAAGTGGCCAGGGAATGTTTATAAATAGACTAACGACAGAAAATATAGAACTGTATTTGTGTAGTACAATAACTTATGTAATATTTTCCGGCAGATTTTCATTTTTGTTCAGCAGTCAAATTTAAAATCTCATTTTTATACAGTAATAATTCAAATTACTCATCAAGACTGAAGATTGATATCTGTTTTCAATACATACATTAAGGTATACGTATACAATAGTCTCATCATGACTCTTAAATAAACACCAGGCTTCACTGTCTCTTGTTTAAAATGTTGAAACATATATTTAACTGTTACAAGCATAAATGTATGATTTATATGAATATTTTTTATTACAACCTTAGCTGGAGCTAACTTAAAAAAAACAACAATTATAAAATAAATTTGGCTTAGTCCTTGATCAAAATATTCAAGTTGATGATTATTATGCACATAATCATTAAATTCTATGAGAAGTTAAAATCACTTTTTAATAATATAATGGGAGCAGGGGCCCATCCAGGTTATTATTAATGCAATACCTGCTACTACATTTTAGCTTTAAAGAATTCAGAGTACTGCTATATAAACTTATGGCTACTGTAGAAATTACAGTGACTCATCCATTGGCACAGTTTTTTTGTTTTGTTTTTTTTTACCAAAGAAAATATGTTTCAATAAAATTACTACAACTAGAATTGTTAATTATTATAGTATATAAGCAGAATAATGAAGTAGACCATCCCCTGTAGGGAGAACTATGGTTTGTTACCATGCTTCATTACATGGCTCAGGGGTATGTGGGTAATTATTAGCACACTGTGCCTGTTTTGCCTCAAGGACACAATGTGTTATCTGTCCCACTTGGACTCTCAGGTGGTCATGCAAATAAACCATGCCACAGATGTGAAAAAACATCAATGCACGTAGAAAGAATTAATATTTTAATCATCAGAAAATTAATTCTCTCTTGTGTTTTTAATTATATTTCTATGGGGACATTTAAACAAACTATGTGAACAAACAAGTTTAAAAAGACACATTCTTGTGTATATACAGTATACTAAAACCTCCATTAATAATGAATGTATATTGTGTATGTACTCAATGTGACTATGGAGAAAAAGCTTAGAATATTAGCCTGTGTCGTACTTAGCTAAGTCTCTAAACTTCAGTAACATTGAGCTGAATAGGGCTGTCAGTGTTTGATAAAGAAGTCTGTCCAAAAGAATATCTAATAATACAGTGTCTGTCTCTTTGTGTGTGTTCCATTTAGTCTAGCTTTTTCTCCAGTTGTGGTTTTATTTATAAAAAGACTGTCCAGCTTCCTCTTTTGTGTTTGTTAGAAGAAGGATTCACATGGTGACCAATGTTTATAGAGTTAACACAGGCAAGAAATGCCAAAATAGGAAACAGATTAAGTATTTGACATTAGGAGAAAGAGAGAATCTAAGATTCTCAAAGATTAGAGCAAAATAGGGAGATTGAAAGAGCTGTTGAAAAGAGAGTGTCTATGTTTTGTAGAAAGCTCTGTTTTAGGAATAAGAGTGGGAGGCATTGAGAAAAACTGTAGGATGATTTGCCTTATGTGGTTGGAATCCTGCAAATGCTTCTGGGAAGCTGTATTGAGCAATGCAATTTTTTTACATTAAAGGTAAAGTGGGTCCTATCTCCCAAGACGGGAGATTCTCTTTATGTTTGATGGAATGTCAGGCCGGAATGCTTACACAGTAAGGATTTTACTGGGATACTGTCAAAGTTGGATTCAAGGAAAGACAGGGCAAAATTGTAATTCAAAGAAAGCCTCCAAAAATCAAAACACATAAAACCAATCAAACATGAAGTCACCAGCAACAAAGTGAGTGGAAACTGAAGCAATCAAGGTACAAGCAACCTACTGAAAGAACTGATTACTTGAGTGGCAGCAGTTGATAAAAAATGGAACAAAACACATGGAGGGCTGGTGACTGGGGACAAGATCAAGAAAGCTGCAGGAAAACTAGGGACCATGATAGATCAGTCAAAATGTTTAGTATCTTTCCTTGAATGTGGACCTACTAAAACAAACATTTTGTGAAACATGGTCCCTGTCATATAATCTGCATATTTGTTAGAAAAGGATACTGTAAAGCATAGGATGAGATCAAATAATCTTCACAGCAGTTGGACATTCATGTTTGCACACTGACAGATGTGTGCTTTTTTTTCCATCAAACACATACTACGTGAATAAATACAAAATGCATTCTGTTAATTTTATTCATTACCAGATTTTATTTGTGAAGAACAAACAAAAGCTTTCCAGTCCACACAAGGTACCACCAGACTTAATGTGCAATCATTCTTTCACAATGCTTCGGCATGTGAAGAAAATTTTTCCCCATTATCTTTGTAAAATTGTTTTAGTAGGAGTTGAGTCCAGGGAACGTCAGACTGTATTTAAATTCCTTTCAGCCATTTAGAAGTGATATTGCTATTGTTTTTTGGATCATTGTTTTGCCACATAAACCAAGTGTGTTTGTGATTAAGGTCAGGAGTTGATGGCTTCAGATTATTTTCTAAGATTAAAACTTTGTGTTAACAAATCTATGTTTGATAGGGCTGCCACTCTAAAGGCTCACCACTACATGCTATCCATGTTATCTCAGTTTGAAGGTAATGGCTCTCATTTTAGTTTACTTATAAATGTCACTGACTTTGATTCTTATCTGCTCTTATATTTTTTTAGATTAGGTCATGATTGGTTGTTTTTTGGGTCTTTTTGTTCAACAGCTCTCATTTATAATCCTCAGGGCCTGCATGTTTTATGCTCTTCTCTGCTGCCAAATACCTAATTTAAATGATTTGGTGATTATTTGGATTATGTAGCACTGGATGTCACATGGTGAGGGTAATGTAGTTTGACATCTAAAACATGAGGGACAATGGGAACCAAGTACAAGGCATAAACCACTGTTTTAGTCTACATTGTGTTGTCATACAGGATCTATGGAAGGGATTTCCTGATATAGAGGATCAGGATAATGAGAACTCATTAATAGATGTGTGGTGGGATAGAAAACAATGGGTGAATAAAAAGTTCAATGATCAAAAAAAAAGTTTCTTTTTTTTCAATTTAGCTTATGGGATAGCTTATTACCAAATCATTGCTTACTCCCAACCAATAGCAAACATACACAGCATCACCAAGCCTTTGTTTCTCACGAACCACAAAAAAAAAAGCAAATGATTTGAACAGCAAAAGATGTCACAGCAAAGAGTGGTGAAGGAAATTGTACTGAAAAAAAGGTTTTAGTAGTTCATCAGCCGTTAAATGTTGCATCCCGTTTTAAAATAATAGACGACGAGCATCAGCACTAAACTAACAATAAGCCTGTGCTGATTACAACACCCACAGCATTAAAAATGTTCACCTGGTACTCCATCAAGTCCTCAGAAGCAAAAATCCTTTCAAAAATACAAACGTGGGTTGGAAGACCTGCTGGCTTCAGCACTCCAGCACTGTAGTGAATGGTTGGTTAGCTTTAGCTACGGGAGATGAACGGAATTAGAATAAGGTTTATTGGGCTGGTCTTTTTACACAAACTCAACCAAAGGTCTGAGCCATTAATATATTAAATGTGCATAAAACATTTCAAAGAAAAAAATACTTATGTTTGTAAGTATTAACTGATGTCACCTAGGTCTTTTAACTTGATTTCTTTTTGCTTCTTACAAATTTTCAGTTATGGTATAAAAAAAAGGTGTTTGAAAAAAGGGTTGAACTAAATTCAGTGTTTGGTTGTTTTGTTAGTTGATTTGCTAAATGCTACCCCAGAAAATATTTAGTTGATGGACATTTCTTTGAATATGCAGGTTTTGGGTGGTGAGCATTAATGTAATATTATTGCTTAACTCCTAAGTAGTTAATCACATGATTCTTTAGACATTTGCCTAAGTGCACATCAAGAGCTGCATTAATGGTAACCAGTTATTTCTGGTTACCATTCTGTTGCTGCAGTGTTTAAGTTTTAGCCAAAGTGGAAGAAAGTGACACACTGTTGATGGTGACCAACAACATTAAAGAGCTCTTTGAAAGAAAGTATTTATAGAAAGCTGTTGCTGTTGATTAAAGCTAACAAGTTTGGGTTGTGGAGAAAAGACAGAGGGAAGCCTGGGGGAGCTGCAGACATATAGACAGAGTAAACCTAGCTGTAGATAACGTTAAGCGTCCAATGAGAGTCTCCCAGCAATATATGCGGCCTGCTTTAACACCCTCTCAACCATCTGTCACATCCCACGTAATATAGAGAAGTCAGAAACGGGAGTAGAGCTAATTACATTTTGACTGCTATTTCAGCGTTGTACCAAAACCACCAAGGCCATCAGGCTCTCTAACATTTATATTTTATTTCTGTGTTAAGAATTTATGTGACATTTATATGGTTTCAGCTTAAGTCAACAGAAAATCGGGTCACAGTAGTCTCTTTGCTCTTCAGTATGAGTTTGAACTTTCGCTTTATTCGCTCCTCTTCCTACTCCCTTGTTCCCCAAACATAGATTCTCACCTAATTTTTCTTTTATCAACTCCTCAGTGGCCCATTTTTAGCTTTTTTAATTTCTCTCACAGCCAGCAGTAATTCCTAGTCCTTGGGATTTCCATCAATGTCAAGCACTCTTACACTGCTAGCTGCTGTAGTGTTTGAGTGGATGTTGATCCCGACTTTTACTGTCTTTATTTGGACCGCCTGCTCTGCTGTTCAGAGTGTAACAAACTTCTTAATGAGGGTGGGGATGTGTCCTCATGCTTTTTAGGATTATTTGATTTTTAATACCTTGAGCTCTTGATGCCTGAGATGGAAAAATAAATTTAAATTGTAGATGTGCAACTAGGCAGCTAGTGTCAGAGATTACTCTACATATGGCCTGTATTTGAATTACACATTATCTAGTTCAGAGGACTCCAAAGCACTTTATACGTTCAGTCATTCAATTATTTATTCACACATTCAGATGCTGATTGGTAAGCTACTTTGTACAGATCAGGTCGCACCATCAGACTGACAAAACTGAGGATGCCATGCAATTGGGACCAGCGGCCCTGTATGACAAACAACATCCTTAGAACTTCAGGACTCTCTTGCCTCAGAAGTCGGAGTCCACCAGAGACTGGGTAAAAATTGCTTTGATGGCAAATTTCAAAACCCCAGCCCAGCAAAAATAATATTAAGTCTAGTCTAAATGTAGCCAGAAAACATCATGATGATCCCCAATAACAGACAAGTCAAAAGTTAAACGCTTAAGATGATCTGTCTCCCATTACATCTGCATTTCAGAAAAAGAACATCATATGAGCCGTAAAATATGGTCATAGCGTGATGGTCTTGGGCTATCTTGCTGCTTCAGCACCTGAAAGACTTGATGTAATAAATAGAAATTCGAATTCTACCAACAAATCCTGAAGGAGAATGCCTGGTCATTTGTTGGTGACCTCAAGCTGAAACCAACTTTGGTTCTGCAGCAGAAAAATTATCCAAAACACACCAGCAAGTCCACCTCTGATTGGCAGCAAAAAATAATAAAGACCGTGGAGTGGCTTAGTCATTAGTCCTTATTGAGATGCTGTGGCATTACCTGAAAGAGGTGGTTGATTCTGGCAAACCCTCCTATGGGGTTGAACAACAATTCTGCGAAGACGGGTTGGCCAAAGCTCTTCCACAGCGTTGGGAAAAATATCATTCAAGTTATTGTAAACTCTGAATTGCTGTTTTTACTGCAGATGGTCGCCCAACCAGTTATTAGGTGTGGCTGGAAATCCCTTTGTCACAAGGGCCACGAAGGCTCGGATTTTCTTTCTCAGTAATGATAAAAACTTTTAACTAGAAACTTTTGGTGTTTACTCATGTTGTCTTTGACCCATATTTAAATTTGCGTGTTGATCTTAAACATTTAAGTCTAATATTAAGAAAGGTGAAAAAGCAGATCATAATTCTACATCTACCAGATTGTATAGCACAAAGATAAAAATAATTTTTTTATTTATTTTGGCGGTACTGGGGATCTGACTATGAGAATGGTATACTGAAGCATTCATCTTCTTCCGCTGATGTCCTATCTGGGGAAACACTTAAAAAGATTTTGTCACAGATCGTCTACACCAGTGAACGTCAACTGGCAGCCTGCGACCCACATCCGGCTCACAATGCGTTTTAGATAAAAAAAATATAAAAAGTACTTGAAATCATACATGTAGTATTAATTCTATTTCACAATCTTGAACTCCTTTGTAAAATCTATAGAAGTTTGTGGTTGTAATGTCACAAAATGTGAAAAAGTTCAGTCAGTATGAGTAGATTCGAAAGGTACTACATTACATTATCAATCTGCGAATCCTTAGCATTGGCCTTGTTCCATGAACTGAAGCAGAGCAGCATATTACTGTCTGAAATAGCATGCATCCCCCATTGAGGTGTCAGCTGTGCATTCTTAGAACATGGAGACGCAAGGGGAATAACACCCATGTGCACATGCATTCAAACACACATCCCATTTGCAATCCATGCAGCCGCATACACTGTTTTGATCTT
This sequence comes from Apricaphanius iberus, assembly GCA_028564705.1. Lineage (NCBI taxonomy): Eukaryota > Metazoa > Chordata > Actinopteri > Cyprinodontiformes > Aphaniidae > Apricaphanius > Apricaphanius iberus. The sequence continues at coordinate 345,784 of JAPXFQ010001222.1, forward strand.
TGAGCATAATCAGCGTTTGGGAACATTCTGCCTCATTCTTTATTCATGGCCCAGGATTGTGTTTATGTCTTATTCATGCCGCCGCTCGTGATGTCTGTCTCTTTAAATGAGTAACTGGGGGGTGATTTCATGTGTGCATTGATATTGTAAAAGCCAGATTAAACCAAGAGATGTGTTGTCATCAAGAGGGCTCTTTAACCCGAGGTGTCTTGCACATCTGCAACACTTCTAAACATGACGCATGCATTGCGAAAAGGGTTTAGATGTGGGCATTTTAAACATCTGTTACCCCATCAGCACATTTAATTGCAGCAGATGAGTACTCATAATGATTTTTGTTTTCTGTAAGTTACAGAGGAAGCTATCATTTCCATTTTGTGATAAGACTTAGTGGCTGAACAGACAACATAGGCCAAACTTGAACTTCCCTAGGCTACCAACTTGCAAATCTGCTTCATCATGTCGTTTTTTCATTCTGCTTTGCTTTCTTTTTTATCAGCAGATGACACCACAGGTTTCGGCCCTGTGTTTGTGGAGCAGCCGGTTGATACTATCTACCCTGAGGAGTCGCCCGAGGCCAGAATTGTCATGACCTGCCAGGCTAGAGCCAATCCACCTGTCACATACAGGTAGCATATGTTCCTATAAACCCAAACTCACAACTATACACAATTTAAATTCCAGCTCCATTTTTTTCTGGGTCTGTCTGTAGATATCAACCTTACATATGTTCTCTTAAGAATAAATGTTAATCTTAAAAAGTAATTTACTTTTTTTCTACCAGAAAAAGCATTTTCAGGAGTTAAGAGATATTTTGATTTCACCAGCAAGTGTATTAAGATGTATCTTTTGGTCAAAAAACACTTTTGGTGTTTTAAGCATGAAATAAAGGATGAACATGTGGAAAAGTGATTCCTGTAGTGTTAAGTACAGCGGAAATGTGATGCTTTGGGTCTGATTCTCTTCTTAAGGCCATGGAAAAGTTGTTAGTATACATGCCATTATAACCTCTCTCTAGTTCCTGGAGTTTTTTATTTTGAATATTGTTTTCATATGTATGTTTCAACCTTGTGAAATGTTTTAAGAGAAAACAAAGTGCTGTTCTTTTGTTAGAAATAATGTGTACTACCAACATATGTACCTTCTAGGGGTGCGCAAAGCAGCCAGTATTTGTAACTGTATTTGTATTTGTTTAGGGGGGGAAAGTATTTGTATTTGAGTAAAATTCAAAATAGGTATAAAAAAGATTTATTTTTCACATTACATTTCTAATTTACAGTATTATCAATCTTAATAGTTATGGATATGCAATTTTGGTTGATCTTTTTCCATAAATACAGCAATGAACATGTAACAGGAACGTAATTGAAAAGAGAACAAAATAAACCTTAAAATAAACAAACAACAACAAAAAAACAAAAAACAGTTGAGGGACGTTTGTACACTTTAAAGTCTTATGGGTAATGTATTTGTGTTAATTGTAGAAGTTTTTCTCTGTACATTATAATTTGTATTCCAAATGTAGCCGTACTCCTTATTTATCCTTTGAGTTATGTTGTTGTCAGTGTTTGGAAGGTATTGTCTGCACTCCATCATAGAGAAGGTGTTGCACAGGAATTAACTGTCTGCCTTGACCCTTGTGATCGTGCGGTTCAAGACCACGAGTGCAGGCGGACTCATCATTTCAGTGGCTCATATCATGGGTGGTGCCACACAACACATCTTGTTTGAGAATACAAATATTTCATTTAGGTATTTGTTAGGAAAAAAAATCACAAACAACATGTATCTGCGCCTTTCCGAATACTGGGTTCTGCTCCACCCCTACTGTCTACCCAAACACTTGGATAAGTAAATGTAGTCAACATACAAATGGTTTTTCACAAAAAACTTTAAGTGGGAGGTTATGTTCTTGCAATTAACGTTTCAATATCTTTAGAGATCACTTACAATAAGCGTGCAGAGCAATAAGCCCTACTGTGTCTTTGTGACCATCATTTTCAAATTCATTGCAGAAATGGTCCCGGGCAATTATTGTTAACAGTACATTCAAACCTTACACACTCATTTTAATTCTTAAACATGAAACATCAGTTTGTATTACTGCATTGTGCGACGTAAACAGAATTGCCTTGTATCATAACCCCACTTCGCAGCTTTGTAAATGGTCTATTTTAATTTAGCTGTAAAGCTGTGTAAGCATACTGTATTTCTCTGCATCCCATACTTTTCTGGCTGGGAACCCAGAAATAAACATCAGAGAAGGAATTATCTTTGACCACAGCTCATATTTGGAGGGTTTAGTTGCAATAGAGTATCGCAACCTTTCCAGAAATGAAATTAATCCTGTTTGTTTCTCTGAAACAGTCCAAAGTGTGTATCTTTGTTAAGGTGTTGACAACAAAAATATTTTGTTGCAGAAGTTGCAGCTACAAACCTAAACTTGTATGACCTTTCATGTGAAAAACCCTTATCGCAATTATATTATATAAGTGCACTGACCCAGGTTGTTTGCATGCAGATGGAAGCTGAACGGCACAGATGTTGACCTTAGCAAACCTGGCAGCCACTACAGTTTATCGGGAGGCAACCTGATTATCAGCAACCCCATTAGATCACAACATGTGGGGAAATACTCCTGCTTGGCCACCAACATGTACGGCACGGTCGTCAGCCAAGTGGCGTCTGTCCAGTTCGGATGTGAGTTGTTTGAATCTGAGAATTTTCTCTAAGAAGGGATGTGCAGCACCATCCAAATGCTAAACATTTCCCCCGGAGCTAATAATTCATGCATAATATGCATATCAAATCTGCAACAACTTTTCATCAGCAAGTTAAAAAAAGCCTCATGTTTAGTGTGTAATAACTGCTAAAATTATGTATATATATAAGTGCTTTTAATTCAGTCTGTAAGAGGTTGATTTTGTTTCTATCTCTTCTTTCTCAGATCTTGATCTTTTTTCACCAGAGGAGAGGCTGGCAGTGCATGTCAAGGAAGGCCAAGGTGCAGTCCTGCTCTGTGCCTCCCCTCCACATTATCCAGGTATATAGTAGGTGATAGCAGAGTTTACCTCTGCGGAAGATAACAATCTAATAATAATCAGATCAGTATCTAGTTCTTGGTTCTTGCTGGACTGCAACTACATATGAAAGGAATGGCACACAATGAAAGTGAGACTTATTTCTTTTCTTTTAAATCAAGCACAGATATTGAACATTATAATGATTTTTAAAGGCACAATACACTTTTTGCCCTACCTGCAGGAATCGAAGCCAAATCAGATTACTGGACCCCGAACTGTAGGTGGAGTTTTATGGTTAAAGGGAAACTTGGTTCAACATTTCCAGAATTTTCTTCAGTTATTTCCAGGTTTAAACTCAACATAAAAGCAATATGTATTTTTATTTGCAAACACTATATTCAAACCAAAACATTGGGTGTTTAAATGCCTCATAATATATCTCACAATGTGTTCTACATTTTAATGCATTGGTAACATCAGCTAATCTTTATATATTTTATTAATTTAGAATGAAATTATATATCATAATTGTTAACAGTACATTCAACACGTGGGCTTTCTTTTAGTGCATCTGTGAAGACATCTGTGCCAATTTTTTGTGGATTTTCACTAGAAAGATCACAATATTTTTCAGCCCTTTTGTTGTAAGATAAGAAAAATCAAACAGGTTATATATATATGTTGCCAATCACTTCTTTATGTATTTGTACCTGGAACTCCTTTCTTCCCTCCTACACACACTCAGCAGTCATTGTCAGCATCGTTTATTTAAAATCCATTCAAGTTGCACATTTCCACAAAGTTGAGTTGGACTTTACTTTTGTTATAAGCACTGTAAAAGGGACATTATTAAATTAGATGGTTAAATTTGAACTGGTTTCTTTTGTAAAAATGTTCACACCTTTACTTGAGCAGAAATCTCTATCTCTCTCAGTGTCAGATGATCTAATTGATGTTAAGAACCTTGTTTGGGAGCCAACAGTAAAAGCTCACATATATGTAAGCTCAGAAAAAATAAAGGACACCAGGGTAGAGCTTGCTCTTTTTTTCATTGAATGTTGGCAAGACATTTGCTGTTGGGTCAGTAATTATTTTTGAATTTCCTAGCAGATTTTTTTTTTTTTTTTTTACCAACAAGCCATGTAAATCTGGCAAAAAAAACTTTAGTTGTCATGTTCAGTTATTTAATGTGACTGACCAAACTGTTTTTCCCTCCCATTAGCATTGCAAATGTGGTTGTAACCATCCGCTACATCAAACAGCAGTTACATTTGCAATATTCACACTGAATGCTAATCTCTAGCCATCCATTTATTATGGATTCACCAACTTTAGCAGCAACATAAATACAACAAAAAGCAGGACATCACCACAGCAAACTCATTTAAGCATTTCAGCTAAAGGAAGCCTGCAAATTCATCTGCAAGTTCAAACTATGCTTGAATTATAATTGCCCTCAATACTGCATATTTGTTTATGACTAATCATATTTGAACCCATGCTCATATGCCATAGACATTGCCTTGTGCCAAACTGTTGATTGACAGGTGGCATATAAACATGTCTTTCTTGTTGTGTAGACGAGCTCTCGTTTCGATGGATCCTCAATGAATTCCCCACCTTCATCCCGCTGGACAAGCGGCGCTTTGTCTCCCAGATAACTGGCAACCTTTACATCTCCAAGGTGGAATCATCAGACGAGGGCAACTATTCTTGCATTGCCTCGAGCCCTTCCATCTCTAAGAGTGTATTTTCTAACTATATTCCCCTCAAAGCTCTTGCTGAACGTAAGTACTTATACCTTAATGTTTTTATAGTTATTTTCACTCCAAAACAGTGAAAATTTAAGAAAAGTCTCAGTTTTGTAAAAAAGAAAAAGAAGAAGCTGTTTTTTTAAATAGTAACACATAGTCGATATGTCACTGCATTGACAGCCCAGAGTAGGACCATAGTCATTTTATATAGGGATGCTTTACGGATGCTCTAAAATCCTTTGAAGCAACATGTTTAATCACATAATATTTTCAAAACAATAGTGGTTTGAGTACAAATAATATTTAGTTTAAATAAATTGCAGGTAAAAACCCTTTTTTAATAACAAATGATCCATTGTTTTTATGTAAATATGGCTAATTGTGTTGTATTTTTGTACCTGCTGATCTTTTTAGGTCCCAGGAAATACCCTGCTGACCTGAGAGTGAAGTTTCCAAACACCACTGTTCTGGTGGGACAAGCCATCATATTGGAATGCTTCGCATTGGGGAAGTAAGTGATACATTTCCTGTTTGCTTTGATGAACAAAAGTATTCTTCATCTTCGTTTAGGAGCTGAGTTAATGACTTCTTTAGTGTTTTTTTTAGTCAGATCATATTGAGCAAATATTGGGTGGTTGTATAATTATTTTCTTGATCATGGACTGGAAGGTTTGTAGATTAGATAATGGATGGAAAAAAATATGAAGCTAACATACGGTAGAACCGTTGTAAACGACTTCTAGAATAAATATATAGCTAACGAATAAAAGGAATGCCATGTTGATGTCTTAAATTTGATGTTCATAGATTTTCCCTTTCTAGTCTTACAGGGGTTAAAACATTTTGCAAAGGAGAGTGAGTAAAAAGTTTAGTCTCTAGTTGTGCAAAACTATAACAAGTCCATGGGCCTGATTCACTAAAGTTTTGCGCACAGCATCGCAAAGACATGTTGCAGCTGATCTACTAAACACGCGCAGGTCAGACTGCGCCTGTTTAACCTGAAGCAAGATGAACGCAATCCATTGATGCAGATGCAATGTGGGCGTTACTGTCAGAAGACAGAAAATATTGGGAGGAGAACATCTAAATAACTAGGCATTCCAGACACCGTGTGATTTATCAAACATCAAATGTTTTGCGCCGGCTGCATTATTTTTACTGCCTCTGTAAGGCATATCTTGTGACTTTGCTTCATGTCCTTGTCCGACCCAGCCCCGTACCTGAGATTCGTTGGAAGAGGAAGGGCGGTCCATTACCCCATAATCATGAGGTCCGGATGGCAGGTGCTCAGCTGTACATTCCATTTGCCCAATTCAATGACAGCGGCACCTATTGTTGTGAAGCAATTAACGCGAAAGGAAAGGACTACCACCATGCAAACTTATCTGTTGAGGGTAAGAAAAATGTGGAATGACATGTCAGCCTCTTAACCATATTGAAGTGTAGTAAATTAGACTTTCAAAAAAAGCCTCTATCCACTAAATTACTTTTCTACACACTGCTTTAACTCACACTCCTCTCATTGGCAGCTCATCCAGAGTGGGTGGAGCACATTGTCAACACAGAGAGAGACCTGTACAGTGAATACACCATGTCTTGCATTGCCAAAGGTGTGCCGAAACCTCAAATTCGCTGGATGAAAAATGGAGAACCGGTAAAATTCTTACCCAGAACTATTTTTTGTTCACTTTGCATTATAGAAAGTATCCTCTGGAGCTACTTTTGGTTGTTTATGCAGCCATGTTTTGGTAATGCTGCTCAGCAGAGAGAGGATGCTGTCTCTGTTAGTATACGTCATGAAAGGGGAAAAAACCTGTTGTTAATCAGCTGTTGTCAAGCGCTTCCCTAGAAACGGCTTGTCATCAGGCCTGAGATCCCCCATGGGAGCAGCTGCTAGTGGCAGAGAAGGTGCAAATAGATAATAAGACATGCTGTATCAAAATACATAATGTAAAATGCTGCGTACAGATTGGATGGAAGTGTAGAGCTTATACGTTTTAATTAGGGTGTTTTATATGTCATTTATACTTTGTTTCAGCAGTTTAATGGCTTAGAATCAGTATGTTCTGACATTGCTCTATTCTTTCCTATAGCTTGATGGGAAAGAGTTAAGATTCAGCAAACTGACAACAGACGATGAAGGAATGTATCAGTGCATAGCAGAGAATCGCCATGGAGTCATCTATGCCAACGCAGAGCTGCGAGTGTTTTGTGAGTCAGATCCAGGCTCTAGTTGCCACAAAATGGTTGTCCAAAAATTTAGAGGTCACTTTTCAAGCTAACCACATTTTAAAAACTGCTGGATTATAACTGGGTTGGGTTATTTTTCTAAAACAGTTCTGGGTCAAACACGGTATGATTCCGTCCTAGGTTGATTTACAACAACACACTGTAAAAGAAACTCTCTGAATTTACTTTAAAAAAAACAAGTCAACACATTTCACTAGCTTTTTTGACTAATTTCAACTTGACAGTGAAGGCTAGAGTCAAGCTGAAATTACTCAAAAAAGCTAGTGAAATGTGTTGACTTGTTTTTTTAAGTAAACTCAAATTTGTTTTTATTAAAGTGCAGGACTAGGTTATGTATATGACCCAATCTACTGGATTAGAGTGGCAGCATAAAATAGGTTACATGGTCAAGGTGAATGTTGTTGGACAGTAAGGGCTTCATAAAGGTCATCTTAAAGTAGCCAATTAATATAAAATGGTTGGCTTTTTTTTAAGGTGAGAAGCAGAAATGGTCCGGATACATACCTCATAAAGCAAGACTCTGATTGGAATTTAACCCATAGCTTCTTTTGGGGCACCCTTATTTCGATGATGCATTAAAAATTAGCACATCAAAAAATAAACAAAAAACATTGATGGAGAGTTTAAGTGACAAACTGAATTGGGAAAACAAAACACGCATATAAATCTGTTCAAAATATGGCCTATGTAGAATAATAACATTATGACAATTTCTTTGGTCAAAATGTGAATGGTTAACATAGAAAATATGGACTTGAATGACTTTCTGTTCTAAATCCATTTGCTTTAATAGTCAATCCAATAGAAGCTTTAAGAGTTTGTTTCTCTGGATTCAAGAGAAAAGGCCAGCTCCTAAAAAACAGCCCCACACCATCATCCATCATCAGAATAAGGCTCAAGTGCAGTTATAGAATCCAGTTTGGCTAATATTTATTCATTATAAAATCAATCCAATATATATTATTTCAAACATGCTGGTTTTACAGTACAATTGCAGTAAAATAAGGCAACATGGTAGTGTTACAATTTAGCCATTCATGACATTCAGGCTTTCATGTTTCTCCTTTCCTGGCAGCTTTATCTGAATTTTTCCAGGTTGGTCATATGTTAAATTTCCCTCCTGTGGGACAATGATTATTCTATTCTATTCTGTTCTATGTATGTCACACAGACATACCTGCAAGTGCTATAATAATGTGAAAATACGTAGGCTGTGACTTAAATTTCGACTTCATGAAATTAGGCTGTGTTTTATAAGGGGTGCAATACCTGGTATCAGACTTAAACATTCCTGAACATCAACACTATTATACAAAAATTTCAATAATTTATAATCTCTTACTTTATCATGCATAAAAGGTTGAGTGAAGTGTGTTCAGGTTATTATATACTGCAAAAATGATCAAGAATGACGAGTTTCCTTCATTGTCAAGTCTCCAAGAACCCAATAAAGTAAAAAGAAATTTGCACAAGTTTTGACTCATTGTTTGATAACAATCACCAAACTTTTGTCCTGACATAATAAGTCCAGAGTTTGGGTTAAAGGTATGTATTGTGTCGTAATCCTGCTTGTCAGGATATAGAAACACTTGCAGCAATTTATATTCAGCTAGTTTGAAAAGAATAATTGATGCTGTCCATCCACAGTCGGTGCTCCAAAGTTTCCTCACAACCAGGTAAAAAGAGTGCTGGCTCCCAAAAATGGCCGGGTGGTTATTGAATGCAAAGCCAAAGCCGCCCCAAAGCCCACCATCACCTGGAGCAAAGACACAGAGCTGCTCTCCAACTCCTCCAGGTCAGTCGTCTCTGGATAAGACTGAGACATTTGTTTTATTCCCAATCAAATGAGTGAAAATTTGATGCATTTTTTAAATTTTAAATTCACTTGAACTACAATCTTATGAAAATTAATAAATATTCATTCATTCATAATATTTTGTCTGGTTTGTAACGGTTGAATTGTCCTTTGTTCTTTCTAATGCCAATATTCATTAGCTGTCTGCCATCATCTGTCATAGTGAAACACATCTGGGCCACGAGGCCAAGAATTTGTCATTCTGCTTTGAAGGGAAACTAAAGTTTCAAAAGAAACCCTTTACAAAATGCTGATCTAAATAAGCTCCAGATCCATAATATTTGGAGAAAAAAAAATGTTTTTGATTTCTGAGCTGAGCTGCTCTGTCTATCATCATTAGGCCTGTTCAACAGATCCATTTGGGCAGAGCAAAGTCGTATCTCATGCTCTTCACAGGAAAAGTGAGTGTAATCTGAGTGCAATAAGACCCCCCCAGTTCTGATATTTGACAGTACTCCCCCCATCCTGAATCCCAATACTGACACTCACATATTGTAGAGGTGGGGCAGCAAGTAATTTACTATGCAGCATATGCATCCTAATAGTCTACGGCTTCTGTCAGAATAGGGGAGGGTATGTAGTGTTGATGGGGTCTTCTGGCATGCCATCCATCATGCATAAATATAAGCCCAGAAAAAAATAATCTGCGTATTACTTTTGAAGGGAAGTGTTGCAACCTCTTGCTGAGTCGTGAACATAGTTGTTATTTTCCGAAGAAAACAGACTGATATATGAAGTGTTTTTGCTATTTTTCATCATCCGTTTGTCTGTGGAATACCAAACAGTGCACTTTTGACCTTTAGAATTTCTACTGACCCAGAAGGGGAATCTTGAGTGTGAGTATTTAGTCTGCTTCTTCCTCAGGATGTTCATCTGGGAGGATGGGAGCCTGGAGATTCTCAACGTGACACCAGCAGAGGAGGGCAGGTACACCTGTTTTGCAGAAAATGACTGGGGAAAGGCTAACAACACACGCCCTCTGGTGGTCACAGGCAAGTTGCAGTCAATATCTCCCACATCGCTGTTACTGATATTGCATTAGCTGACAATTTCTGTATCTCATTTGAAAGCACTAGCTTCGTTTTCTCAGTTTCTTGAGTTTAATCAGTTTTTAACAGTCATAATTTTACATAAATGTTCTTTTATGCTTGCTTTTAGTGATGCTCAGTTTAAGTGTTCATATTTTAATCACATATTTCTTTTCGTTCCTGCTGAATCTTGTAAAGCACATTGAATTGTCTTGTGTTGAAAGTGTGCTATATAAATAAAATTGCCTTGCCTTCAGTCAAAAAATTAGGCCGTTAATAAAGAGCCCTCGGTCACCTCTGACGTATCTTGGATGATGGAGTTTGCTTTGACCACTCCCAGTGTTAGCTGGTTATCAATCTCAAATTTTTCACTCTTACAAAAGAGGTCCGACCTCCAAATGTCGGCTGATGTTAAATAAAAGCAAAACAGAGTGACGGCACACAGGCTTCTGGTGGATATTCCATCATTCCCCCAAGGCCAGATGCACAAGGGACTTACTTTGGATCCAATGTATAGAGACAAGGGATTAGACTGTACAGTACCCTGAGAGAAAACCAGCGCTCCTGTTTCTAGATCAGTTAAATAATACATGACAAGATAAAGATTTGTTATTTTGTTTGTAGTTTTATATTATTTAATCTATAAAGTATTTAGTTTGTTCACGTTGGATTGTGATGTTGCTGTGTCTATAGCTCTTTTCTGCCCTCGTCTGGACATTAGTGCCTGTTGCAACTAAATCTAAATAATAAATAGGTACCTGTGCAAAATAGAAGACAAAAGAATTACTAATATACGTCATGTGCTTCTTGTGGGCATTATACGAACATGCTATAAGGTGAATTGTTAATTAAAATCAATATTTGTAGTCCTCATTTGTAGCTTGTGTCACAGCCTAAATTGACGGAAATACAGTCAATAAAACCTGTAAAACATGCTGTTTCACAATATGGTTCACTTGAAGACCTATAATTTTCAATTAGAAGGCTGATGGAAAGACGGACAAAGGACTGGGCATTTATTTTTTGTTGGAAAAGTCCTCTCTCCCATCATCTTGCCTACAGAGTTATGTTGTTAACAGACAAACAAAAAAAACACTGCGAAAACATAACCTCCTTAGTGGGGGTAACAGACAGTTTTAGCAGTCTGATTAGATTTTTTCTCATTCTTGTCATGATTATCTATGCTTCTTTTATTTCCCAAGAATCTACAAAGATCACGCTTGCACCCTCAAATGCTGATGTTCACGTTGGGGAAAACACCTGGGTGGAGTGTGCAGCATCATATGACCCATTGGTGGACATCACCTTTATTTGGTCCCTGAATGGACAAGAAATTGATCTGCAGAAAGACCACACACATTATGAAAGCACCCTGGTGAGTGATCACCATAAGGATTTGGGCAGTTTTTGAATATTTTTTCTTCTCTTATGAGGACTACCTTCAAGTTCAGTGAGGTCGAAATCATACTTTAAAATCTGATGTCAAACTTGTTCCCACTGGAATATCTGACATGGAAAACTACCGTCTATTTTAAGTGGACTTTATGGCTCCGAACTTAATCCTCCAAACCTCTTTGAAAAGAACATTGAGTTATCTTCCAGTTGTAATTATAACTTCTATTATGTTTTATCATGTGGACATGACCTCTTCTCTAAGTATATTTCTTACCATAAACTAGTGGTTTCTCGTTTGTTTCTCCACTCGCTCAGCAACCAGCAGATTACGACTGTGATGGATGATATCCTATTTTTGTGAGCAGAAACTTTCCCTTTTAAAAAAGGGGGGTTCATTTTCACTTCTGTTTGTGTTGTGTAGCCAATTTGAGTCCTTCATGGTGTGGTTAGGTTCTATGGGAGGATTTTGCTTTTATTTAGGACAAGTGCTGACCTGATAATGCCTTAATGAAAAGAGGTGAAGTTTAGTGTCAATCTTTTTACATTTAGGCTGAAATTCAATTTGTCATTCTTGTCCTGCCCCTTAAAAAAATTATCAAATTAATTGATTTTCTTGTGATTTTTGATGCAGAATGGAAGTTCAAATGCTAAGATACTCATCAAAAATGTGCAACTGAAGCATGCTGGACTCTACACCTGCATGGCAAAAACCCAGGTTGATAACGCCACTGCTTCAGCCAACCTGGTTGTCAGGGGTGAGTTTTCGTCCTTGAAAACGGCTTCATCCAAAAAAAACTTTTAATTTAGCAGCTCTGTAGGTTTGGGTTTAGTACTTTTTTGGGTTTTTTTGTTGGTACAATGGCATTTTTGATGAACGTGAACATTTAATTATTTTTTTTATTTTACTTTCAAGTTTAGCTTGTGAAGACTTGGGTCATATCGTAGACTGTTTTACTAGAAACGGGCTGAACCTGAGCTCAACTGCTAATATCAAGACTGAGTCTTATATTAGAGCAAGTAGTAAAAATATTAGTCTTTGTTTTTAATACTAATACTACTACTACTACTACTAATAATAATAATAATAATATTTTTGCAATTAGCAACGTTCCTGACTTTTTCATGAAAAGGTTTGCCAGTTTTTAATGGTTTGATATTTTTTTTTAATGAGGTTCTGTTAAAATATGATTTGCAATCTTCACTATTACTATCTGTAATAGATACGATAACTCTTGTGGCATCTTCATTTACTGTAAATCCAATTAGTCTGTCCCAATGAACTTAGAGAAACCAAGAAGAAACTGACTTCTAGCATCATGAAATAACTCCAGTCTCAGAAACCTAACAGTGCTTTATGCAAAGCTCAGTTTATGAACCTTAAATCAAGTTTGCATTGGCTGTTATTTAGGTTGAATCTCACAATTGTGTAAATAGGAATTTAAGAAATGAGGTGGTGCACCATCAAATATTGTTCTGAGTGAAACGGGTAGCATTGGATGAATGGAAACTCCAACGACACTTGGAAATATATAGATCCACTTTATTAAGACCGACGTGTTTCAGCGTAAAGCCTTCATCAGGGTCATACATGCATGTCAGTATATCTCGTCAAAGTTATGAAGTTACAGAAAAGTAAAGTTGTGTAAAAATCCCTAAAATAATTTTCTGTAAACCTCATGTAATATTTTATTTTTATACACATTGCTTTTACATTTTAGTCTGAAAAGAAACAATTTACATGTGTAGTTCCCAGTACTACAGAAATATCGATGTTGACTGACTGCCTCCTACCATCATGTCTTGTTTAAAAAACACCTGTTGCTTAAATAACTGCCCAGCACAAACATGTGGATAGGCTTAATGTTCATAAAATAGAGTTTGGATAAACTGCTTCAACATTTTTATGTTTAGGGCTGTTTAAAAGTAGTAAAAATACACTTTGGATGCAGTGCTCAACAGACTAACCACTAGCTCCAGCCTTTGGGTCCAACTAATCTTAAAGAAGAAAACCAGCAAAGTTGTCTACCGCTAATAAGACATTACCTACTCTTGACAGAATGTCACCTAATGTAGTTAAAACAATCCTTTTCATATGAGCTCTCTCTCTCTCTCTCTTTAGAGTTTGAGAGCTTGTTAAGCAACTTAGAAGACTAAACTATTCTACAGCTCGTCAGCCCTATACCCTACACTTCTCATTAACGCATTTCAGAATGTTAAGTACCGTCGAGAGATAGAGTATATATGTGTTTTTAAGAAGGAAATTAAAATTAAGACATGCTGACATTCCAAAAGTACTGTGGGAAAATCTTCTTAGAACAATTGGATCATAGTGTTTTATTGCTAATTAATCTGACATCTTTAGGATAACATATGAACAAAAGTTGAGAGCAATTGCTTTTTAAATATTACCACGTACCTTTAAGTTAGATCTACATATACACTAGTGCTGACATTTTTTTTTTTTTTTACAAATACACAACCTAATGAAGTCTTTCTGTATTTCTGTGCTGTGCTAGAACTACAGTAGACCTGTTAGCAATGTGAATATGATAGACTGACCCAGAAAATAAAGCACGGAAAGTGTAGCTTTTTTTATTGTAAAGAATTGTGATAAGTTGTTGCTCTGGTTGCAGAGTCACAGTAACTGATTAAACTGATAGGGACAATGAATGCTTCTTTGACTGTAGAACATGTGTTGACATCTGTTGGCTCCCATTTGGCCTCTTTATGAATGAGTCGAGTTCTATTTCAAGTGACGAAGACGTAATGACTCATAGATTTCTGTCTTTCTTCTCTTTATTTTGACCGGCAGCTGCTGATTTTATCATTTCATATCAGTACATAGAAATTAGATATTCCCAGTTTTCAGTGCTTAATCTCTCCTTTAGCTGTAGCTCAGCTCCTGAATGTTGCTCCAAGCTTTGTTTTTTTGCTCTCTCTCCCCCACTCACTGACTGAGAGCCTGTCTCACAGCCCTCTTCTCTGGTCATGAAACAGGCTCAGTATTACAGGAACAAAGGCTTTCTTTAGATTTCCACTCAGGAATTCTAGCTGTGATCCAGGGTGCTAATGATCCCTGCAGTGTCCTGGCTGGGCTGCTGTGGCTTTCACGGCAAGTGCTGAAAGACAGCCAGGTGAACGCACAGCATCTGAGTGTGACGGTTCTCCAAAGTGAAACCAAAACAGACATCCTGGGCTGTTCCTAATGGAGAGCAAACTGGAAGCAGAGATGACAGAATATGAATAAAGTTATATGAAGAAATACATATGTATCAGGAAATTATCTAAGCTTAAAAATCACAGCTCGGTAGCTGTAGCTTATCATTTGTCACATTATGAGAGTTGTTTTCATACTGTATATTGTTTCTATAAAGTTAGATTTTTTAATCGAAGACATGCCAAAATGGGGCTGTAAAGAAACAGCACATACACAGACAGGATCAGCTAGACTGTGGAGCTTCTGATATGAGTAGCGCTCTACAGACAGATGAGGGGGATGACAACAGGTTAGAGTGGATGAGAAGAAAAGAGCGGCATCTAGCCTGCTGCAGTTCTGGTGTAATGCAATGTAATACGTTTTTCTTCCCAATACGGTATATGTGTTTTTAAGGCCTTGGCTGTTGTGATTTATAGTTATAGTTGCCTAAACTGACTTTAGAGAAGTTGTAAATACTTTCTCATAGTCATTTTTATCATTATAACAGTAAATATCACTAAATATATGATAACATTTTAGGTCCATATCACCAATTTCTTCTTAAAATGTATCACTGCATGTATACTGAAAATGTATTATATAAAACATGAGTTTTAATTTTTGAAATATATTAATTTAAAAAAAATATATTTTTAATGACATTCCTCATTCTTATAGAGATGTAGGACAAAAATTCTATATATGTAAATACATTTGCATTATTTGTGAGCTTTTTGAGTAAGTTTAACAGTAGATATATTCCTTTTACTTCTCTCAGCTCAGATATTTTTTTTTTCTAATAGGGACTTTGGCTTTCTTAGGCTGTGGGATGGGATGGCCAAGCCAGACCCTTTTTTCAGCTCCAGTGGGAGAAGTAAAAGTTGCATTAGGACCAAGAGAAACGTTTGATTAAAAAACTTTTGACTAAGTTTAAATCAATAAATTACAATGCATGACAGACTCAAATGCTCTAAAGTCAGATTTTGTAACTGTCTTTCAAATGAATACATTTTACCATAGTAAAGCCAGTGATATGCTGTACTTTATAAACCTTTTGTTATATATGTATGTTAAACAGATCAGAGTTAGTGCCAAGAAGTTTTCAAAGAGGCTGAGATTTTTTCATAATCATCACTCTTCTTTTCTACTGTTTATTTACAGCTATGTTATTCGCCTTCATTTGAACTTTTTCCCACATCTGCATTCTTCATCTATGACTTTAACTTTAAAACCTGTCTGCTAATATCCTCTATATTCCAGGTCCCCCCGGTGCCCCGGGTGGGGTGCGTATAGTTCGCAAATCTGACAGGAGTGTCACGCTGCAGTGGAGCCGTGGAGCAGACAACCACAGCCCAATCTCCAAATACACCATCCAATACAGAGACCAGTTCTCAAAAGATGTCTGGATGAATGCCACAACATGTGAGTACTCCCACATGCAATAGATGGCATTAAAAATGCATTGGTGTTAAAATAAGTACAGTGACAATGTAGGACTACATACTTTTTGCTGCTTACTAAAACTGGTTATGGTATAAGTAAATCACGCATCCTTGACTTACTGTTGTAAGTTGTGTCTCCATTGTGATGGAACTTGAGTTTAACATGTAAGAAGGAGAATCTTAAATTATATTCTCGATTCAACAGGGAACCAATGAAGGAAAGCTAAAACAGGATATATGTGATGTATCTTTTTGATATGCATCAGAACTCTTGCTGTTCTATTTTGGATCAACTGAAGGCTTTAATTGCATTTTGTGGACTTCTTGATGGTGAAGACGTCCAGCCCTGAAATAACAAATGCTTGTACTAGTTTTTCAGCAGCACTCCTGGACAGGATGTTTCTAATTTTAGCAATATTCCAGAAGGGAACGAAGGAAATCCTGGAAACCTGTTTAATATGGGAATTGAATGTCCTGGTTAAAAAAAGAAAAGAAACTCAAATCTTCTTTACAATATTATCGGTGGCCAATTTAATGCCATCCAGATGAAGGGATTTTTTTTTCAGAGCTTCTGCTCCAAAGACATCAACTTTTGTCTTGTCAGGATTTAAAAGCAGAAAGTTTAGTCATCCAGGTTTTTATGTCTTCCAGACATGCCTGTAATATATGTAATATTTATGGTTCAATATATCTGTGTATCATTGCCATAGCTGTGGAAATTGATGCCATGTTGTCTGATGATTTTACCAATTGGGTTGCATATAGTAAAAAGAGTTTGTCCAAGCACAGAACTCTGTGGTACTACCCAAGTAACCCTTGAGTGGGTAGATTTATCACATGAACAAACTGGAATCGGTCAGACAAACATGATTTAAACCAGCCTAACGCTGTTCCCTTGATTCTATGATTGACTGTGTCAAAAGCAGCACGGAGATCTAACAAGACCAGAACAGTCACAAGTCTATTATCTGAGGCCATGATAATATAATTAGTAACTTTCACCATTGCTGTTTCAGTGCTACGATGAGCTCTAAAACCTGACTTAAGCTCTTCAAACAAACAGGTCATTACTATTTAGATATTTGATTGGCAACTGTTTTCAACTCAAGGATCTTGGACAAGAAAAGGAAGGTTAGATATAGATCTGTAATTAACTAAGTTTCTTACAAACCTCTAAGACCTAATTTCTGCTGGGATTACATTCTGCACAAGTAGGCTACTTTAACTTATTAGGTGACTTCTGAAGGCATTAGATTGCACTGGATATATTGGCAGGTATAAGAGAACAGGGGCCTGAAGTTGAACAGATATGTAGAACATTCTTTTCAGATTCTAATTATTAAAAAACAATAAAAATATATACAAAAAGAGATAATTAGTATGTGTTTTCTTAAACTTTACAATTAGCAATACTTTATCCTACTGTTTTTGTTTATTTTCTGTAGCGCCTGCTGATGTTGAGGGTAATGCAGAGACAGCCATGGTGGTGGATTTGTTCCCTTGGACAGAATATGAGTTCAGGGTCATAGCCACCAACACCCTGGGAACAGGAGAGCCAAGCAGACCGTCAAACAAAGAAAGAACACTTGAGTCAGGTAGGATTATGCCCTGATTTTAGCTTTGTTTTCTGTAGTTGCCATTTATACAACTGAAAAACGAACCATTTATCGCAATTTAAAATTAGGAAGAAAACTGGGTTACTACCATTCATCTTTCTATTTGTTAGTTATACCTCATCCTTCTATTGTTGCCTGATTAAAATATCACTGTAGAAGTGAATCAGCAGACATCAGAACAAGCACAGACCTGCTATGACCTCTTTAAAAAAAATCACCAAATGAAGGTGAACTACGCAGTAGACGACATATACACTTAGATTGTAGAGAAAAGATGTATCAGTTATAAAACCAGAACTAGGTTGCAGCTTGTGTGGGTTTGGCTTTGTTTTTGTGGATTCAAAGCATGTGGGCTTAAAGTTTTGCCATTGCTGTCTCATTGTAGTTCCTGTGGTGGCGCCCTCAGATGTTGGTGGAGGCGGAGGGGCCAGCAGAGAGCTGTACATCACATGGACGGTAGGTCAGGCTTTCCCTTCCTCTGTAAGAGCTGACAAAGTATTTTTTATTTGGTCAGTTTGGAATAGTGGTTATCCATTTTAGAGTGTAATTCTTAATATAAAAGAGCTTGTTGTTATCATATAACTGACTGTTTAAGTTAGGATGACAGTCAAAAAAACTAATCTCTATAGAATATGTTTTTCATGCTTTTCTCATTTGATGATGGTTCCATTGTAAAAAAAAAAGTCCAAAGGTTTCTTATATTTTTGCTAACAAGTAGAATACATGCTTTATACAACTCAAACTGTGTTTTAAAAAATCTCTGTTTGGCTTAGTTTCATCCAGTTCAGATTTAATTAGTCTCAAGTCTTTTAGATTTTGAAGCAGAGATGATCTAATACCTTAGAATGTAACTACGGCAGGACACTGCAAAGTAGATTGCATCTTCTGCTGAAGTCTTTTTTCTTAAAGGTTTTATAATTCGTTTGAAACTTTACTGGGACTCTTTTTTTCTAAAATGGTGCCATAGCGGCAGCCTCTTTAATACTGACTGAGTGTTGTCAGCCAAATCATCAAGCAATATTCACTACTTTTCTCCATTGAGACAAAGGGGCAACCCAATAAGTACTTCCCTTCGACCTTCAAGTTAAAAGTCTTAGTAAGTGATTTTTGTCTTAATGTAAATGTTTAATTTCATTTTTTCTTGTTTTCTCTCTTTATTTGTTGTGTTTAGCCAGTCCAGCCACAGTACTACTTTGGGCCTAATTTTGGCTACATTGTGGCTTTTAAACCCCATGAAGAGAAAGAGTGGAACAGGGTGGCAGTGCCTGGCCCTGAGGCAAAGCACTATGTTCACAAAGATCCCAGCCTTGCTCCTATGACAGAGTTCGAAGTCAAAGTTAAAGCATTCAACAGCCAAGGAGAGGGACCCTACAGCCTAACAGCCATCATTTACTCTGCACAGGATGGTAAGTACTTAGTCATGGCTCTTAACAATCTTACTTATAACCAGACAAATATGTAAAAGTGATTTCACACCATGTGTAAACAACACACAAAGCAGGACCAGAAATACTTTTCTACCTTAGTCTGCCAGTGTCAGCTGTTTAGCACTACAGTTGGTTTCTATTGAGTGGGATGTTTTTAAAGTGAGTTCTCACATTTTGTCATAAGAAATTTAAATGCACAGCCAGTTAGTGGCATTTTCAAATGTAAAGCAAAAACACCTAGTTAAAGCCCCCATGTGTAGGAATTACCTCCAACTAGTGGTGCGCTAAGTGAATGCAAGCAACTGAGCAGTGTTCTCAGTGTCATAATTGTGATCATGTCAACGTCTGGCACAAGCTCGATTGTCTCATCAGGTGATGAGGTACAAAACCATATATAATTCTGCTTTATTTATGCTCATTGCTTTATTCTTCTCTTTATAATGTGTTCCAATTAAAGCATACAGCAAAAGAGATTGAAAATCTACCAAAGGAATGTAAACCAAGAAAAATGTTTGCACTTTAATATAATTTAAATTAGTAATTTAAATGTAATCCATGGGCAAAAATTAGGATTCCCTTTTAAATATTTAGTTCAATATCTATAAATATTCACATATCCCATTTTTATTATCCCAGGAAAGAAGGTGATTTTATTGCTCCTAGCAAAACAAAATATATATACAACAGTGTACATTCTATTGAATGTTAGGGAAATCTATGCCTGAATAACTAGTGTTACCCATTTTCCTTAAGTAACTTCAGTGAGATGCTACTAGCAGCCATCTACAGGACTCTGACACCATGTGCCCCACTCCTCACTTTTAACTGTGAGATGTTTGAGGGCTTTCTTTCATGCTCAGCAATTTCAGGTCTCCCCACAGCTTCTCTGGGATCAGAATCTGGGCTTTGACTCAACCCAGGAATTTCAATTTCCTAATTCTCATCCAGTTCTCTAATGCACTTTAAAAGTCATGGATGATTCTGCGATAATGAGCTGACCAGGTTCCACTGGAGCAAATCATACCCAAACCGTGACACTTGCATCACAGTCTAGTATGTGAGGTTATTTTTGTGAAGAGCTGTATTTGGTTAATGACATACATGTTCTTTTTTGGTGACCAAATAATACAATTTTAGGTTAATCAATCAAAAGAATGTTAATCCAGAGTCCTGCTCTTCCTCTGCTAATCTTTGTCACACTTCACTGCCCTTTTACTTAAAAAGCTAAGGTTTCTTTAAGGCATCCCTCAGACTTCATTCAACATGATGAGTGATGATTCTTCTGTGACCACTTTGTATTCTGGTTCCCTCTTTAGCTCCGTCTGAAGCTCCTGAAATTGTCGAAGGGAAACCACTTTCTGCCACAGCGGCTTCTGTGTCCTGGTTGCCTCTCTCGGAGAGTAATATAGATGGATACCAGGTCAGTTATAAAAACTCCCATTTAGGTAAAGTTAACTACTGTACATCCCAGATAATAGTAGTATTATTGTCATTAGGTCAGGGATGTCCAAAATCCATCCTCAAGTCATGCTTTAGCTCCTCCCTGGTTCAACACCCCTGAATGAAATAACCATCTCTTGTGTACTTGATCAAGTCAGTCAAGCATTAGGTATAATCTCAGCAAAAACAGGCACAAAGCTTTTGCGCTGTATGCAAAAAAAAATAATTCATTTAACCATACAGTGTTAAATCATTCGATTTTGAGGCATTTTGTCAAACTGTTTATGCAGTAAATAATTTTATTATTAGCAGTGATGAAGACACATTTGTGTGAATTTGCTTTGCTTCAAACTAGGTTGTGATTGTATTCTGAAACAAACACAAAATCAATACAGAGTTTATCTTTTAAACTGTTTTCTGAGTCTCATGTAAGTGATTAGGGCAGAGCTTCAGTAATTGTAGACTACAGTCTCTATGTCTATATTATAGAAGTGAGATCTTTGCCTTAAGCATGAAATTTCCAAGAGGCTGTCAGTTTTCATTCCTTCCTCTTGAAAAAAGATCCTCTAGCCCAGTATTTTTTAACCCTGATCCTCAAGCCACATTGTCCTGCATGTTTTAAATGTTTCCCTGCTTCAGCACACCTGCTTTAAATTGATGGCTGATTAGCGGATTTCTGCTGAACTGCAATCATCTAATCCAGGTGTGTTAAAGCAGGGAAACACCTAAAACATGCAGGAAAGTGTGCTTTAAGGACCCAGGTTGGGAAACATCCTCTAGCCCCAGAAAGAGGTTAGACTAGAGATGCAGGAGTCGGGAACCTAATGTTCAATTCCCATCTGCCTTTTCTGTGGAGGTTTGATCTGTCAATACCAGTTTATCTTTATGAACCCAGTTCCTCTTTATGATATCTAAAATATATCAAAAATCTCATTCAAAATATTTTTTCTAGCTCCCTTCCCATGTCTTTCCAAGATATAGGAAAAGGAGACAACACTGTTGGTATGTGAGATCAGTTACTAAAAAGTTTCCAAAGTTGAACTTCAATTTTTAAAGTTTTACTTTTGATCTTAAAACTAATTAATTTAATTATGGAGATTACATTTTAAGCCGTCTTTATATTTTTCTTTTAGCAATTATCCACCATGTTTCTGTACAGAAATATTAAAAGATAAAAAAGATAAAATAGCAACAATGTTGTAGTTTAGCCAGTCTTCCTATTGTCTCCTGAAAAATTATGCTTCCTCTTGCTCTTATAGCCTTAATAGACTGGTATATTGTTTTAAACCACTTTTATATTTTATCTGACTTAATTTTCAACATCTAAATAGATTCTTAAATAGAAAAAAGGAACGGAGTGTTGTCAGTGCAATATGGTAGCATATAGTTTTAATAACATTACTTCTTTAAAATAAGTTTTCTTCCTTATTTGTCTCCCATGCTGCTTAATTCACCTCTGCAATGTCATTTCAGCTCTGCAAATCCACTGCCAAAGAAGATGAATTATTACGATAATATTTTGTTTTCCTTAGGTGAAGTATTGGAGACATAATGAAAGCAGTGAAGGTGGTGCCCACGGGATCGTGGTGCCAGGGAAGGAAAACCACACAAGGTTGGAGGGTCTAAAGCCCAACTCAGACTACATCATAGAGATTCGAGGCTACAACTCTGCAGGATATGGACCACCCAGCAAGCACATCAGGATCCATACCAAGAAACCCCGTATGTTTCTACATTAATTTATCTGCTCTAAATAAACACTTCACAGCTGTTGAGCTTATACACAATGAATTAGAAAGTTGTCTGATTTGGCTTAATATTACTTTTCTTAACTTACTAGCTCCAGATCGACCTCCCAAAATTACTGGCATAAAGATAAAGGGCCAGTTTGTAAATGTTGGGTGGGAACATGTCGTACCACTTTCTAATGAATCCCTAATAGAAACCTACAGAGTAAGTGAACTCAGTGCTCTCTCATTTCTGGGATCAAAAACTTTTTTCTGAACTTGACGTTCCTCATACTGTATCTACATTTGTCACTTACCCAGGTGCTGCTCAAGCAAAAAGGCTCGTCTACAGGCACACTGTACGAAACCAACAAGCTCCACATTGAACTTCCCCTGGAAACAGATGGGGAATATGTGGTAGAAGTACGGCCACACACAGAGGGAGGAGACGGGGCCTTGGCTCAAATAAGCATCCCTAGAAGCAGCCCTACACGGGGTCGCTCTCAGAACTACAGTAGGTCCCAGCTATTGATAACAGTTATATCCTTATTTATATCTTTCTGATTTACAGTGAATATGTTTCCATGTCATCTGGTGCCGGAGTCCTTGTGAGGCCAGTCACACATCGGAGTCCAGTCTTGTTCGGTAATGCTGCCTAAACTGGGTGGTAAACTCTGTCTAAGCCTAAATACCGGCACCATTTGTATCTCTTGTTACTGATTTCAGTAAACAGAGACAGAGTAAGAGTAGTGTTGCAGTTAGCCAATCATAGGACAGAGACTTGCATGTCATTAATCTTAATGAGAAAGCCCCCACATCTTGTTGAGTCTCTATTCCCACTCCCACACTGAACTAGCATAAACTGACATAGAATGGGATTATTATTTTTTTGACAGAAATCGACTCAGACGACATTCTTTCATACCAGAGAACACTAAAAATGTATAAAAACAATAGTGAATGAGATCTTTGAAGAAGAGTTAGAGTTATCTCACGGATTAAATTAAATGTATTGATTGAGTGAAATCTCCTTTGGGAAATCTGACACCGTCTTCACCAAGATTAAGTTTGGCACCAGTGGAAAATAAGTGAAGACTTCATCAGGTGACATTAGAAATATACAGTGTTGAGGTAAAACAATGTGACTATTCATTCTGATCTACCATTAGCTTGTGGAAATATACCGGTCTTAAAGTCAGCATTAAGTTATCATTTTTCAAAGCCAGGGGGTTCCCATGGGCCTGAGTTGAGCTGTCGCTTCTGCTTTCATACCTCGGATTGGAGGGATGAGATGGTCTGTGACTAAAGCCTTGATAGCCCCCTGACTGATCTGCTCACTGCATGCGTGACCGGCTGGCAGGCCAAGTGGATGGAGAAGGACTTAAGCCTCTGTAATTGATCTTGATGAGAAGAGGAAACCCCTCCTGTGGTTCTTCTTATCCCTTATCATTCAGACCCAGGCCCCATCTGACAGTTTGATTTCACAGATTCTGGAATTTATGTCATGACAGATTTGGAATGTGGGGAACTGATGAACACAGAGTTGTTTAGGGTCATCTCCACACAAACAGGGTGTATCATAGTCCTCGCATCTAACCACTTTTATAAATTGATGGATACGGTAGGTGAGAGATTTAATTTATTGTAATGTACAGAGACATTTTCTTGGGGGGTTGGGGGGTTAATTCTGATGATAGATGGGGGTGGTATTTATCCAGGTCCAAGACTAGTCAGAGAATGCAAGGTATAACCCTGGGTTTTCAATGTCACAGAGCTAAACCACTTCTATTGTGGCCACACGCTGTGGCTATTGCATATAGTATTTGTGACAAAACCATTGTTTGATCATTATTTGGTGTACACACAGCGAAGGACAGACCAAAATATATCCAGAAAATATTGTGGGTATGTTTCCTCATATAGATATGGCTTCTAAAATGTTGTCCTTGCATTTTGGATAGGGTATAGGTCTGGGACTTGGGAAGGTCTTTCTTAAAGGCTTAATGTTAACCTATTTAATCTATTTTATGTGTGTTTAAGATCATTGTTCTGGTGAAACTCCCAATTTTGTTAAAGTTTCCAACATCTAACCGAAAATTTCATACTTAGAACAGCGTACATTTTTAAAGATGCTTAGGAATAACAAAAAACCCCAAACCCTTGTGCTAAAATTGGGTCAAGTTCAACATTAATAACACCAATGCCCTTTAGAAAAAAGTAAAAGCTTTATGGTCAGATAAGAAATAAATTGTAGAGTTTGGGTACAAGGATGATGTTTTGATGAGTCAAGGCTTTCAAACAAATGGAAAATGTACTAACTGTCAAGCATAGTGATGTTAGCATCATACTGAGTACTCATTTAGCTATCAGAAGTACTGGAATATTACAGTTACAAGTTTGTTGCCTCCCATCTTGCAGGCACTAGATAGTTTCCAGACATAACTTAGCTTTCAGAAGTTAGTTGCAGGTTTTGTTTGCAATTGAAAACTATTTCTCTTCCATCACTCCCTGACAGTGGCTGATGTCCCTACCTGCTGGTGCATTGGTGGCTCGTGGACCGGTGTGTAGGTGGACGGATATGCCGGGCCGATATCTTTCTTTTGTTGATTGGGGCACCTCATTCGGGGGTGCCAGTATTGGAATTGTTGGGTGGTGCCTTTACAATGGCTTGGCGGGTCACGGCTCTGGTGTCTCTGCTTGATTGATCAGCTGTTCCGTATGTTTCATGCTTGGTCAGTTCATTAGTGGGTTTGTTCGGCCTTGGATGGATGCCTAGTCTAGCGCTTTATTGTGTGCGTAATCAGGATTCATGAGCTGGTTGAGCTTGGTGTCTGGGTTCTGACTGGGCTTGTCCTGGGGATGACCTTCCATCCACTGTAGCTATTGGTGTGGCGCCCAGCATGGGGCAGGGGTAGGCCCTGAGATGTCCACTATGGGAGTTGGCCTGGGGTGGCCCTCCAGGTCTCCGGGTCCTTGGCCAGACCTGCCTTGGAATAGCCAGTTGCAGGCAGAGCCCGTTGGCTCGTTGCTGCAGCCTCCCAGGCCCCTCCATTGCAGGTGCTGGATGTTCCTCCAGGAGGAAGTTCCTGGAGGAACATCCAGCAGCTGGACACAGGACTGCGTCAGACCGGCTGGGGATCCTAGGCGCTGGGGTCCTCTGAACGTCTGTGGCTCTGATTTCCTTCATGTCTGCGTCGATTCCTCTGAGATGGATTGATGGCATCTCACACCTGCTATTGAGCACTTGTATGGAGAAACCTTATATGCACCAGCATTCTCACACACACACACATACAGTAGGTGTGGGGACTCCGGTGTTTACAGATATATTCTTGAGCTAAGGTTATCATTACTGGTCTTGAAAAATCGTTGCCGAGACCTTGTCAGTGACATTGTTGTATTTAAATATCAATTTTTGTGTGTTGTGGTCGTGTAGTTCTTAGTTCACATTGTTTTTTGTTTTTTTCTCAATGTTGCTCCTCTGTTGTTGTTTATTTTTCCCCCACTGCTGGTGTGTCGGCAGATTGGGATGTTTTCTTGTGTTTTCTTTGTTCCCCTTCCTCTCTTTTATTGTCAACTCACACTTTCTCTCGTTTTGTGTGTTACCTCTCTTTTCTATCTTCTTTCTTTCTCCCCCCTTATTTTCCGTCTCTGTGTCCATAACATCAGAAAATAAAACCCTCAGCAATCTCTAATTAAGACGTCTCACTCCATGCTTCACTTGAGAAGGCAAATCTGTTGGATAGATTGGAGACATGTCACTTAAAATAGCAGGATTGGCCTTACAACTGCACTCTCTTAACACTTTTTGAAACTTGTTTGGTTTTTTAGACGATTTTGTGTGGTTTTACTGTGTTCTACTGTAGGCTTTTAATCTTGACTATCACTGATGTTTCTACTTTGTTGTTATATTTTGCAGCGCTTTGTGACCCTTGTCTGTAAAAGGTGCTATATAAATATATTTCACTTACTAACTACTTTACTTATTTACGTTTTGATGTGTCAATGGGACATTTAACTGACAGATTTTTCTTAAGTTCCATCAGCTTAAGAATGTTTGTATCATTTTATTGAAATTTCTTTTCTTGAAAAGTACCTTGAGATAAAATCTCTTGTGAACTGGCTACACAAATAAACTTAATTTAATTGAAATTGGAAATTAAGCAATAAAATCAGGTTTTTAGTCAAAGCTTTTCTAAAAATGCACTTTTTTGCTCTTTTGATCTCTTTCAGGTGGAGCAATCATGCCCTCCTCATCTTTTAATGTCCTCCCAATGCTCCTCGTGGCTCTCTTCCTTGTGAACTTCTGAATGTAGCAGCATCTTTGTCTTTGAGTTGGGATGAAGACTGCTTGTGATTGCTTAAGGTTCACACCTATGAGGAACTGAGACCCTTTCCACAATATTCTAGTCCAGAGTGTCACATTCCAGCTCTTCCCCTATGGGATATGTTTGTGGAAAACGGATATGGAAATGTAATATCACAATTGGAAAATGGGCAGAGTCTTTCCCGATTTATCCACTAAAGGCCTATCTGAAGGAATCTCAAATGAGTTCTGTCAACTTAAAATGCCTTACATAAATGATTGCTCTTATCTTTCACAGCAAATTGTTTTCACATGGGTTGTGGCTGAAATTGTAAATCCTACAGATTTGCATACGGTGTCTGCTGTTTTTCCCCCCACTTTATTTCACATCTCAAACCAAACATTTCTGATATGAAACTTTCGTGTTTTTTGAACTGGGATATTTTTTTAAATCTGTTCTTTGGTGCATTCCCTTCTATAAGTTCAACAATTTGCTGTGAAGGGCAAGTGTATAAGTTTATAAAAATGATCAACTTTGTCATTTTTTATGTTTAATTCAGTTATGTTTTTTATATAATCACTGTCTTTCAGTGAAACAGTCAAAGCAAATCTTAAGAGCTTGCATGTTGGATTTTATTTAAGGAAAGCACATTTTATTTCTTAAAAAAATAATTGATTGGATGACTGATATTGTATGAAGGCTATAGCTACTGATTTCGCCCATAATACAAACTCTGGTAATCACAATTCCAAAGAATAAACATTAATGTTAAATGGAAGTAATATAGAAATGATTGGGAAGTTTGGTAAATGCATTTATTTTCACAGAAACAGAAATGTGAAACAGAGATCTGTTTAAATCAAATGCATATCAGCATCCAACATCGATTACTTCTAGCCATATTGGTCCAACTTTGACGTGATCCCAGCATTCGCTACAAGTGTTGGTAAACGAGAAAGAAGACTGGGAAAAACACAACAAAGAAAAATAACTGAACCTACTTTGTTTTGACTGTATCATTAGATCCTAAGTGGTGCCAGCTGGTGCTTTGTAAAGAATTTTAGCACTTCATTTAATGTCAATGATTTCATTTCATGTCGCTCATTTTTGGCTTATAATGGTAAAAGTGAAACAGTACCGCACCTCATGCCCTTCTGTAAATGTGCAATGTTTGATTGAACTGTGGCAACTTTGTGTTTTCTAACAGGATTATTTACTGAGCTTCTGTAACAGGAGTCTTGTTTAATGCATTGTTCATTATATGCTTTTAAGCAAAAGGTAAGCAAAGCCATCTCTATCAGCGGTAAGAGCTCATCCGAAGCTCAAGACGTTGTTTCGAATGCATTAGTTTAGTGTTTTTATTAACATATGATCAGAGTTTTATGGACATTATAACTTTTTTTATTATTATATTTGTACAGTTTGACCCAAGTCTAGTTGGTCAAATTTTAACGTTTTAATGTCCCTCAAACAGAGGAACAAATGCTGCGTTTTGAGTTCCTCAGAATCATTTTGTTGCATGACAATTGCTGGTCATGCTTCTACATTGTGACAGTATCAGTGTCCACCACAAAGTGCTATTCCTGGTTTTATCTTCATGCCACAATTAGTTAGAGTAAAAATTGCCAAATGCATGAATGCCTTGAACTTCTACGTTTCGAACGGGACTGTTGCTCCCCATAATACCATGCATGAGATTGGAGACAGCATACCAACATTGTGAAAACTTCTAAAACTATTTTAAAACACATTCCAATCCCGTGTGGCATTCCTCTTTGTCAGAGACCGTAGAGATCTTAGACTAATATGTGCATTAGCTGCTAAGCTTCAATAGGCCAGTCATCTCATGTAAGGCCCTTAAAGGAAAGTCATTTATAAAAGAAAAGGTGTAAATGGACTAAAGGCATGTCACTCTGCTGACAAATAGACCTGCTGTCTCCTTCACACTTAATGCTTGGAGGTTTGGTTGCATCATTGCTGGGACTGGCATTATGTGTGACCGCCTGCTGGACAATAGTTCTTTGATATGGATGGCATGAGAGAAAGCTCTCATTGACTGGACAAGGAACAATAAAAGTGTAGTTAACTATGATGTTGCTCGGTTTTTGTGTCTTGTGATTTAGACTACAAACATTTTACATGTGATTGCATATTTAGTTTACAATATTAAGGTAAAAAAAAAGCTATAAGTCATTTTGTCATCCAAAATGTCAGACAAACTTTGACCAAAAGAACATTTTGGAGAGCTGTTGTCAAGGCTGATTTGTTGCAATTTAGGCACAGTCGTGGTTTCATTTATTTTTGATCCAAAAATTTCAAAAAAATTCTGGCCAGCGCCTGCATGGAAACACTGTTTTAGGGGACTCAATTTTTTTTAAAACAGGTGAATATTTCGGCTATGTGTATTCATGTGGAGAGCAAAATCACATCTTTGAGGTGCTGATGTTGTAGCCTAACCCTTTAACCCAGTGGTTTACAAACTTTACAGTTTATGACCCATTAAATAAAAATCTAAGAGGGTTGTGACCCCAACCCTTGCTTAGCTTGCTCAGATTTTTACAGAGATACACATAGTCTCATGCCTGACGTCGACGCTGCCTAGCCAATCACGATCCGCTAGTGTTTATAACATCCAGCAGAGTAAGGCATGCCTCCGAGCTTTGCAAGCTTCAGCTTAAAAATGTATCTTCTGTGTATATGCATTGAACTAATCGCTTTATGAGCGTTGCTTGACGCTGACAAAGCTTGCGGTCTGAATGCATCATTAGACTGCAGGAGAAACAAGGAGGAGCCATATGACGAGTTGTGGAACATAATCCAGAATTAACTGTCTGAGCTGATTTGAAGCCATTCCCTGAAAAATCCTGGGTTAAAATCAACCCAATTTAGGGTTGTTTTTTTTACCCAACACCTGGGTAACTATTGGACCAACCCAGCAGTAGTTAATCTGACCCAACAAAATGGGTTGTACATTTAATTTTAATCCTTGGTCAAATTAATATCAGTCCATGGTGAAATCTATTAATATAATATTAATTGGTTAAATATTATAATGACAGTAGTCCGCTAGCTAGTACGCCAGGGAGCTAGCTGGGGACTTCAAACATGACCAAAAGCCTGCTAATATGGACTTTTCATTAACTCATTTTGTAACAGATGTACTGCATCTTTGTATGTTTTACATGATAACAACAACATAAAGATACTACTTTAATATGTAATGTTAGACAATGTGGATTAGATATATAGAAGTTGGTGTGATGATGCAATGAGTTTTACAGCATAAACAGCCCTCATTTATTCTTTTGTTTGTATACTTATTGTTATTAAGTAAATTTCTTAAAAAAAAAAAAAAGAACCCAGGTCCTGAATCAACTGATGTTTGTTGGGTTAATGGATTCTTACCATAAACTGTATATACCCCAACTGTATTTAACCCAATTCAGGGGTTGCACAAAAGTAACCCAAGACCCATATAATCACAAAAAATGGGTTACACATTTCATAACCCAACAGTTGGTTCGATTAAATAACCCAGCATTTTTTGTGTGGAACAGGATGATCTCTGGGACGGAACCACAGGTGCTGCAGGTGTGCTGGAGCTAATGGATCATATTTTGAAAGATAATATCCAATGAGTACAGGTATATTTAAAACATTCAAAATATTTTTCGTTGGAGCAGTCCTAAGTTATTTATAATTGAAATAAAGTTGAACTCACCAAATATATGAGAAAGACATACTTGGATGTGTTAGACACAGTTATATCAGCAATTAGGATGACAACTAACTAACTAAACAGTGGTCTTTGTATTCCCCAGAGAATATAGATTTTTAAATTAATACTGACATTTTCACAATGCAGCAAACATCCAGCATGTCTCATCAAAGACTGAAAGTTAAATAGGACTAAACAGTGACGTGCTCTAGCCAGCTAAGTCCTGTTATCTGCTAAAGTTCTGCTCTCTTTTGCTGCCTTGCAGCCGAAAGGAATCACAGACATGTCTCAAAATGACATAGGAAATACAATTTCCTTTTAAATTGTTTCGTAGCTCTATGGGCTTCTTATATTGTTAAACACCTCACTGATCCTGAAAGCATCTAACTTAGTTTCTTAAGCAGATTTAAATACAGTTCGAACCAGATAAACTACTATACATCATTTACAAAACAATTTAAGAATGCAAAAGCAAACTAAGGCACATGAAAAAAAAAATTGAAAATAAAAAACCAACAAGCAACACAGAATATGCATGAAAAACAAAAGTTACCTTTTAAAGAAAATTGAGTGAACTGGATGTATTGTGGGTATGACAAGAAGAGAGGTTAAATACAGAATAAATAATTGCAAACTTTTATATATATATTATTTATATATATAAGACAAAATCTTTAGTAAAAAAAAAAAAAAAAAAAGGTTTTTCAGTGACCTGTATGTTATCCATTAAAGTCAAGGACAGCTCCAGTTTCCCACAATAAACCAGCTGTGGGAGTTTTGTTTCTTATTAAATATCTGATATAGATTTGCAGTTTAGGTCATCCAAAAGGTGCTATTAAGTGACGTCAGTTCATTAAGAGAACAAAACATCTGAACACGTGGACCCAACCCCCCCTGCCATTTGGAAGCTTATCAGAAAAAACATGTGGTCTGTGTGATAAGTCTGATCGCCAAATACATATATATCTTTCTCCTCTGAAGCAAGCAGTACAGGTCTTCAAAAAGGTGCAGTTAAGAGTCACCATGCTCTCCGACAAGGTTATTTCTGTCAAGTCTAACAACATTCTTTTCACAAAGGGGACTTGTAAAAAATGTCACAAACCTTACACATTCTAGCCAGACGGGCATTTTGTTACAGCAGTTAACTGTTAACTGCCCTTTTTACTTATTTTGCCATAGTGAAATCCCTACTGGTTTTTGTAATTTTATTGTTGACAATAAAGTTGTTAAAAAAAGTTAACCTAGCCAAATAGATAATGTCACAGTAATACAAGTAGAAAAATAATAGTGGATGCAATAGTGGATTTCAAATCAGAAAAATTAATAAGTCTACAAATTTAGCACAAGCTGTTATTCCGCTGTGACACTTTTTTCCTGCTACAGCTCTGTTGAAGTTTATAATCTTGGCTCTTTGAAGGAGACAAAACTGAACAGGAAAATACAATAATTTTCTTCTTATTATTATTATTTTAATATTGTTATTGTTGTCTTATTGATGCACTGAGGCCAGCTGAAGGGATTCTGTAAGGGATAATGCCCGACGAGGTGTACATTATCAGAAAATAATGGACGACGCGGAGGCGTGAACCGGTTGCTTTTGCGAAGTCCATTATTTTCTGATAATGTAAACCTCGAAGGGCATTATCCCGCTTATACCATGGTCACTTACGAAAGAAAGACATATTTAATCAATTAGTAATACTTTAATGTGTTTTAGAGTTAAAATCGCGAGGGTTTTTATATAAGTCGAACGCACCATTTAATATCTCCCGTATACGGGCGTTGCCAAGCAACGTGGCCAAAGCGAGCCGACCGCAGCGATTTATCAGTGAGGGGAAGCGAGATGATGGCTTTACGTTACGTTACGTGATACAAAATATCATTTCAGAAGGCCAGTACACTACTTACTGCTTGTGTGTGTCCAGAGGATGATGTAAATAACGTTGAGACTCCGTTGCCATTTGAGCCAGCGCAATAATTTAGAACTGTCATCAGGCAATTTGACGGGACGCCTTTCCTAGGTGTACATTATCACTTTTTAATGTACACCCTACAGCCAATCAGAATCGCGTATTCACCCAGACCATGGTATAAGCTTAGATACCATGTTAACATTAGCGTTGTTAGCATAACAGCAGCAGTAAAAAAAAAATTCTTTATTAGAATTTATCTGGCAGCAGTAAGGTTAAGGAAGTGTAACCTAGCAACAACAGCAGTTGGTGAGCATTCTCAAAAAAGTAAACTGCAATAGGCTAATCTCTAACAGCTTAGTATGAGTTAAACATAAAGATGGTTGGAGGAAAAGCCAAGAAAGATGTGACAGCAAGAATGGACCCAGCACTAGATGAGACATCGGGGCTTTTTGAAAGAACGTCAGCGGATTACACAGAGGAACAGTCACGTTTAAAAGATGCTCGACAAATCACTTAATGCTGTTTAGAATCCCTATTCAAATTCAATTCAAATCCAAAAATACTTTATCGATCCCAGACGGAAATTAAGTGTTGTTGTAGCTCATTGCTTATTAATTTTTCTAGGAGTGGTTTTAGACCATGATGGCTGTGGGTAAAAATTATTTCCTGTAGCGGTCTGTGTTGCAGCGAAACTCAAGAAGCCTCCAACTGAAGATACTCTGTTGCTGTATGATGATCTCATGAAGAGGATGCTCAGCGTTGTCCATAATCTTTTTAATTTTATGAAGAATCCTTATTTGCATCATTATCTCCAGTTTTTCCACAGGTGTCCCTAGAACAGAACCAGCCTTCTTTATCAGGTTTTTCAGCCGTTTTAAGTCCCTGGCTCTGATGCTGCTACCCCAACAGATGATGGACGAAGATATGAAACTGTCCACCACTTGTAGAAGATTTGCAGTATTTTGCTGCAAATCTTGAAGGACCTCAGCTTCCTCAAAAAGTACAATCTGCTCTGTCCCTTTTTGTAGATGGCTTGACTGTTGATTCTCCAGTCTAGTCCAGTCTGTTGTCCAGGTAAATTCTGAGGTATTTGTTCTCCTCAACCACTTCCACTTCTTCTCCCTTGATAGAGACAGTCTTTGACTTATCCCTGTTTCTTCTGAAATCTACAACCATCTCCTTTGTTTTGTTCACATTCAAGGTAAGATGATTGTTTCCACACCATGCCACAAAGCGGTCCACCAGCTCTGTATTCAGCTTCTTCTCCATCTCTGATACACCCAACAATTGCAGAGTCGTCTGAGTATTTCTGCAGGTGACAAGTCTCCGTCTTATACTGGAAGTCTGACGTGTCTTCCACAACACTGGGACCTTTTGTTTGACTTCATAGATTAAGTTGTATATTTTCAGTTTCAGTTTGCCTTGTCAATTATATTCTTTAAAAGTGCAGTTACTTGATGTATCATAAAGAGTTTTGGAATGATGGGTGTGTTTGTAGCTTACAACAGTAAGTTTTTGGGGTACACCTTGCTAGTTGCTAACTGTCCATACACTGTTTCATGCCAAAGAAATCGCCCAGATTTAAGAATTTCAGTCTAAACCAAATGTAACAAATTCCCTAGTATTACTCTTTTGGTGCTGAACTTACTATAGTGTTTAGATCAGGCACCGTGTTGGGCAGTTAAGGGCTAAAACATACTGAGCCGTTTTTGGCAGTTAGTGTTTTTTTACATGAATCCCTGTCATTGTTCGTGACAAAGGTGGGTTATAACTATCTTTTAACGATGTGTTTAATACGTTGCTCTTTGATGTGCAAATGAGGCTCAGATGGTTTGTTGATGTGGTGCAGTTTACCCCGTCACAGTAGTATACCAGAAGTTGATTTTCATAGCACTGTCAATTTAGTCTACTTTACTGAACCAGCATACTGTACTAGTCATTGTGATGGGGCATGCTTTTTTAACAGGTCTTTGCTTCATAGAAAATACAATTTATTAAGGAGTCTGCTGTTTTCTTGAGGCCTTTATGGCAAGTCTGAACCCTGGAGAAATTTTATCCCAGGAAACCACAACTCCTTTAGAAATTATCCAGACGCGCATCTCATAAATGTAACACTTGATTCTTATAGGACTGGCATTTTCTGACATAACTGACTTAAAATTTCAGCAGACTTTTTTTTGATCAAACTGTTTTCGGACTTTACAATCTCAGAAAATCTGAGATATCGTTGGAAAAAGAATTCTGCTTTTAATCATATACATCTTCTAAATCTTTTCGTACAAATGTATAACTTTTTGACAATTTTTATCTTCTTGAAAATATTTTAAATTAATCAAGACTTTTTGAGTCTTTTGGCGAAAAAACGCACTGGGTGGGTATTTAAAGCACAATTTTATATTATTCATTCTTATAAGAATGTGAAGGTGAACGGTCTTGTATGGAAAAAAATACCGTGATACAGATATGTTTTAAAAAAATACTGTGATATGAAAATTATCCCATACTGTCCAGCCCTATAACACAAGTGATGTGAAGTGTTTTGGAAACCTATTTACCCCGTTGCAAATTTATTTTTTTTGCAGTTGAATCAAAAACATGCTTCATATCGTTTATACTTTTATGTTGTCTGTGTTATGGATGTTTTTGCGGTACAGATCTGTTATCCTGGGTGTGGCTACTGAAATTAAATTCAGTTTTGTGTAAAATGTAGTTAATTATTTAAATTATGATTTAAAAAGACAAGCAAGTACTACATCCTACAGCCACATTGGTTTGGATATCTTTTCTCCCCCAATTAATTAAAATCCCAATTTTAAAACTGCTTTTGCAATTTCTGGTTCTCCCTGTTGGTTATTACAATTTATTTAATTTACCTTTTGCCGTCCCTGCCCCCTAAACGACCGTTATCCAATCACACATCGAATAGCAAGAGTTATTATACGAGCAGGTCCAACAAACATCGACTCCAAGCCAGATGGTGAAGTGCTGCACCCACAACGTTTGTAAATCAGACACTAGATATCCTCGAGAGATTTTCTCGAGGAGTTGTGTTTTTTCCATGTATTTTTCCATTCCCAAAGCCAAAAACACAACGTGAGCAATGCCCACAATGGGTAAAAAGTTTGGACGGCCCCACTCCCTCTCTCATTTTTCAGTAACATATTAATAAGAAACCTCGGCGTGTCAAGTTCCTCGGGTGTCGACCAACTAATATTTTCGGGTTAATTTGTTGGTAGATGTCAGGTATTTTCTAGGATATATGGAGATGTATTAAAACAAATGCCACTGCCTTCAGGAGCGAGCAGTGATGCAGCCGTTTTATTACCGAATTTCTGGTGAGACTTTGCAGTGAGTGTCCGCTTTAATAAACGATTGTAATCCTCTTGAACTGGAAAAATAAAAATACTCTGAATATTAATCAATATAGAGATCTCCTGGATTACATTGGTCTAGAAACGGCATCTGCCTCCACATCTGATCAATCTTTCTGGTCACCCTTGATCAGTTCCATCACCTAGTGGGGTCGGGCCCTTGATTCCGTTCTGTGGGACACGGTTGCCGATTTGGAGCTTAAGGGTTGGTGGTGACTGCAGGGAGGTCCTTGGGGGTGGGTCCGCTTGCGGTTGGGGCGGTAGGTGCCGTGACTCTCGCCTGGGGTGGGACTTTGGGGGCTTTGTGTGGTGACTCCTAGTGGCTGCATGCGGCGCCTTAGAGGGTTCGTGCTGTCGGACACGGGTTACTGGCCTGGTGCTGTGCTGCTCTGGGGGGGTCTGGGCTGGGCCTGGGGCTCGGGGTTCTGGGGCGGCGTGCCCCCCGGCTGGGGCCCTGGCTGGGGCTTGGTCGGGGGGGGAAGCTGCCGT
Organism: Apricaphanius iberus; assembly: GCA_028564705.1. NCBI lineage: Eukaryota > Metazoa > Chordata > Actinopteri > Cyprinodontiformes > Aphaniidae > Apricaphanius > Apricaphanius iberus. The sequence continues at coordinate 381,735 of JAPXFQ010001222.1, forward strand.
CGGTGTCGGCTGGGGGGGCTGTGGTCGGCCGGTGGTTGGCGGGCGCTGCTGCTTTTCCATCTCCCCGGGCGGGTTCTTGTCGCTTGCTCCCCGGTGGCCCCTTGCCGCGTCCCGGCGTCGGCGAGAGGCCGCGGCGGGTGGCCGGCGTCTCCGGGCCCGATCGGCCATATTGACACTGGACATGGCTCCTGGGTCTTGGTCTTTGCGCTCGCGGGGGTGCTGAGGTGGGGGCCTCTGGCCGGTGTTGGTCGGCCTCCAAGGTGACTGACCGGTTGGTGGGGTGTGGGCTGCTGGGTGGAGGTGCTGGGTTCTGTTGCCTCCCGGCCATCGGGCGGTAGTAACAAGGCTGGAGGATGTCGGCCTGGGGGTTGGCCGCCCGGGACTTCGGTCTGCTCACGGGCCTGGCGCGACATGTCCGGGGTACCCGAGTCGGTGGTGCGCCGGGTTCCGGCCTCGGCGCGGGGGCCCTCGGACGCTGGCGGTGCCTGGGGCGTCTCTTATTGGCGGGGAGGCTTTTTTACCATCTAGCACAGGCGCTCTTTTTAACGGGGTGCACTTGGGACGGGAGGGGGGGGGCGTTGTGGGGGAGGGGGGGCTAAACTCAACCTGGGTGTCTAGTGACATGTGTTTTGTTAGCAGTGTGAATGTTGGGAAGGATTTAGGTATGCCCCTGGCATGGGGGCTGGTGGATTGCCGGGGCCCCCATGGGGCTCGGGGGTGCCGCTGCCGTGGGCCCCGACTTGACGTGCTGGGGCCTCCCACCCCTGGTGGATCGGGCCGAACGGGGGTGCCTATTGGAGTCAGAAGGGGAGCTGGCTCCCTGGGGTTGGCAATGGTCACCCCAGTTAGTTTCTCCCCATCCCCATGCCTCTGTCCACCTGCTCCTTCATTCTACCATTCACAAGGCCTTGGGACATGGGCACGTCACTGGGGTGCGGGATGGAGCTTCCGTCTTCACTACCCGGTGGCTGCCTGGGTCCCGATTTTACTGAGCAACTTAGACACTTACACTTGCAACATTTACATGGTACGCACATGTAGGGACCTGGCGGTGTGGCGCATTGGCGCTGGGGGCGGGACCCCTCATGGGGGGCCCCCTATAGGGGCCCGTTGTGGGGCCTCGCCTGTGGTGCCGGCACCCACTGTTTAAACGCATCTAGACACTGAGTGCCCGGGGGGGAGATGGGGGTACCCGGCAGTATTCCCATGTCCCACCCCTCTGTTTTAAGTGCACATTAGAACAACACGCAACAACACCACATTGAGCGGGGGGAGAGAGGCTGGGGGGGTCTTTCCACACCCCTGTTCGTTGGACCATCAGGGGTCGGAGCCCGGATAGAACATCAGGCCGTCTGGTCGGGGTCCTGGGCTGGTGGGCTGCTCTTGCCGATGTGGGGGCCTTGGCGGTCTGCTTGTCCCCGTCCTGGTGGGCAAAGGGGTCTGTCTCCTGGGTGCAGGGGCAGGGTTCTCTATTGGGGCGTCTGTCCCTGGGCCTGGGAGTATGGAGTATAGTGTACGTATCGGGGGTATGAATGAGTGTATAGCGTCCTTTTTTCGTATGTCCTGTATTTGCAAGAATGTGTACGCATAAAAGGGAGGGTACGTATGAGTGTCTCTGTCTGTCTATGTCTACCTGTCAGGTTGGGTGCTTGGCTGCTCTCTGGCCTGATGCATCTTCTTCCCTCCCCGTCACTCCCCGTCGGTGATGGTTGCTCCTGCCCGCTGGTTGATGATGGCTCTCGATACCTGGGGCCGGGGGTCCCGGTTGCGGCCCGGCTCGGTCCTGGTACATGTCGGGCGGGTCCTGGGTGGTCCGGTGTGTCGGGCGGCCGCTGTTTCGGGCCGACGTCCTCCTTGGATTGACTGGAGCACCTCTCATGGGGGTGCCGGGGTTGTAGAACAGGTTGGTGCCGTCCGGTGGATCGGTGGGGACCGTGCCTGGCGCCCAGGCCTCCTGCCGGTTCCAGGACTTCTGCTGGCTGGTCTGTTCACCTGGTGGGGCTGTCCGGCATTGGCTGGGCCCCTGATCTTGGCGCCCCACGTGGGGCGGGATCTGGACCCTGGAGCTGGAAGATCTGGATGTCCAGGTGCCGGCTGGGCGCGGCATGGGGAGGGCGTACATCCGCTGTGGCTCTTGCTGTGGCTCCCTGGCGTGTGGGTGTGTGGAGGCGGGCCGGGTTGTTGGCGGTGGGTACTGGTCCGGGGTGGCGGCGGCGTGTGTTATCCGTCGGTTGGCTGCGGGTCCTCCTTGTCTGCGGCGGCGGCGGGGGGCCCTTGTCGGCTGGTCCCTGGTTGGGGCCCCGCTGGGGGGCGGGGTGCCCCTGGTCCCCGTGGCCTCCGGTTCCTGATCCGGGCCCGCCCTGGCGTAGCCGGTTACCGGCAGAGCCCGTGGGTTCGTCACTGCGATCTCTCGGGCCCCAGCATTGCGGCTGGTGGGTGTTCCCCTGGGGCTTCCATCTGTTCCCCTCTTGGCGGGTGATCGACCCTGCGCTGATCCGCCTGTGGCCTCTGTACTCTATGGGACCCTGGATGCATACATCTCTTGCCTCCTCCATGTCTGTGTCGATTCCTGTAGGACGGATTGACGGTTCCTTACACCAGCTATCAATCACTTGCATGGGGAAACCTTATTCAGACCTGCATGCCCGCACACACATAGGTGTGGGGACATTGGTGTGGACGGACATATCTTAAGTTGAGGTTATCATCATTAGTTAGTTGTTCACAGGAGCTTACCAGAAACATTTGTATTATGTTCATTAATCCATGCTTGTGTGTAGTGAATGTGTAAGTCTTAGTTTATTCTACTAGATTTGAACTATTGGTTTGGTTCTGTACAGTTTGTTGTTTTTGTTTTGTATTACTGTTTCTCTGCCGTCCGGCAGAGGTGGAGGACTGGGATGTTGTCTTGTGTTCTTTGTTTGAATCCTTGTCTTGTGTCGTCGGTTCGCGCCTCTGCTGGTCCGGTTTCTTTTCTTCACCTTCTTCCTTTCTCCCTTCTTGTCTCAGTTTAGTGTCCATGACGTCAGGAAATCGAACCCACAGTAATCACTAATAAAGATTTTTCATACATATACATCAAGTGGCGCACTACAGCGAAGCTGTAATGCTCTGCTTGGGAAAGTAAAACTGTTGGGCTTGTACTTGGTACCCAGACACCAATTCTGAGTAGCATACTGCTAGACAGGACACGTTAAAAAAAAAAAAAAAAAAAAAAATTATAAACGATTGTCCTCCTAATATCTAACTTAAAACTAAGTTCATAACTAAGTTTCTTACAGCATGCAGACAGCAAGAGCACTCAGAGTATCTGCCAACTCACCAAATCATCCTATTTGCATCGGCGTCATCATCACAGACACCTGTTCTCTCTCTGCAGCTGCAGTGTAAATGGACTGAACCTCTATAGCGCTTTTCTAGTCATACTGACCACTCAAAGCTTTACATTGAAACTCATTCACCCATTCACACTTACACTCATACACCGATAGCCAACATGGCTCGGTAGGACGATGTAGAATTTGGGGGTTAAGTACCTTGCCCAGGGGCACATCCACATGTGATTGGCGGAAGCCGGAATCCAACCTACAACCCTCCGATTGCAAGCCAACTATTCTACCACTGAGCCACAGTCGCCCATCGTGTGATTGTCAGAAAGCCTGGCACCGCTGCACTGTGGTCCGCTTCATTCAGCAACATTGTATTAACTCCACTTAACATCCCCAGTAACTGTAACGGCGTTGTAACAAAAGTCATGTTTGACCATTTGTTTGTCGGACGTAGCAACAGTAAGTAAAGGGGGCGGGCTCGGCGAAAGGTCAATTATCTAATTAAATCTATAGTGATTTTCTAGTCAAACTGACCACACCAAGTGGTTGATATTAGATCCACGTTCACTGAATCACACTCACAAACACACAATAAGCAAATTGGTAGGCTGCTTTGCGTTAAGTGCCTTACCTAGAGAAAAATGGATATTAAAAGAAGCTAAAATTGAATCTACAAGACTTCCATCGAACAAAAGTCTCTGCAATTGTGATGCTTCATTCACACAGGTGTGGTAGGTGTGCGGTCTGATTTTCATACAGCTGTTTGGGGGAATGCCAGTAACACTGGGTGTGATTTTGCATGCTGACTGTTTCCAGAAATTTGCTCCATCCAGAGCACTTAATCTCTATGGTTCCCAACTACATATATACAGAAAGGATTGCAAACAAAAGGTACACTAGTACACTGAGGCGTTGTTGTACAAAGTACATTCAGTTTATGTATAGGTTTTACAATGTTTAACTAACTTCAGTAATGGAGCAAAGTTAGGTGCTTTTCTAATTTTATATTACCAATAAATATGTTTTCTATTTCTTTAACTGCATTAAAAAACGGATCCGGCATCTGATAAAAATAGACTGACACAGAAAGTTAACAGAGCTCTGCATACACCATGTGCGCACTGCAGCCGGTCAGAATGCTCTGATTAGACTCAGTGCTTTTTCAGTCGTGTGACAGCTGTACGGACACCCAACTGTACACATACAACACCCTGTGTGAATGAGTTGTAAGGGAGCAATTCCTTTTTTACTGTATATGTTAATGCGAAGTTACATTATTTACTATATCCATAATTTATTCCTTCAGATGTTGAGCAGATGCTGCTGGATAAAGTCGAAGCTTCTGAAGAAAACAATCCTGGTGTGGTCCTGCAAGTGCCCGACTCCAAAAGAGAAACTGGAGGAAGTCTTGATTGGTCTAGAGGAAAAGCTTCACTGTGTGAAGGAGGAGATGAATACTGCTAGTTTTCCTGTTACCAATTCGTTCATCAAGAATGAGGATGATGCAGTGATCCCTCTTTTCTCAAGGCTTGACAAACACCCAGGGGTGCCGCCAGAAATTCTGGGCCCTATGGAAACAAAAATTTCTGGGCCCCCTACATTTTTTACAGATAAAATGTAACCCAATAAACATGCCCTGTATACTTTAAAAAAGATACTTAGCACATTGCATAGTTAAAATGTCTGATGAGTAAAAGCCTACAAAAACAATAAAGATATGGAAATATGTTCTTGTTTACATAAAAGGAGAATATTTATTATCTCAATTGCAATTGCAAACACAACAGAACATAATGTACACATATTGACATATACTTTACGTGAACAAGCTTTAACTGAGTCCAACTGCTCAATCAGGAAACATCAGCTACAACTAACCCATAATTAAATCAGTCCAAGACTAAAACTAGTCCAAAAGGGCTCAAAATCAAGACACACCAGGAGTAATGCCAGGCCTAAACCAGTCCAGGACTAAACAAGTACTGAACCAGACATAAACTGTTTGTTATCCAGGTATAACAAGTTATGTTCAACATCACTTTATAATGGCCCAGCGGCGTGCCTTTCTGCTGGCAAAATCATGTATCAAATCATCAAAGTTCAGCTTTCTTGCCAGTTTGCTTTCAATGGACAGTATGGCAAGGTGACAAAGTCTGTCCTGCAACATAGCAGACCTAAGATAATTTTTAATCAGTTTGAGCTTACTGAATGCTCTCTCGCCACCTGCATTGTTGAATAATATGAAATAGATAACTATACAACACAAGAAAAAAATTAGACAATCCAAAACTGTATTTTTTTTGTATAGTTTTCTTAATATAAAATATTAAATATCTATTCTGTAAACTAATTATAGCCAATGGTTACCACAGACACATTTTTATTCCACTTTATATTATTTTTTCAAGGGGCATTTTATTCATATTAAGAACGTCAAGTTTGACAGCATCGATCGTAGCAGCAGCACTGTCACTTCACAGAACACACGGCAAACTGATTTTGTAATTTTTGAAGCGTGTAGATTACTTTTTGTTTAGTAAAGTTATCATCATGTGGAGAACACAGTAGATAAGACGTGCTTAGAGCTTTCAATCTTCGTGAAGTTTTGCGCTCAGGCTCACCTTGTTTGGGTGAGACGGGGACGGGGGCCGCGGGGGAAGGAAGACGTGGGTGTGCAGCGGCCGCTGAATCTGTGTCTACGAGACATGATAACCCGGAGACAGCAGAGATGTTATTATTGTTGGATGTAAATCATAATTCAGTAATTATTTTACTAAGCTAGCTAGATAAAAGCAGGTCATGTAGCAACAAAAATAAGTAAGTGAAAGTTTTGGAATACAGGAATAGGGCAAGCTACCTTTCTTTTTGAAAAACTGTGTGACATACTGTCGACTTCGGCGTTCTCGGTCTTCTCTTTCCTTCTTTTCTTTCCGTTTTTGATGCCTTGACTCTTGATGTGACATGCCTGCGTGTGTCACTATCTGCACTGCATCATAACAAATGCAATAAGCAAGAGACGTTACGCTAGCGAGTGTAGCTCGGACAGCGCAGGTGGAATGAACCATTGTGAGGGGGGTGTGACTTAAACAGTAAATACATTATTTGTTTGTTAAATATTAAATCTATGGTCAAAACGGACAAAATACACATTAAGTGTATGAGGGGCCCTAGCACATTTAACGTATGTATAAAAAAGAGAAAAGAAATAAGAAAAGAAAAAGAGGGTCTGCTCTTCTGGGCCCTTCATCAGCCTGGGCCCTTAGAATCGTCCTAACCTTCCACCCCTTTACGGCGCCCATGCAAACACCAAACAGATGACAACGCTCTTCCAAGCAGCATATCAGATTACAAGATGACAGGAACAATTGGTGAAAAGGACCTTGGACAAGCTGAATCTACCTGGAATGAAAATATCAATACTTGTGTTGAGATTTATAACTCCTCAGAGACTGAAGTCGGTGAGAATGATGACGAGCACAGGAATGTAAGCCATCCCAACGTTGAAATGAAAAGATTGTCAGAACCTGACATCAATATCAGGGAAAATGATGGGAGAGAAGATCTAGTAGATCAAAAAGAAATATCACTAGCAAATTTTTCATCTGCTCTGATTGTGTTAAACAATTAGTTAACAACCACTCTCTTGAGGGACATATAGCACATCATTCAGAAACAGGGCGTTCAACCGGTTTGGTTGCTAAGAAATTTATTTGGGTTAAGAATACTGTTGACTCACAAAAGAGTGTCCAGACAACACAGACAACATTTAGTTGTGACCAATGTGATAAAACATTTCACAAAAAATCCACAAGGGAGATAAACCGTTCTGGTGTTATTTTTGTGGACACAGCTTTAGTAATAAGTCAACTTTAAACCTGTACATGAGAGTTCACACAGGAGAGAAACGGTTCTGGTGAGATCTTTGTGGACCAGCTTTTGTAGAAAGTCAAATTTAGACACACACATGAGAATACATACAGGAGAGAAACCGCTCTGGTGTGATCTTTGTGGACACTGCTTTAATCAAAGCTCAGTTTTAATGCGACACAAGAGCATCCACACAGGTGAATAACCATTCGACTGTGATGTTTCTGGACACAGATTTAGTAAAACGTCCATTTTGGACAAAGACGTAAATCGATAATAGAAATAAACCCTTCTAGTGGTATGTATTTGTTTTCAAGGGGGAATGATATTTCCCTGATAATATTAAAATTGCCCTTGATAACAATCGAGACTTCACATTGAATCAAAACAACAAAAATGCTGTTTTTTATGGAATTTTTGTCACTTTCTCATCAAATCCACTTTGCTGTATTTTTCCTTTAATAAAATCTTGTTTTAAACCAAGTATATTCCATCATCTGTATTTTTATCTATTGCTCTGATTCAGCTGTATTGTAAAAGCATTCTCAGGCCATTCTCAAGCTACGTAAACACCAAAGGCCTCTAGATTGTTGCCAAGCGTTTTGGAAATTATTATATCCAACACCTATGGAGGATGGCGAGTGTAGGTCAACAAACTTTGGAAATTGTGATGTCCAAAACTTTGCAATACTGCACTCATATTTGGGTTGCTTTCAGTTTAAGTTGGTTTGATAATGCGTAATGCACAAAAAACAAATAAATAAATAATCTGCAGCGCCTCATAAGATGCACCCAATACTCAGGCAAACAGCGTGGAAAACTTGGCTGGCTGGCAGTGTACAGCCAGAAAAAAGAAGCTTGACAGTAGCATCTGAGGTGATAAGTATGTTATAGGAAAGTGATTACAATTAGATGAGTTTAATGAACAAAATCTCTGGTATTTATGGTTAAATAACATGACACTATTTTCCTGTATAGTTAATTTAAATCATCACTTACGATATAACCTAAATAAAATAAACTCCTTGCAGAACTGTGTATGGGTATAGAGACTGGCTCACAATTGCAATAGTGCATCATTGAAAGCTCAATTTCTGGAGAAGGAGATGGAAGTGATGTGATTGGTATTAGTTTAGTTTATTTGCCATTTGTAGTTTAGAAATAAAACCACATTGGAATGCAAAATGCTGTCAGAAAGAAAACACTGTTTGTTGGTTGATCTTTTCTCAAAGTTTGATACTCATTTTTGAAGCAATGCCACATCAGCATGTAGCAGCTTGCTACCCCAACACCAGAGGAGCAGGCTTAGATCTGTTTAGGTTTCCAAAAGATCTAGTTCGTCAAGACGTTTGGGTGAAAAAAGGTGCGTCAAACCAGAGACAAGTGGGCCCCAATAGATGCTTTGAAAATGTGCTCGCTTTGAGGTAAGCTAAAGAAAAGCAATTCAGAATAAATATGGGTCACATGAACACTGTTAATATCAGTACAGCATATAATAAATCTACTGTATACAATAGATTAGACGTCACTTAGATCTGGATTATGTCTACTCTGAATCATCCGCTCTTTCCTATTTGAAAAAACTGATCTATTAAGACAATAAGGGATGAAAAGTGATTTTCGTAGCGTTGCTATGTCGCATAAGCAGAATATTATGTACTTCCAGGTGTAAAGCTTATCAACCAAGATCTTTGAACAGTAGAGCAAAAAGTATTTAGTCAGCCACAAAATGTGCAAGGTTTCCCATTTAAAAAAGATGAGAGAGGTCTCTAATTTTCATCATAAGTACACGTCAACCATCAGAGACGGACTGTAAAAGAAAAATCTCCAAAATCACCTTATATGATTTTTAAATAATTTATTTGTATAAAAATGCAGAATATAAGTATTTGCTCAAAAATAAAATTGAATTCCAATCCTTTGCAAAGTAACCTTGGCTGGCAATGACAGAGCTTAAACAAGTCAATAACAGTGCATCATTGAGGACATAATAAATGTAAGAAGTAAAGCCTTCCTTTACTTTATATGCTCATTCATCATTATTACATTATTGACTGAGCCAAACAGAATAACCATGATAATACCAATGAGAGAAGACCAAGTGATGAGAGGGAGAAGAGGATAGACAACAGCTAGAGATAAAGGGCAGAGAGAGAGAGACAGCATAGTATTTGCATCGTGTTTGTTAGCAATCCAATTACAAATGTAAACAAATATAGATGAGTTCACCTTGGAAGAAGAGAGATGGAAAAAGCAAAGACAAATGGGAAAAAGAAATAGACATTCAAGTAAGAAAGACAGGGGCGACCAACAGAAGCAAGTGAAGAAAGATTGAACTAAATTATAATTTGGTTTAGGAGTTTAGCAGTTTTTAGCAGCATGCGCTGAAAAGAGGTTATAATTTTGGCACTTTACTCTGTATAGTCGTTTATCTATTGTAACACTTGTTTTAAACTTTTTTTTTTTAAATATCACATCTTGTCTGCACTAAGCCCAGCTACTCCTTAAAGGCCGGAGACGCCCCTGCTGTCATGCCCTCCCAAACAGGTGTTATACAGTTTTCTGCGATCATGATATTCTGTGACTCTGAGTGGTGCTGTTTTATACATCCATATGTCACAAACTGTGATAGTAGATGCTCCAAATATATAATGTGATTGCTCCATTACTCATTGAAAACATTCTTGAGAGTGTGGAAACTTTTTTTTGGTGACATTGTGTGCATAGATACGTTGTAAAATTAACTGTTGTGTTTTTGATTGTAAAGGTGAACGAATGACAGTGGCTCAGAGATCAACAATTCTTTCAGTTTACATGTCCTATCATATTATGTGACCCTTCCCATACCTTTTACAAAACAATGTTCAGCTCATATCATATTTTATTAATGGAGGTTATGATTTTTACAAATTGGCACAACGTTTTGCTTATGAGTAATCAGCGAAACGGCGCCCCCCAGAGTCAGTTAATATGATGGTTACAGAAAATGGTGTAAAACGGGCAAAAGCACGGGAGAAAAATAATCTGTGCAGAACATTCCAGTTGTTTTGTTTTCTTTTTAGTGTTTCAAATTTCTTGAGTTTTAAAATGTAGAAATACTACATGATACATTTGTACACTCACGTAACAGTTTTTGCGCAAACTGTGTGTGCAGGCTGACTCAAAAACCTGACGCAATGCGCGATGGAAAGAGTTTTAAAAACGCGTCACTGTGATCAAAGTGTTTGTCAGAAGGAATGCGGTCTTCTGGTGCCCGGTCACAAAATGAACTGCAAGGAGGAGCACTGCTGCGTCAAGTCGCTCCGAGCAGTTAAACGTACGCTGGAGGAGCGGGTCGCAGGTTTGGAGTACGGATCCCAGATGGCGCGGCTCAGGTGGAACAGGAGGGAGCGGTCCCTGGTGACTCAGGTGGCAACGCTGCAGAACGACGCTCAGCTCGCTGCCCTGGAGTATCAGCAGAGACTGAAGCGATATATACTACATATAAGCAACATCGCAGAACAGATCACTGGATACTGCAAGGTAGGAGGCAAGACATATTGTACTGATGAAGATCCCCCCCCCCCCCCATTACATAAAAAGCTAAACTAAACCGGTGTCTGTTTGTTGTCTGAATCAGAGTACTTCTAGTACAGCCACTGACATGCAGAGCCACACACCAGATCATTCAGCTGCGGGAAAGCTGCAGAAAACTGAGGGAATTCAGGTAAGGAACTTTTTTTGATCGTTCCATGTCTGGATTTTAGTATCCCAGAAAGTTGGGTCTTATTTTCCTGAGGTTTCTGGATGGCACCCTAAGTTTCCTCAGAATACAACCTAGCACTAAGCAGATATCCCAGTATCTGCTGCTGGTATTGTTGATGGAGTTCAGACAGAAGGTTTGCAGACTATTAATGCTACTTTCTCCTTCTATGTAACACATGCAACTTACTTGTTTTCTCTTTTATATGTTAATTCTAATATATTAATCAGAGGGTTTAAAAAATCTCCTATATCCTACTGTTTATGGTTTGTTGTGGTGTTTTCTAAAACAATTTCAGGCTGTGTTTAAAAATGAGTATTGACTTCAGTGCTATCTGCCATTCTCTCAACTTTTTGGCATGCTTGGCTTCAGAACAAGTTGCAATTAATATATTTAGTAGAGACTACCAGAATCCAGGTACTTACCCATTAACAAAAAATAATAAAAAAATAAAAAAATATTGTAACAATGTGATTCTTTGAGATCCTCACCATCAGACAAACATTAGTAAAAACTCTGTAATTTTACCATAGTTTTCACTACATTAGAAAATAAACACTTCTTTCTGTTGCTTGTAAAATAATATAATATCCACATTTTTACAGCTGTAATTGTGTTATTTAAAACAATTATTTATTTACAACAGTTGTAACAATTTATGGCCAGAGTTTGAGATATTTTTGCTATTTTGCGGTGTCATTTGTAAAGCTTGCTTACACATATGACGGGTCTGAAAACTGCTTAAGTTACTTTCTACATCAAATTTGGAATTTATAGCGACGTGGCAGAAACATTTGCTAAATAAGCACACTAAGGACCTTACCCACATTTTGGACACGGAGGACACTGAGCGCAATAAGGAACGCAATGACACTCCTGCATAATGCTGCACAATGTATAAAGATCATTCCTGTCAGGTGACAATAGGCATGTTAGCACTATTGGATGCACAATCAGCCCTTTTAAAGGGACTATATCATGCTATTTTACAGCTTTCAACTTCTATATGACTCTTATATGATAAACTTTTACCGTTGGTGTTATATAGTATTAATTTGTCTTAAAATTTAACTTGTATCCTGGAGTTAATGTTGGACCACAAAGTAAAACGGCTATCTCAACCCAGAGACTGACAGTGCACCAAGTAACAACAAAAAATTAAATTCACTTTTATTTGTATGGCACCAGTTCACAACAAATGTAATCTCAAGGCACTTTACAACAAAAGTAATTTCAATACAATTATACAAACGTTCCAATCAGTTAAAAGTTTTCTATGTAAGGAATACCAGCAGATTGCGATTGCGAGTCATCAACGTGAGTTTTTCCCAGATCATGCAGACTCCAACCACAGCTATTCCTCAGCAATCTCTCATACTGAGCAAGCAGATAGCGCCAGTGGAGAGCAGAAACTCCCCTTTAACAGGAAGAAACCTCAGGCGGAACCTGGCTCAGTACAAGCGGTCATCTGCCACGACCGTCTGGGGGTCTGAGAAGACAGAGAAGAGACAGCATGGAGGATGCTCGGTGACTTTGAGAATCATCTGGACCGATGTTCCCCATCCAGGTGGGGACTTTATAGTAAAGCAGGGTACCAGACCACGTGGAGCTTCTATGGGGAGAAAAATACTGAGAGAAAACTGGGTTAACAATCACAATAACAGCAGAAAAAAATACATATTGAGAGTGGTAGAAGAGAAAAGTAGAAGAGAGAAGAAAAGTGGTCAGTCTGTCGTCCAACAGTCTAAGCCTATAGCAGTATAACTAGAAAAATAGCTCAGGATAACCTAAGCCACTAACTATAAGCTCTCTGATGTGCGATGGAGCTTGATTATTAAGGGCTTTATAAGTAAGGAAGAGGATCTTAAACTCTATTATGGATTTAACAGGGAGCCAGTGGAGAGAAGCCAAAACAGGCGAAATGTGATCTCTCTTTTTAATATTCATCAGAACTCTTGCTTCAGCATTTTGGATCAACTGAAGAATTTTATTTGCATTTTGTGGACTTCCTGATAATAAGTAATTACAGTAGTCGCGCCTTGAAGCAACAAATGCATGGACCAGCTTCTCTGCATCACTCTTGGACAGGATGTATCTAATTTTACCAATATTCCGGAGGTGAAAGAAAGAAATCTTAGAAACCTGTTAAATATGGGATTTAAATGTCATGTCTTGGTCAAAAATTACACCGATGTTCTTTACATTATCGCCAGAGGCCAAATTAATGCCATCCAGATTAAGTTATTGATTTAGCAGTTTCCTTTTTGAAGGATCTGGTCCAAAGGCAACAACCTCTGTCTTGTCTGAAGTTATAAGTTGAAAATTCAGTCATCCAGGTTTTTATGTCTTCCAAACATGCTTGTAATCTACCTAACTGATTGGTTTCATCAGGTGTTATGGAAAAATATAATTGTGTATCATCAACATAACTGTGGAAATGCATTCCATGTTGTCTAATTATTTTACCAATTGGAAGCATTTATATATAGTAAAGAGAATCGGTCCAAGCACAGATCCCTGTGGTACTCCACAGGTAATCCTTGAGTGTGAAGAAGATTTATAATTGACATGAACAAACTGGAATCTGTCAGACATATATGATTTAAACCAGCCTAGTGTTGTTCCCTTGAGCCCTACAACATGTTCAAGCCTTTCTATTATATTCATTAAAATATAATTGGTAATTATTACCAGTGCTGTTTCAGTGCGATGATGAGCTCTAAAACCTGACTGAAATTCTTCAAACAGGTTGTTGCTGTTTAGATACTCATATACTTGATTAGCAACTATTTTCTCAAGAATTTTGGATAAAAAAAGGAAGGTTAGATATAAGTCTGTAGTTAGCTAAATGATCTTGATCCATAGAGGGGTTCTTAAGTAAAGGTTTAATTACAGCAACCTTAAATTCCTGAGGCACATATCCATTTAATAAAGATACAATCATGTCTAGAATAGGACGAGTAGCCAGAGGAAAGACTTCCTTAGATATTTGGTTGGTATTGGGTCTAACATACAAGTTGAGGGTTTAGATGAAGCTAATATTTGTGATAATTCCAAAAGTTCAACAGAATCAAAATGGTACAGACATAAACATGGTTCTACAGTTCTCTCTGATACTGCCTCATTTACTAAAAGAGAATTAATCATGTTTGGGAGAATGCCAATGATTTTATTTTTAATAGAAATTATTTTATTTATGAAGAATCCCATACAGTCACCACTACTGAGAGAAGTGGAAATAGTTTGCTCAACAGAGCTATGACTCTGTGTAAGTTTGGCAACTGAACTAAAAATAAACCGAGGATTGTTTTTATTTACCTCTATTATTGATGAGAAATATGCTGTTCTAGCATGTCAAAGGGCGTTTTTATAAAGTAGTAGACAATTTTTCCAGGTTAGAAAAGAATCATTTAAGTGTGTAGAGCGGCATTTTCTCTCCAGTTTCCTAGTATTCTGCTTTAAAGTACGCAACTCTGCATTAAACCAGCTAGCCAACCTCCTATGGCTGATTATCTTCTTTTTTAAGGGGGCTACACTGTCTAGTGCCAAACGCAGTGCGGAAGTAATACTTTGAACCAGAACGTCAATTTCTGAAGGGTTTGTGTTGGAATTATTGCCACCTACTGTGGTATTCTGAGACGGATAGGACTGGGTTATGTGGGAGGACTATTAGTTCATCACACTTAATGCCATATGTCAGTACAATGTCTAAAGTGGGTTGACCAGAGTGTGTGGATCCCTTCAATCACTGAGTAAAGCCAATTGAGTAGATGGAGCACATCCAGACCTTAGAAAGAGCCCAAACCAACACAGCTGAGTTCAGCAAGCAATCTTTCCAGCCCAGTATATATAAAAAGTTGTGGTTGTTGTTTGCACCTGTTTCCTGAACATTCTGAGATGCTACAGATCAGTTAATTAACCACACAATGCTGTTATAAGATCACATAAGCAGCTTGATAAATGACTAACACACATTAGCATTAGCATTTAGCTACTTACCTCTCTGTCCATCAGGCATCTTTGTTCTTTGATCAGGCTGCTGTTCTTTAGGAATGTAGGATAAAGTCCTGTAATCCATGCAGCCAAAGGGGCAGTTTCACAGAGAAAGTAAAATTTCAACAAAAAAGTGTTTTCAGCTGCTAAAACCCGAGCAGCTATGAACATGGCTGGATTATCATTGCTGGGGCCCCTGGGCACAACCTGGGCCTCCAACCACCGCTGCCCTCCCCCCACTTCACTGACTCCCAGTAGCACCTTTTAGACATTTCACAGCATTGTCAATAACTAATTCACCTACTTATGTAAATACTAGGGGTGTCAAGATTCTCAAAATCCTTGTTGTTGAAAAATGTATTTTACAGTATAGAACCCTATGTCATTTTTTACACTGGTTTCATTCATAAAATGTTGTACAGTTAATCTAATTTCAAAAGAAAAAAATTGATGCATTTTTTTTATTCTTGTTTAATGTCTCACATTAGGCATTAATATGCTTAAGTAATTACTTAAGTAATACTTAAGTAATTAATGCTCCATATTAAACTGAGCAAAATGCAGCTTGGTGGTCCTCTTGTTTACAATGTGAATGTGGACTTAACTCGCTGGGGGACTCAAAATTTCCTCACCGGTGATTTGAAAGTAATAGGAGTGGCTATAGCTCCTTCTACTCTCATCTATCCTAGCCGTGGTCGAGCTTTAGCTTAGCTTTAGCTACGAGCTAGCATCAGCTAATGTGTGTGCTCTGATCCCGGGAGATGTGATAGAGGCAGTTAAAATGTTACCAGGTGTTGTTGTGAGTTGTATGAGAACTGGTGAGATTTACTTCTTAGGGAAAATGCAATCTAATCACAAACACAATCACCTAATGATTTTTCTGTCCCGCTTCACTCCTCTGTCTCTCTTCTACTGTCCTGCGTCTTTTTGTCCCTTTCTCTGTCTCTCTCTCTTCCTCCCAGTGCTCCTGTGTCCTCTTTTGTCTGTAATAACAAAAATGTCATACATGGCATTTAAGCTCTGTTGGATATAAGTGTTTAGCCCTCTAATATCCTTGTTATCCCCCAAGACAAAACAAATGCATTTTTTAAATTAAATCTTCACTTAGCAAATAGATTTTAAACATAAAACTAGAGACTAAGCATATGGGATGCCATCAATCTGTGGATTCTAAGATAATTTAAGGACTTTGAGAGATTATTATAGCTTTAAAGTGGATTGATTGAAATATTATACAGTTATTGAAAAGTTTTCAATGGTAAGATATTTTTATTTTATACATTTCATGCATAAAAAAGGTTTTATTCTACATTTACATTAATATAAAATGGCATTTGTAGTGGATAGATTTGTGCTGTTTTGTAGCTCATTTAACTTTGAATTTATATTAAATAAATCACATAAAATAGCAATAAGCCACCCGATTTTGAAAGGCTGAGATCCTTTTCAATAAAATTCACTTGTGGGTGCTTTCTGTAAGTGATCCTCAGTGCAGGGTCTTCAGAGATTGAGGGGTTACCTTGTGTTGTTAGCTCTTCATTTACAGCTGCTATAACCTTTTGCCTCACTGTGCCTGCATCTGAGTCCAGCCGCAACAAACCACACACAATTATGTTGTAGGAGTATGTTTCCAAGCACACAGTATTAACAGAAAGTCATGTGAAGGGAAAATGGATGTCTTAATTTTCTGCTTGAAATTGGGATTTATTTCAGTCTACATTTATATAAAACTGATGTTAGCTGACTACTTAGGATGACTATCTGTTTGAGTAGCCAACCTGAGATTTGGTGCTTTACAGATTTGCTGCTCATGGCTAGCTAACTGTACTTTTATTTTCTTCGTATGAGTGACTGGTGTCACTAATAATTTCCATGCCATACTGCCCCTATTATCATAACAAAAATTCCCACAAACAATCTAAAAAACATTGTTTTTAAATTAAAATCATAGCTTTATAAATTCAGAATTAACACCCCTTCTGAATCCACAAAAACCCCATTGAGTAGAGCAGGGGCAACAACACTAACATAGATGTGAAAGTAAAAAAAGAAAACAATTTACAATTATTAATAGTTCTAAAATAATATATTGGATATCTTTTTATTATTTTTAACTTTGGGAACAAAATAGTCACTTTCAATCTTAGCAGTAGGGCATAAATGTATGACATTGAGTTTGTTCTTTTGTTTGAACATTTTTTCTTAACTTATTTAAACTTTTTTGTCATTCCATAAAACATTGTTACTATTGTGATGTAAGTAATATGTGGGAAAGGAGTAATTGCTTTTTTTCTTGGTTGTCAGAGAAATCTATTAAATGTCCTACTGTTGTAGCCAAGTCTAATATTAGCTCCTACCTCAGTAAGCCAAAAGGTTTCCATTATTATCACCTGGCTGGGATCAGTGTTATGTTTGGGCTGCTGTTGAGGATGGAAGGGTTTAATTGTGGTAATGGTCACTTAGAGTGATCCACTAATAGCCTAGCTGTGAGTGTAATAGACTTACTTTTGATTAATGTGGAAAATTGTTCATTTTCCTGCCAAACCTAGGCAGTAAAACCCGGTATCTATTTTCAGCACTCTTATTATTCATCTATAAACTTTTCTGTAATGTATCTAATGGTTTTGTCACTGTGTGCTGCCTTTCTAATTCCAACAATTTAGCTAAATAAAATTATGTGGTTGCACATGATGGCTCATCTTCTGCCTCCACTTTTCAGCTACTTAGATTTGTGAGCGAGGCTGCTGGGGTTGACTTAGAACTGGGCCCTCAAACTATCACATTATGGTCAATAACATTAAAAAAGGAGTGGGACGCATGATTTGTATGTGACATTAATAGTGAAGATTATGTTTAATTGTTTTTATTATTATTATTTTTTAATTAAACAAAAATGTAATCAAAAGTGAAGATTGTTTAGTATCATAAAATATTTGCAATTGTTTTCAGAATCGAACAACCCTAACTAAAAGCATAAAGCCTTTTTGGTCCATAACTTTCACTAAAACTATGTGAATTTTAATCAAAGCAAGTTTTGATAAATATCTGAAGGAAGGAATGTAATCATTTCACCCTTTTTTTTAAATTTTTTTATAAGCAGTGTTATCATGCACGGCAGAGATAATTTTACTTACAGAAAAAGAAAAAAATATATATATACATAAAAATTGAGCAGCTGCTTCTTGGACGTTCTGCAGTCAATACCAAAACCACAGCAAGCCACCTCTGTCCAACACACCCGGATGGGAATAAACATTGCAGACACCACTGATGGTTAAGTTCAGAGAAACAAAATAGCCCCAGACTGTAAATGTGATGCCGAGGCTGTGGCTTTCCCTGGAGCAAGCAGAGGGGAACAAGCCACCAGCATTAGCACTGACGGCTCATTTGAGCTTTGTCAAAAAGACATGCCCTTTTTCATAATTCAAGCTTAAATTGCCTCTAAACGGATGAGTTGTAAAGTGCATAAGCTGCATCAAGATGGTTATGTCAATATGGATAGCAGATATTTATTAAAAATCCACTCCGATCATCTTTTATTCTATTTTAAAATGTCCTCAGTGGTCTTTAAATTATTATGATGTTTAAGCGAAAGTCACAAAACCCGTACCCCATTTTCTAGGACGTAGATTCTGCAGAGCAGCAGTAGCTCATTAGCAATTCACCTCTGTGTTGTGGACAGAGCTGTTGATCATGAACATTCCGACTGTTTTGGAATTCAAACACTTAAATTTTTGCATTAGATAGATCTCTCTGTTTACGCTAGCTCTCCCACTAGCGTACAGCCCCTCACATCACCGGTGCAACATCACAGCTATCCAGCTGAACAGGATGTTAGCTAGGATGAGGAACACGAAGACGCACATATATCTAGTCATGTACTAGTGTATGCATCAAAATGTTATTGTGACATCTTTCGAAACATAGCCATTTTGTTCTTCAGAGCATGAGCTTCATGTTCTCAAAGGAAGGTTTGGCTTGTTCTATTGACTATGTAAATGGTGTGTGCAAGGCTAATTGCCTCTACAGTGTTTTTTTTTGGTCTACCTCACCTCCTACCTGACACTTGCTGATTATTCTTTCATATCTATTATATTCTGTAAAAATGTTTAATATCACACAGTATCAAAGTAGTAAAACCTGTAAACATGTCCAATTAGCCAACATTCCTAACCATTCAGGGTAAAGTCGATGCAAACATGGATTGAAAGGGAAAGGGGACGACAAGTCTGAACTAGAGAATAACTTGATTCAAATTACTATCTTCCTGCCAGTTGACTTTTTAAAAACCTGCCAACTAACTTAAGGTACTGATGACATTTTAGCTCTTCATTTACAGCTGCTATGACCTTTTGCCTCACTGTGCCTGCATCTGAGTCCAGCCGCAACAAACCACACACAATTATGTTGTAGGAGTATGTTTCCAAGCATACAGTATTAACAGAAAGTCATGTGAAGGGAAAATGGATGTGTTAATTTTGTGCTTGAAATTGGGATTTATTTCAGTCTACATTTATATAAAACTGATGTTAGCTGACTACTTAGGATGACTATATGTTTGAGTAGCCAGCCTGAGATTTGGTGCTTTACAGATTTGGTGCTCATGGCTAGCTAACTGTACTTTTATTTTCTTCGTATGAGTGACTGGTGTCACTAATGATTTCCATGCCATACTGCCCCTATTATCATAACAAAAATTCCCATAAAAAATCTAAAAAACATTGTTTTTAAATTAAAATCATAGCTTTATAAATTCAGAATTAACACCCCTTCTGAATCCACAAAAATCCCATTGAGTAGAGCAGGGGTAACAACACTAATATAGATGTGAAAGTAAAAAAAGAAAATAATTTAAAATTATTAATAGTTCTAAAATAATATATTGGATATCTTTTTATTATTTTTAACTTTGGGAACAAAATAGTCACTTTCAATCTTAGCAGTAGGGCATAAATGTATGACATTGAGTTTGTTCTTTTGTTTTATGCCTGTGCAGATCCTATTCCTGTTGATGTACTAAAACTTACTTGAATTTGTCGTCAGGATTTTGCATCACAGCCACATGATGGCGCAGGTGAAAAATTCAGTTGCATTTGAAAAACGGTTTAGATGATTATTGTATTTCCAAGAATTTTAGACAAGTTATAGAGATTTTTTGCATAGCCACATATCAAGTTGTATAACAATTTAATCACTTATTAGGAAATTTATTAGAAAACATAAATTTTTACTTATTTTGTGAAACTACTCTTTTTTCTTTACCAGTGTTTTTTCTCTAGGCTCTGGAATGACCTCTAGGTTGCAAGGGGGAATTTTGAGCAACCAGTTTATTATGTTAAATCTCTGAATGTTTTGTTTGTATTTAGTTTTCTTGAATATTCCCATATTTTAGGTTGCTTAGTTTCTGTGTGAAACATAGTGGGTAAACTCTTTGTGAGTGGGCTGATGTTAAGACCAACCCGGTCTGTGTATTTTTCCATGTACCTCAGAGATGTACTGATCTAGATGCCGCTGATTGTGTGTTCACTAGCCTGACAAAAATCACAGGAGCTGAGTCAGGACAACAGTTCTGCTGTGTTGAAAGCGGATAATGGAAGTAAGATGCAGTGCTGCGTTAGCAACAGGATTAGTCAGCCCTGTAGAACACATACCGCCCTTCATTTGCCATGCAACTGGCACATATGCTTCTTTTAAACCAGATACATACACAAATGAAACCACAGATGAGGTACAGGCGTTGTCCGCAGCCAAAACTACATTCTTTCCATGGAACTCAAAGGTTTGGAAACTGAATGGTCGTATAATTCAAAGACGGCTCCTAATATGCTTTATTTCTAAGGTTGAAGATGGGAAGAAAAAAATACGTGCTCACTCACCTCTTTATTGATTTGAAGAAAAAGAGAGTGAGAATATTCATATCTCAGTCTTATCAAATATGAATGATTTAAAATGGCACTGATGAAAGCCTTTCTATTTACCATAATAACAAAGCAAAAGCACAAGGGTCAGATTCACTACATGAATGCACAACATTTGCTGGCCAACTCAAGATTATGCATCCATAAGACCTCCAAATCCCTTAAAAAAACTTTTTTGTCTTTGCTTACTGTCAAAGGAGGCACACAGATTGTAAAAAGGCTGCTGTATTTGTCTAATGGTTTTAATTACTCCTTGAACAGTGTCTGATTCAGAAACAAAAGCACTGTTTGCTACAGAATGAATTATTTACCTCTAAAGCTCACGGTATTCACGGGCAACCTAAAGTATTATGTAAGATTTGTGACTGCTGAGGACCCTCTGCTGATTGCGAGACCCCCAAGACAGTTCCCACAGGTTGACAACATGCACCACATATACACAGTCTTGGGAAATTGTTGTGGCACCATAGTTCTAAATGATTTGATTAGAGTGAAAAATGACAGCAAAATCGAATTTCTGCTAAATTTATCTGATATGGGACCATGATTTGAGCAGATTATGTGGTTGCGTTGCTGAGCTGGTTAATATTTCAAATTAATCTCGTCGTTATCAACAACACCCCTTCTCACACACAAACACACAGTTTTGTTTTTCCGGGCTTGTCCACTGGGTAGTAGAGGGGGCACATAAAACTACATGATACTCATGGAAAACAATCTTTAGAAATGTTCCTTTGCAGTTAATAAAAAAAAAACTTGAGTTTGCAGTTGTACACCAATTATTTTCTATTTTTTAGATGTTTATACAGTTCTCCAATTTTCCCAACAAATTTTGCTGAAATTAAGAGAGGGCCAGCGCTAAGGACATAACATTAAAATGTTGTTTTAAGGTTTAACGTCTGTTTTCCTCAGAGCTTGCAGATTTAAAACATTTTTTGCTGAAATGGAAGTGAAGCGACTCACATAGCCAAGATGATAACATAGAGTTTATGTGTTCTGTATGCCTCACCCTCCTGGAGGTGTTTTCTGTACCTGTTCTGCTCTGTTTGGAGTGCCACTTACCCAGAATGTATTCCAAGTAAACTGTTTGTCTTTTTCCTGCAAGAGAGGGACCGCCCTGCTCACCATTTCCTATTTCCTCTTCAATGTGACCACCTCACACACTCACACTGAGTTGCTAAAACAAACTTCAGCTTGCAATAATTTAGAATGATCAGTTAAGGAAAATGTTATCCACATAAGCACTCTGATTATCCGATGTGACTTTATCATAACCTTTTTTTATATCTTATTGACCCCTTAATGTCTTTTCAAACTATATTATTTAGTAATGGAATCTGTAATGTCTTAAAGTGTTTGTTTTCGTAAACAAGGTGGAGTTTTTTTTCAGAGCTCTGAAACAGATGTTGGGATTTGGACATTTCACCTTCTACGGTAATGGAATCAGACCAAACCAAAAGCAGTGAAAACAGTTTGTTTATGGCCCTGTACGTGTGTTCTGATATGAATCCACTCCATTAAAGACCACCACGCTTTTAAAAAGGTGGCGTACTGAAGGTGAGCCTGTGCCGACACAAAAGCTGCTCAAAAGGATTTGACTTAGTATTTAGAAGTAAATCTGTGGATGAACTGAGACATACTGCTTCTGTGAAAGCATGGGAAAATCAAAACTTATCAGCAAAGATATCAAGGAATAAATTGCAGACTTCTACAAGTAACCCTAGTAACATGTATTATTATGTATTAACATGCCTGTGAAGGGTGAGAAAGGTCTGGAGCTCCAGATTAACAATGCCAGAACTGCTAGGTTCACTTAACTGCTTCTTCCCTCAGGCCATCACAGCCCTTAACATATCCATACACATATATATCCTGTTGTTTTCACATCCACTGTAATGCAAACCTCTAAATTTACTCGCACACTAGACTGAATCCATTCTCTTGTACTGCTGCTACCTTATCTGCTTGATTATAGTACTGGACTCTTGCTATGTTTTTTGCAAGTCTTCTAGTGTCTGTTTTGCTTTAATGGATGTTGCTCTGCATTGCTTATGTATTGCACAAAGAGTCCACATAGTTGACATTTTGTTCAACTCTATGCTATAAATGGCAAGGTTCTTGATTTAAAAAAAATACTCAACAGTAGTCATAATTCATTTTTTTCCACCTCTTAGCTCATTTAGTAATTATTCATGTAAGTTGTAAATCTCATCTAATGTTTTTGTTCCAAAGACATTCTGCTTAAATCATATCACTTATTTTTAATTTTTTAATTTACCTAAATTCCTTTTTTGTTATTGTTGTGTTGGATACAACTTTTTCTGGTTTGGGAGCCTTGGGGTATCGTGATTAATTTTTGCAGATGATGTGGTTCTGTTGGGATGTTCTGGTAATGACCTTAAGTGGGTACTAGGGATGTAATAATACTGGTATCGGCCCTGATACCGTCTAATGTACATGTATTGGTTAAAGTTAACCAATAACATGAACCAATACTTAGAATGTGGAAAATCTGCAATGAATTCACAAAAAATTGCTACTTTTTTTCAAGTTAAATGTTTGTTTTTGTGGTCATTTTTATATTTTACATATGTTATTTTTAGGGGTGCTCCGATTGATCGGCCACAGATAATTATCGGCTGATTTCCGTGGAAAAGTGTGTGATCAGTGTTCGCACATCACTGCCTTTCATTTCCGATCACAAGTACTGGTACTGACCTTATTTTTATAGTCTGTGTACTGACTATGAAGCGATTACTGTTCCCAGCCGGCAGAGGCGCTGTAGTTTACTCTACCCCCTTCACTCTACTTAGTGCGCATGGCGGCAAACCCACAATAACAAACATGTTTGCCATGTGGAACTTTTTTTCGGTCTGTGAGAATGATATTAAGTTTGTGTCTTGCAAAACTTGCAATGAAAAAATACCCTGCAGAGGAAGCACGTCTAAACAGTTCAACACAAAAAATTTGATGGAGCATGGTAAGTATTCAAGGCTCACAGCAGAGAATGAAAAGAAGGCAGCTAATGCAGCAACAGTCAGACGGCAGCTAATGCAGCCTACGCTTGGAAACACTCGCCCATATGCATGTGACAGTGAGGTGATTTTTATTTTGCTTTTTCCGAATCATGAGCATCCCTAGTTATTTTGTCTTAGTTCTGTCTAGTTAGTAAAGTCTGATGGTTTTAGTCTTTACAAGAAAGGTATAAGGTGGAAGGTATACAGTTTAATAATTCAACAATAGTATTAGATCGTTATCGGGTATTGAAAGATACTCAAAGCCCAAGCACTGGTATGAAAAAGTCGGAACGGTGCACCCCTAGTGGGTAATGGAGCAATTTTTCATCTAGGAGCAATTTTGCCTCTGGTCATAGGCTGTGGTTTTCAACCAAAAAAAAAAAAGTGGACTGCAACCTCTGGGTTGTGGGCCGGTCAATGACACAAGTAGAGAAGTTTGAGTATCAAGAGTGAAGATGGTAGAGCAAGCTATGGATATTTATATTAAGGCTTTATATGCAGTCAGAGGTGGACTGAGTGTCTGGCAAGGCAGGCGTCGTCCTGGTGGGCCGAACCCAATGTGGGTTGTTTAGATGGGGATATGACTAGGGATATTTAGATCATTTATCAGGATATTTGGTTTTTATTTTTTCTGGTCTGGTTTTAATTAATACTAGGCTTACACTACGAGATTTTTACAGTCACATGCTAAAAACTGAAAGGGTAGCACGAAGGTTCTTCCCGTTAGTTTTGCCCCACCCTTAGACATAACATAACCTCTGTTGTTATTGATTGATTCCTATAGCTGTGAATTTTAGTCCTTGGATTCATTTGCAGTCTTTATTTGTTAACTATCACAGAATATGACTATCCTTTGTAGTATGAAGAGAGGAGTCACTGTAAAATTTGTTTACTTCTATTAGGTGTCCGCTGATAACGTAGTGGGCTGGTCTCAAGAGAAAATGCCAGGGCCATATATTTGTCCCAGTCCACCCCTGTATGCAGTCAATGGTGGCACTACTCCTACTTGTCATAAAGTAAGAGCTGAACGAAAAAGAGAACCACTTGATTCATTGTTCCTTATGGGCATGAGATGTGGATCATGAAAAAGGATACAGGCAGCTAAAATTAGTTTCTTACTACATAGAGTGACTAGGCTCAGCCTTACAGATTGGATAAGGAGCTCCATCATCTTTGGAACACTAACAAGGAGTCATTTAAGTTGGTTCAGGCATCTTCAGAGGTTTTGCGTCCCCTTTCAAGGAGAACCTAGGCGGACCAAAAATGCACTACAGGGACTATGGATCAGTTCAGAACAGAGTGGAGAGTTTTGCTGATTGAGGTTTCCTTTTGGCCCAAACAACCCTAAGTCAGATAAGCGCAAGGCAATATTTTCTTTTATAAAGCCTTTAATTTCTGCATGCAAAATCTTTTGGGTCATATTTTACGTGTCACACCTAAAATGTAATTTTTCTAGCAACTTGCAGAATTTCCAAAATTGATAGAAATATTTCTGTGTTTAAATATTCAGGATGTACTCCGTCTCTCCGATGATTGGTGGAAATGGGCACCACCCCCATTACCCTTCATAGGATAGACGGTATAGATGATGGATGGATGGCTGAATCCTGACATTACAACACCATCGCTTACTGCTTATACCACTTACACCGCTTACACTGATAACACTGCTTACACCGCTTTCAACAGCCAACATTTGGAAAAGACCATTCAGACAAAAGGCTCTAAATCAGGAAACTGACAAGAAACTGACATTTCCTTATGACTACCTGTTAGTATTC
This sequence comes from Apricaphanius iberus, assembly GCA_028564705.1. Classification (NCBI taxonomy): domain Eukaryota; kingdom Metazoa; phylum Chordata; class Actinopteri; order Cyprinodontiformes; family Aphaniidae; genus Apricaphanius; species Apricaphanius iberus. Next base: position 407,382 of record JAPXFQ010001222.1, read on the forward strand.
TCAGCTGCTTACTTATGATCAGAAATGTGAACAAACACAGAACTGCAGTGCTTGCTGCGTATAAATGTTCTAACATACTAGTATGTAGCCAGCATAGTGGAAAGCAGATGTCATATAAAACTTGGCTGTCCTCTCATGCCATCAAGTACTTAAGAATCAGTTTGTGGAAAAATCCAAGTTCATTCGCCCCCTCCGTTCCCATCTTTACTAACAGTAGGAGGTTTGGTTAGTCACTAACCCGATACCATTGGAGGTCACACACACCTACTGATCTCTCAGGGCTGGATAAATATGTGGTCTAACGTGCAGCTGCAACAGGGGAAATTATGGTTAAGGGCTTGAGTCAGCGTGTTCACATGAGAACACAGTCAGCTGTTTGTATACATGAACAGACATAAACACCACAGTGGTTACTTTATCAAAATTAGCGTGTAAACTGTTGATGGACCAACACTGATGGGGGTTATGTTGGAAATTATCCTCCTTCACCAAGTTGACGCCGTTGTGTTGCTGTGTTGTTGTTAAAACTATTTGCTTATTTTGGGTTGGCAATCTCAGAATATTCTGTTTTTTTCCGTTTTTTTAAATTTAGGAAACGCATAAATGAGATCCTGGATTTCTTCAGTGTAGGCCATTATTTATTCTTACAAACAATATTTACTGAACTCTGCTGAACTACTATGTATCATCAACTGATTAAACATTTCTAGATAAAGGAAAGTAAAAAGTCCAGGCTTCACAGTATAGTAAACACATCAGACAAGACCCCAGAGATGCCACAAACCTTTTACTGGTTATCCATCAGGCATTCTCCGCTGCAAAATGAATGAAGGCTACCCTCTGCCTTTGTCAGCAGGAGGATTAGGATTTAATTACATCTGGGCAGAGACTGCCATAGAGGCTTAGAAAGGACTATACAATAGGAGACTGGATCAGCACATTTGTGAGGTGTTGGGGAGCAGCATATAAGCTTGTGTAATATGCCAGGTGTGCTCAAAGTATTAGCAGAAGCTGGCATAGTCTATAGTGAAGGTCAAAACAAGCACCCCTCTTTGGCTTCATGCTCTCATTTTATTCGATGGGTGAAAAAGATGAAAGAAAAGACAGGCCTAACATAAAATAATTGGGATATGTAGGTAGAAACACTGGCCTCATAAAATGGATTCATCTGAGATTAGAAGAAAAACGGGTGGGCTCAGTTGCGTTCAGACGTCAGCTCATTAGTAAACTAAGTGCAATGGATTTTATTTGGGGTACCTGGGTACAGGGCTGATTAAAAATGCAAATTACTTTTTTCAGATTTACGTTTGTGTAAAACATGGAGCCATGAACCTTTTCCTTTCGCTTCAAAACTGCACATCCATTTGTGTTGGTCTGTTTCATGTAATTCCAGTTAAGATTATTGAGTCTTCTGGTTGTGATGTAGCAAAGCATGTAAACGTTCAAGAGCATGATTAATCTGATTTATATTTATGTGTGGTTTTATTTTTAATACAGGATTCTAGAGCAATGAAGCCATGTCTTCTCCAATGACCAACTACAACTCTTGTTTTAACTCTTTTCAAAAAATGTTTCGCTACATTTTTAATAAATGATACATTTTGATATCCACATTAGTGACCGTTGACCAGCCCCAAACCACAGTGACATGTGCAGCTGGATGGGACATGTGACACCCATTTCTGACCAGCAGATGGCAATAAAAACACATTTGGGTCAAGTGTCTGCTATGCATTCCCATGGACAGATGTAATTTGGTTTTGACTATTTTAGAAGCTGATAATTGCAGTGAATGGTGCTGCATCATTGCAGCTTTATTGAGGTCTGTGACAGAGTAAATTTTATTTTATGATGTGGATTAACTCATAAACACCGAGAAAACTAATTAAGTGTAAGGTTTGCTGCAGAGAGGATTATGGCGTGCAGCTGTTTCCTACATCAGCCCCTGTCAGTTTCCTACATCAGCCCCGGTCAGTCCAGTTGCGTTCAATTGAAATTTCCTTGAGATAACCATGACCTGGATGAATGAGAATATTCACAAGCATACATCAGCCCCTGATTTCCAGTCAAAAGTATTCTTGGTGGTATTAGCTCTTCATGTTCCATCACAAATCAGTGCACAAACCAAGGTGCATAAGGATGTGGATAGATGCGGAAGAACTTGAACAGCCTGCAAAGAGTTCTAATCTCAACCCAAGAGAATACCTTTGGCATGAATTAGAGCAAAGACATGCCAGGCCTTTAGTCATCCAGCATCAATGTCTGACCTCAAAAATTTGCCTTTGGATAAAAAAGAAAAAAAAAAGAAAAAAATCCTTTAAAGGAAAAGTTTGGATTTTACACTAAATCTCTGTTTTCAGACTTTTTATGATGAAATAGAATGGTTTTGATAGAAATATTGACAAATGCTGCTGTCCCGATAAATTTAGGTTTCTTTAGTAACACCCCACCCTCACAATGGGATCATAGGTGCACTCATAAATTCTTTCCTCGAGCGCTTTAAACTTGCTGTATCTGCAAAGGGTGGACCAATATCATATTAGATTATGTAGATTAGGATTGGGATGTTCCTCAAATCTAAATGTTTGTGACCTAAACTTTAGCAATATTGTGTGTTTGTAAAAAAATAAATAGATAAATACAACAACTTCCTGATTTGCCAGCGACAGAAATGGATATAACAAAACTGGAACATTTGACAACTATCAAGCCAAGAAGCATTTTTTTAAAAACGGGATGAAAGAGCATGTCTGTGTTAGTCACTCCACAGGGTTGTCTTTGCCAATATACTTCAGATACAACACTTGTTAAATAGCAAAAAAAGCATGTGTGTAGGGGTTCTTATTATCTTGTGTATCTTATTACTCTTGATGTTTTGCACTTGTAGAACTTTATAATTAGCTTTTTTCTTTCTTCATTTTTCTGATCAAAACCTGACTCTGCTTTTGTTACTTCACTCACCCTGATGAAGGCACAGTCTGTGTTGAAGACACCGATGGTGTCACAAAAACAATCATGAAGTTTGCACAATAAAGCTGAATACTGATCAGTAAGCTTTAGCTGTTTCTACCTTTGCGAGTATCACTTTTGTTCTGTATCATGATGGTTGGAGCTATTGGGAATGTTTTACAGTCGTCTGGAAGACATTGGTGTAGATTTTTAGTAATCTAGCACATAATAGTATTGAGAGTTAAAAGTGAAGGCAACTGTACAACTGGAATTCTGTTTTCTACAATAAATTTCCCCAGAATTTGTTGAGACATCCCTGACTGGTTTCTTCTCTGTTGAAGATGATATCTACTTTTAAGCAGCTTGCAGAACGACAAAAAATTATAAAGGAAGTAAATTGTCATAACTTACTTTTATAAAATACAAATTTTACGCAACTTTCTCCCTGAAGTGTGTTTCATGGTTTTCATGATGCAGTTTTTTCCACTAATGTGTTCTAACAATCTTCTGATGCCTTCACAGAGAACAGCTGGGTTTATGCCAAGGATAAATTACACCCAGATGGACTATTTTTAAATTAAGTGACATCTGAGGGCAATTGTGCCACTGGATTTTATTCATGAGAGATGAAATGAATAAACTCACAAGAATAAAGTTTCAACGTCTTACTGCAACTGAATTTATAAGAACTACATACTTCAATAGTTTTAGTGCTACATTATTTTTAATGAGCTGATATTTAAACCTAACTGAGTAACTGCTAACCCTCTCCAAACCAGAGTGACGTGCAGCTGAACAGGACATGTCACAGCAGTTTTTGAACAGTAGATGGCAATAAATACACATCCAGGCCAAGGGTCTACTTCACACCTAACCTTGTACAGATGTTGTTGGGTTGTGAATATTTTAGTAACTGATAATAATTCTTAGGAATGAATGCTGCTTAATTGTGTCTTTATTGCTGGTGGTGATGGCTCCAAATGTTCAGCTTTGGTTTTATTTACTGTATGTGTGACTAAAGTAAACATGAATAAACAATGCAACAACTACTGCTAAACTGTGTAGTATTGAAAATTGATTGAAACACTTTGCAGTGTTGATTTTTACTTCCTCAACAACTTCCCAAGGCTACACCGACCCGCAGGGAGAGCCAAGACAAACTTGCCATTAGCCTGCACCACTTCTTGATTAAGTTTCAATAGACTCTAGTTGGTTTCCTCCGGTTGGCCTCCTAATGAATGCCAGGGATGATTTGGCTGAGATTGTCTTCCCTCATCACTGCAAATGACCACTGAATGCTGCAGCGCTGTAAAATCAATAGCCTTGGACAAGCAGAGCCTCAAACACTGAAGAGAGTGATTTGAAGTGTTTGGCTGGGAGTGTGTTTGAGCTGTGTGGGTGAGAATCTGAGACACAGCAAGTTTTTCTCTGTCTGTGTGTAACAAAAGTGGGTGAGGAAATGTGGAAAACGAGGGCAAAATCTGAAAAATTATTTGGTTTTGATGTCAGATTTTTTTTGAGCAGTTTTTGGCTTTGACGACAGAGTGCTTTAACACTTTAGTAGCTGCTGGAATTTTTGTTTTCCATTTTTCACCCCGTTTTCCTGTTTCTGCTTTGCGAAGCTGCATTATTTCTAGGGTCTTTATATCTTCTCCATTTGTGTGTTTGTACACAACGAACAGCCCATAAATCAGCTTTGCATTTGCACTCCGCATAATGTAGCTCATGTTTCAATGAGGAAATGTGGGTGATCTTATGAATAATACAAGCTGCTTGGTCTTTGATGCCAGTGCAGATAGTAATAAAGCAGGTTTTTTTCAGTGTGGGCCAATCATTTTGAGCCAGAAAGGCTGGTACATTAGCTGTAGAAGGGTGATGATAAATCAGGTGTTCACAGAGAGGATTGCTTGGCATGGAGGGTTCCCACTGGAGGCCTCCCAGAACTCTGCCATAAGGTGAGGTGTGTCAGGCAGAATGCCCTCCTTACCCCGCGTACCGCAGGTCTCCAGGGTGGCTTTTAATAGCTACAAATGGGTGGCAATAACAACTGGTTGTATGTCACATTCTGCCCCATAGTTACGGCTTCCTGTAGCTTTTACGACAAGAAGATGTCAGGTTCTGGACATAATTGGCCCTTCTATGTGGATTTTATGAGTCTGTTTACTCTGCCTGTACTTGTATCTGGGTATGCTGCTGTCTTAAGAGTCTCCTGGGCTGGCTGCTGGATATACTTTCAGCTTATCACTGTGTAGGGACAGGATGCGTAATGATCACATATTGATTGATACTTCTACCAGCAAAGTCAGGCATGTGTTTTTTTATGACTAACCATCTTTGTTTTGTGTCACTATGACGTCTGGTTATGTATAGATGTTTTTATTTTTATTTATATTTTTACAAATATATCAGAAAAATTATGTTGAATTACATTCACTCTTTTAATCTGATACTCGTGAATACAGTACAGCCAAAGTGCACCTATTCTATAAATCTAGATGTTCTTTTGAGGCATGTTTGTTATAGAATATTAGCAAACAAATGACATCACCAGGATCACGGATCACAGCAGAGAGGTGACATAAATTTGTGACAAAGATTAAAGCATGGTTGGGCTACAAAACAATATTAACAGTTTTTGTCATCTCTCTGCGGGTTAGGTTCATTATTCAAAAGAAGCAAAATGGGAAGGCACAACTATAAACCTGCCAACAAGCGGCCATCCACCTAAACTGACCTGCTGAGTAAAGTGTTATTCAGCGAAGCCACCCAGATGGTACATTTGTAGACACTACATCTGTTTATCATGCACTTCAGAAATCTGGACTTCACAGAAGAGTTCTACGAAGATAACCTTTATTGAAACAACCCTGGAAGAAGTATATTATGGTCACTTTAAAGCCAAAACCAAATGAACCTTTAGGTCATGTGTGCTTTACTATTGCAACCAGCACCTATGGATGAAATTTGATTTAGTCTGCAAACTTTATATTGAAGTTTAATTCATTAGCATGGACCACGCCTACGGAGATTAGATTAGTTTTGATTAGTTCATTTATTGACAAAGGTCAATAAAAGACAAAGAACCTGAAAGAAACAGATATTAGAGCTGGAGTTTGAAAGAGCAGATAAGCAGATTGAGGGATGAGGGGATGAAGGGATGAGGGAGGCGATGAAAGGATGAGGGGATGGAAGGATGAAGGGGATGAGGGAGGGGATGAAAGGGATGAGGGGATGAAGGGATGAGGGAGAGGTTGAGAGAGGGAATGATGGAGGAGATGAAGGGATGATGGGATGAAAGGGATAAGGGGATGAGGGGATGAAAGGGATGAGGGGATGAGGGAGGGGATGAGGGGATGAGGGAGGGGATGAAGGGATGAGGGGATGAGAGAGGGAATGACGGAGGAGATGAAGGGATGATGGGATGAGGGGATGAAGGGATGAGGGAGGGGATGAAGGAGGGGATGAAAGGGATGAAGGGATGAGGGAGGGGATGAAAGGGATGAAGGGATGAGGGAGGGGTTGAGAGAGGGAATGACAGAGGAGATGAAGGGACGATGGGATGAAAAGGATGAAGGGATGAGGGAGGGGATGAAGGGATGAGGGAGGGGATGAAGGGATGAGGGAGGGGATGAGGGGATTAGGGAGGGGATGAAGGGATGAAGGGATGAGGGAGCGGATGACGGGATGAGGGAATAGTAAAATGGGGATGTAATACTGAGACGAGATAAAGATTCAGCGGGAGGGAGGGTGGGGTTTACGAGACCACAGTCTGAGCGACGCTGATGGCTAGGTGCTCGGGTTTAAATAGATCAGAGAGTAATTAGGAATGGAATTCAGGTGTGAGATGCCAGGTGAGTCGGATCCGAGTAGATTAGTGAGAGAATACTGAATATGAGGCGTGGTCCAGCTCACGAACCTAAGTTAACATATTAACTTACATTTCATTAGCGGGGACCACGCCTACGGAGATTAGATTAGTTTTGATTAGTTCATTTATGGACAAAGGTTAGATAGATGATGTGTCTGGAAGGATGCACTGATGTAGGTTTGTAGACTCTGTGTGGGGGTGCAGTCTTCGGAAGTCGGTCTTCTTCTCGAGCCTGCTCAGGACCCCTAAAGTTGGTCATTATTTAACAAAGCAAGGAATGAGCCTGGTGCAGATCGTCGAGATTATTATGAATGTAAGAACGGTATGCTGAGGATGATAAACTACCTAGGATTTGAATAGTCTTGTCGGAAATGCCTAACTGAGAAGCTGAAGTGCCTGCGCCCATGCGGATGGAGTGGATTGAATAATTATCAGGGTTGATGCCAGATCTAAACGGGATTGATTAGAGGAGGAGAGTAACCGTAACAGATTGTGTGGATGCAGCGGGTAAGGACGTCAGAGGTTATAGGGAATCGGTGATTAGGTTAAGGTGTTTCTTGATTCTTAAGACCTTTGAGCAGCATGGATATGTGGCTATGGGAAAGAGCTGGACGGGAGTTGCCGGTAGCCAGTTTAATGAAAAAATTAATGCCAGAAAGGTATGATTGAATAGTTGAAACGCGGATTTATAGGATTGTATGTGAACAGGTAATGAAGAGGCGAATAGAAGACGGGATGAGTGAAGGGAATGGAAGGTTATACGTTACATAGAAACTTTTAAAAATCCATCTTGAAAGATAAGATGAGAGAGTTCTAGGAGCAATGCTGTTGAGGATAGCATTCTGAGAAATGATAGAGAGGTCTTGAAGCTGTGTAGTTTGTTGTAGATGGTTGCTGAAAACAGGGGGATCGGAGTTGGATGAGGATCTGCGTCTGGAGCAGAGGACCTGAATTTCTGGAAAGAGAGGCGAGAGAGTGAATCAGCGATGGAATTCCGATGGTTAGATACATGAGCAGCACGGAGAATGAACTGAAGTTTGGCTGGCGCCAGAGTGAGTCTACGAATGAACTGCGTGATGCAGGATGAAAGTGAACGGCCTTTGTTTATGATGTCGACAACGGCAGAGTTGTCTGAATGAATAAGGATACAGTGCTGAGACCATTCATGCCCCCCAAAAAAAGGGCTGCAATCACAATGGGATCGATTTCATAATTAGTGGATGAGAGAGAGGCCGACTGGAGCTGCAAACGTTCAAACTCGGGGGCCATGTTGAAGCAAACCGCCTTCCATTGTAGAAACCACCAAAGCCTGCGGAGGGTGCTACATTGGTAAATAGCCAGATGTCATCTGGATGAGAAATTCATAAAGTCATTGTAGAAGAATGAAATGCCGTTCCAAGATGAAAGAAATTCTTGCCGAAAGGCGCATTTCCATCCGGCGAGGTTCTCAATGGCGAGACCATGAAGCAAAGGGATGTTGGTGGACAGGTGAGAAATAAATGATGTCCCTTTAATGGGAGTGGCGAGGTGCTGTGATAGTCAATCTGTTTTGGAAGTGGGGTTATGGGGGCAGGTGTTCCAAGCATGTGCCCCTCCGCAGAAAGAGCAAGTATGCAAGAGCCTACAGCTGGAGGCTGAGCAGCCAAGGTCATTGAAATTGTTACACACCATCCTGCCACCTTGGAAAAGGACTGGACGGCCGTGCTTATCCATGCCCCCGGAGACAGGGGCATTAGGTTTAGACTGTGGTAGAAGAGATTAAGGAATCACTTAAGGGGGAGGGGCAGGTGAGGACGAACAGTTGGGGACTGATGAGCAGCATGATGATGATGGCCGAGGTCAGAGAGGAGTGACAAGAGTGCATGCAGCAGCAGGGTGGGAGTAAGCACCGCAGAGGCTGCAAGATAGGGATGCCCGGGTAGCAAAGATGCGGCAATATAACTCGGAGTCTAGACAACCCCAGTATGTACCTTGATTGTATTGGGCGAGACGGCCAGCTGCCTGGGATGAGAAAAGGATGTGATATTGATAAAACCCCGTTCCTCCAAATCTGAGGGCCATGTCAAGGACAATAGACAAATAATCGTCTAACTCGGTCCGCCGGTCAGGAAACACTGAGCAAATGATGTCCCTGTAAAGAGAGAATGCAAAAGCAAACTCTGTGGGGGTCAGATCTTTGGAACTAGAGCTAAGACCTGAACCTAGCTGCATCAGCCCCATTCCGGTCTGCAACTCCCGGGGCTGACCTGAGAGACCTAGAGAGGGTTGGAGAAGGAGACCTAAATCGATGTAATTACCATTCAGAATTTGTTACAGGAGAAACTGGGGAAGGGCGATTGATGGAAGAGGGTGGCCGAATGGGGGGTACTGCTGTAGAAAGAGTGTAATGGTTAGAGGCTGAAGTGTAAATAGACGAAGATGGCAACTGAGACAGCAGACCAGTAAAACTTTGAGGTAATGCGGCGATAGATTGTTGAACCTTTGAGCCTTCTGGTAACACGGAAGGGTTAGAAGAGGTTCCTGGAGCATGGATGGAAGCCTGAATTGAACCTGTGATAGGAAACATAGAAGGGGGAATGTGGGGGAGAGGAATTGATTGATATAATGAAGATGCGGCCTGAGAGGCTAAGAAAGAGAAAAAATTTGTTATGAATGAGGCAAAATTTGAGGGAAATGAGACGGAAGATGCTTCCCCACCAGCAGGGGGAGCTGTGGGTGTTAGCCCGGCAGCTGAGGGCTGGGATTTGCCCTGAGAGGAAGTGGGGACTGAGGCTGAAATAGGAAGTGGATTATGAGAGGAGGAAGTTTGGGTTAACGGTGAAGTAGAGGGAAAAAGGAGCTTGAAGAGGCTAGATTTATTAGCAGAACGGCTAAAGGGGATGCCTCTTTCCCTGAGTGAAGATTGCAAGCGGGCTACTGTCCACCCAGACATGTCCGGACGGTTGGAGACGGAGGCGGAAGAACGACGAACTCTGGGTGACTTCCTCATCCGGAATGAAGCCGGACGGGAACGGGGAGGAGAAGCCCTCCGAGCTGGACTGCCAGAGAGATCGGGAGGAAAGTGCTGAGCTTGTGGCGAACAGGGAGCCTGAAGGGATCGGGAAGTAGAGAAGCTTGGAGCCGATCGGCCTGCAGCGCCTACTGAGGACCGCTGAACTCCAGAAGAAGTCCCGGGGCGCGACGAGGACGCACTGCGGGAATGGGAGGAAACTTGGACCGAGCGGCCCGACGCCAGAGAAGAAAAACTGGGACGCGAAGCCTCGAGACGAGAACGAAGGGAGTTAGATGTGCAGGGAGGAGATGGAGAAGGGCGCCGATCTCGAGGCGCGGAAGTCGCTGGAGAGGGATCCGACTGAGCGGAGCGAGATGGAAGAGCTCTGGTTGACTGAGAGGACTGGCTGGAATCCCGATGAGCCGATGGGAGCCTGGCACAGCGAGAGACTTGACGGACCACGGATGGAAGTGATGGTCCAATGATGGAGGTCTCGCTGGAGAAGAGCTCCTCATCGGATTCGGAAGGATCAAGGGTAAGCACATCCATGAAAATAGAGCTTGTCTTCGCTAATCAAGGCGGGTTTACGAGACCACAGTCAGAGCGACGCTGATGGCTAGGTGCTCGGGTTTAAATAGATCACAGAGTAATTAGGAATGGAATTCAGGTGTGAGATGCCAGGTGAGTCGGATCGGAGTAGATTAGTGAGAGAAAACTGAATATGAGGCGTGGTCCAGCTCACAAACCTAAGTTAACATATTAACTTACATTTTGTCTTAAAGTCTTAAAAGTGGTTAATGTTATGTGTTGTCACAACCAGAGTCAGGAGGAAGTAATTGCATTGACATTAACTGCTGCTGTCCCTTTGGAAGACACTGTGCAGATAATGCACTACAGCATGTCTTCAGTCTCAGGATTAATTCAGTGCTAATACAAACTTAGCAATTTAATATTATATTTGAAACTTAAAATTTAAACAGCCAGTAGTTGCTAAATAAAGTATGATCATATGACCATCAAAATGTAGATGTTTTTAATGATTTTCCTTTTTGAATGAAGATTTTTACAGTCTTCCTCAAGACTGATGTTTATGATACTCTACATGTTTACCTTTCAGCAACTTGACCAAATCTTTGTTTTCTTCCCTCCTGCTGTTTCAAAACACTGTTTAAGTCAGCCATTATTCAATCACTGGATTATCTGTCACAGCTTTCTGTTTACTCCGTTTGAAGAAAAATAACTGACAATCACAAGGTCACTTCCGAGGGCAGACGTTTTTCCCCTGATAAGGTACTGTGAGGGGTTGGTGTTTCCTGTCCACTTAAACTGATAAATTGGTTCAATACAAGTTTAAACTAATTTACTTTTTTGTTGCTGGTTCAGAAAGCCCACAGCGAAACCAGGCTCCGCATTTTCTTCTAATCACCAGCGATGCATCTGAACAGCAGCACAAATCTGCATTTATTATTGATGATGATAAATATAAGAGTAAAAAGTTTGTGTCTGTGTGTGCATAATTGTTAGTATGCATGAGTAGGAAAATGAATTAGGAAAGTGGAGCCAATCCACTCTCCCAGCAGTCTCCCTATTGTCTTCTCAGATCCCCAGTTTCTTAACAACACAGTCAAACTTGTTTTATAACCTACAGCTGGCTATGGGTGACATGTGCATGTAATTACCCCTCTCTGTATGTAAGTCTGCTTTTCTATGTGTTCGGCCACATGCTGTGCGCCGCCGCCGCTGCACCTGTTTCATGTGTCATATCATGCTCATCTTTTCACAAAGCCTCCCAGGCCTCAGTACCCCAGACGTGAGCACACACACACATGCATTCACACCCTGATGAATAATTAAGAAGGTGCCAAGCTGATAAGAGACCATTGTACCTCCAGGAGTGTTGCACTCTCCACCTTCATGTGAAACATGCCTGGATTAAACGTTCTTTGTTTCCTCAGTCATGTGTCTGAGTTTGTGTCTGTCATTCATGTCAGGGTTCAGGAAGGGAGACATATTTCATGAGCACACATGGGTAAACACACTATGGAATGATTGACTTTGGATATGACATGCACCAAGCATATGTGCTCATAACTGCAGATATTTACCTTTATTACTCATGGAGGTGTTGATCCCAGCTAAAATTTAGCATTTTTAGACATTTCAACAAAACCTACTTTATTCTTCTCACTAGACATAGACAATTCAGCGGAAAAACATATATTACGTACATGATAGATCACTTAACATTCACCTACACATAGAAAAATACCAAGTTACACCCATTTCTGCTTTTCCTTTTCATTTAATTAGCTCAGTTCTCATACTGTGGTAATTAATATAGTTCAGAAAATCATATAAATCATGTTACACGATCTGTGAGATTCCAACAACAACCTTGTAATACCCATGTCAGTCCACCCTGTGAAACTACATTGGCTCTAACTCTTCTGGGAGGTTTATCCATAAGGTTTGGGAGTGTTTGACTTGTCTTCCAGAAGAACATTTGGGAGGTCACACACTAATGTTGGATGAGAAAACTTTGCACTTAGTCTCCAATTTTGATTAAAAGTTGGATATGGAACATTAACATGACAGCAACATCCAGTTTAGCTAGGTTGTTGTTACAACAATAGAAAAAAAACTTCCAGTGGTTGAGTTGCCTGGTTCACTGCCGATTCGCCCAGTGAACTGCCTGAACCATTTACAGTGAACAAAATATCTTTGACCATGTCTCTCTTTTAGGCAGAACTCAGATGGACAACAAAGGGTCAAAAGGCCGAGTAAAAAAGGAGATAGACGATTATTCTTGATAACCTACACCCTTGAGTGTAAAAAGGAACTAGAATGCACTTCAAACGGCTACTTTTCAATGTTTTAAATGGTGTATAACACTTCTGGGTACCACAAAGGTAAACTATGTGTATCAGTGCTTGGAATCATTAAGATGAGTCAAGTCATATATCTTTGTCATATTTCCTGACATACCTTTTTATGTTTTTCAATTACTGGCAGTTACTCAATAACACCTTTAATAAAACATATGTTACATAATTGGCATCACTAATTAGTGCAGACCTGCCATGCTGAGGCAGCAAACATTTTAAAGGACATATCTCTGTGTTTTCATATCTAGTTGTAGCACATCATCAGTGTATAATTGAGAATGCTCTTATGAAGGCAGTCAGAGCACTGAGAGCCATTAACTGGCTAGTCTTTTATGACATTCTGTATTATGGATGCCTTGTGCGTGCAGTTTCATCAGAGGCCATAAACATCAGCCCAGTCAGCAAAGTCCGTTCATTAAGAGACATTTAAATGTAATTATTTATTGATGCCTGCTATGATCTACTGTCTTGGCAGAATCGGTGTGGTTATTTATCTTTCAAGTCATAATGCCCGGTTGACTCTTAGACTGTCCAGGTTAGCAGCTTTCTTAACTGTTGCAACACAAATAGATGGGTCATTCTGAATATGTTAGTAAGATAAAAAAAAGAACAAAACGTAGTATGAGGTAGGGTTGAAGTTACTGTTGCAGTTTGGAGTGTCTCTATAAATAGCTAAAAACCACATTTCACTCATGCCCCTTAAAGGTTGTGTTGCTCAATACTCCTTCAACAGTTTGGAAATCCAACACACATTTGACCATTTTACAGTTGCTACAACAGTAACCAATAGATTTCATGGACCATGTAAAATTATATTGGCCATTTTACGAGAGAGTTTCATAAAGTGCCAATGAAACTCTCCTGTTTGACATTTGCTAAAGCCAGAATGATAAAGCTATTGAACCGAGACATTTTATGAAAGACGTTTTTGCTCACTTAAGGTTTTATTAGTCCATAGAAAGCCTTAGACAGCTGCAGAGTGCTGTGAACTAGAGCTGAGGAAAAAGTCATTAGGAGTTCAAGAGCTATCCAGGGGATAAATTAGTCTGTTCTTTGAAAAGTGCTCATATTCCTCCAGAACTGTCATGGCTACAGTCATGCCAAACCTTACCCTTGACATTTCATTTGGCAGTGGTGCTACTGTATCTGTGAACAGAGACGTTGATGCTGGTTGGGACATGTCAGCAGATGACACACTGAGATTGATTTTTGTGTGTGGACTGCAGAATATTATCTCTCTTTGTGTGGTGTATACTGTAGAATTACTCAGAAGATGATTAAAATGCTACTGCCACTTTGCTGTACTGTGCAATACATTGGTTTCTTTTAGATGTTATTAAAAATAAAGGCAAATGTTCCTCATGGTTGACATGCTCCCAACAATTTTAATTCCAGCACTTGATTCTCTCCCATTTTTCCAGACCAACAGCACCCCAACATAATATTAACCCTTCACTACAGAGTAGTCTGTCCTTTAAATGTTCTTACAAACTTTTGGTGGATTTTGTGTATGATGAAATGATTAGATGGGTTCTGGATTACAATCTTTTCACTATTTTGTTCCTATGGGCTACAACAAATGAAACTTCTTTCATTGTTGTCCATGTTCTTTCTAGGTGTGTATCCACTTCACTAGTCAAAAGATTACATGAAAAATTATTTTCAGTAGCATAGGACAAACACTTTATTTGTTGATTTATCCACAATATAAGGGTTTCGCCAATTGGAAACATTTTTTTAAGTAATCTGAAGTAATTTGAGTTGAATTTAGGTTTGACTGTATCGCTAGTATTTGCATGGGTTACGGACCACAAGTGCCCACAAACAGCTAAAATCTGCAAATACTGTATGAGAGACACTCTCTAAAAACACATATAACCACAAAATGAGTGTTTAAACTATTTTCATTTTCATGAATAAACTTTAATATGCATGGTAAAAAAAACTGAAGCTGTCTTGGTAATACAACAGAAAATAACATCCACTGTCTTACTTATTCCCGCCCTAAGGGATACAGACAAAATTATGCAAAACAGTTGTACAGGTTTCTTAATGCTTTTATAACCTTGTGTTTTATAGCCCAATGAGAAGCCATAACTGTTAACTCAACAAAAACCTCAAAAACAACTTTTTCTTTTTAACTGTAAAAGCTCAAGCTCATCTTTTTATCTAGGTCCCATAATAGTTTACCTACTGTGCTTCTCAAGAACACATCACACCCAACAGATTTTAATTTTACTTTGTAAATCGAGATATGTGTGGAGTTTTTAATTCTGAAATCTGACACACAATCTAATTCGGTATCATCAGAGGATGGTTTGATAATTGTAGATAACTTTAACTGGGTCTCTAACATTTATTTTTATTAATATGAAAGTCAGTGGGCAAACAGATTGAAACTACTAATTTGTGAAAAGGGAAAGGAAAGGGTTCAAATATTATCTGTTTTGATACCATTCTGCTGGTAGAGATGATTCTGAAAAAGTTTCAAGATGTTCAATTCTCTCACAATTTCCCGCCTCCTCTTCATGAAACCGTATTTCACATTCTTTGGTGTCGGGGTATTTTTTCACCATTTTCAGCTCAGTATTTCTCAGCTGTGTCCAAGGTTATATGAGTAATAAAAATAATCAAAAAGCTACATGTCAAAGAAAATATGAAATAAAAACACACTGAACCTGATTTGAGACCTGTAATTTTTCAAGAGAACCGTCCATAAATTGCACAGACAATTCTTTATCGAACATTGCTCATGAATAGATGTGGGGTCGGGGCTCTTATTGAGGATCAGAGAGGGTCTAACTGATTATAGGGGGATCTGAAGGGATTGGCCTGCCTCAGCAGATAAAAGAGGTTGGCAGTACAGTGACAGGCTCCATCCATCAGACACAAAGGTGGCACGTCAGCCACTTTTACACACAGCACTCTAAGCTGAAAGATGACTCTGTTGCTGACATTAAGACATCTGAGGGGCTGTCATTACAGTGGTGTCTTCAGTAGTAAAATCCTGGAGCACTGACTCTTCGAAAGATCTGCTAAAGAAGATTAGGGCACTTTGCGTGAAAAGAGGAAAAGTTACTTTAAAGCCTGCAGCTAAATCGATTTTTGCATCCATTTAGAAGAGGACTGAGAATACCCCCCAAAAATAGTGAATCATTATTCAGAGGCCACAGGAGAACAAAATAACATTCACCTGTTGTGTTGGAATTCTGATTAATAAGGCTATCAATCTCGTTTACAGTTTTGTACTGTAGAGTTTGGGCATCATTACCTTACTGTGCTGCATTAATTTACAAGTCTAAAGTAGGTAAAGTAGGTTTGCAAAATGCTCACGCTGGATGATCTCGCTGCGCTTTCTAATTGAGATGGATATGTTTTTAATGAGTGGTACCATTCTGTTGTTGCCTTAAGTGACATTGGACCTGGAGGAGAAAAGGGGAACATGCTGTGCTAATAGGAAAACTGCGGCCAAAGGTTACTGCTAAAGCTCGTATTTGTATTTCATTTCATTTCTGTGGCTGAGTCACAGAACGTTTTTCCTTTTAATGGAGGTGGCAGTAATTGTGATTCTAATGAAAGTTCACTTTCCCAACGGTTAGCTTGGCAGCCAGGGCTTGCTGCTCATTTACAGAGTGAAGCAAAGGTGCTCATAGATAGAAAGCCTTGACATTACATGCATTGCTACTGGATAGTGTGTGACAGAAGACTAGCTCTACTAATTACTGACAGAGCTGTAAACCCAGGAGTCTGTGTCCTGGTTATTTAGTGGCATGCTCCCAGCTCCATTTGAGGATTAAAAGATAAGCATAATAAATATCCCTTGGTTTGATAACCTAGAATATTATTGATAATTCCAGTCAGAGGCCTAGAATCAACATACAATTCAGGCTTTTACATAATTAATGTGTTCATGTGGGTGTAATGACACATTGAGCTTATTAGACGAGACTACATGACATATCGGGTTTATGAAAACAAATCAAGATTTCAAAAATATGTTTATGTAAGAAGTTTTCACGATTTGGAAAAAATGTTTCACAAATTACAACTTCTCATTTAAAGAATTGAATTCCAGCTGTTTTGCATCCCTTCTATTAGACTCACCTGGTTTCAGTCAAACTCTTTGCCTCTTCTGAGTAATTCCTTTCCATGGTTTTCATTGTTCTGATTTTTTATTCTTTTTGTGCTAACCCCGGTTCCATATAATGCACTCCTCATGCCATAATTGTAAATTTCTCTATTTTAATTATTTCATGTGCCCATATTCGGGTCCCACAAGAAACCACAAGTCATGAAATGTGTCTTATAATAATGCTTTTACATGTAGAATACAGTAAGCTTCTTGGCAGCCTGGGTCAGGAACTGATGAGACCGTGAAACAATGGACCGATCAGCAACAACGATTCTAACACAATCAAGCAGTGCAGTACTTACAAAATATACTGTTCTGCAGCATTGTTGTCATCCATTTCTTTGCTCAGTTTGCATATTCTACTTTTACTCCAACCGCTTCACTGCTGTCAGCATTAGTTTACTATATGTGTGACACTCTAGGCCATCCGAAAGAATGCCAATAAGAAGGGATGCATGTTGTCACCTATCATCCCGAAGTCGAATGTACTTAATGCAATAATTTGATTTTCTAAGTAACATGTAAACTGGGGCATGACTCTCATCTCTGGCAAAGCCTTTAGTCTAAATCTTGATTGACTAGAGAGTTTGCATTCATGTCACTTTGAATATAGTATCCCACAAATAATGCATCCCAACAGCCATTTTTGATTGCAATTTTGCACAACGGCATTGGAGTGACGACTGTGATGCAATTTATTGTGCTGCTCTAGGTAGTGTCTGCCCATTTTTCCTATTTTCTACTAAGAATTCAAAATAAAGCCACAAAAGGGTTTGACTTCTTTGGTGCTTTTGAACTGACTTTTGTCATTCAGCCAAACACATGTTTTTCAGCACATTCTGTAATAATAACAGGGCAACAAATCAAGCAATAGCCTACCTTGTTTTATGATTATAAAATAGGAATATCAAATATGAACAGGTTGTGGCACTGAAAAATACTCACCTTCATTTCCAGGCCTCTCAGTAATAACTTCCCTTTATTTTGCGCGACAAAGCCATCCTCATAAGGACTGGGTTTTACCTCATCAGGCAAATTTCATTTTGAGCTACTTGGTGTTTTAATATGATGAGAGCTCATGGAACAATATTGTATTATACTGTACCTGTAGTTGAGGAATTAAAAAAAAAAAAATTTTTTCCACAAGATTGTGAACTGCAGAGAAACTTTAGTGCCACAACAATATGTTCTGTCCAAAAGATCTGTACATTCGGTATGTCACAGGGCCTCATGTATCACAAGAGATATGGGAGTGTAATGGCTGCAGATCATTAGGATCATACAGCTGGGACAATAGCCTTAAGTCTAACATTTATCTCTTGTTGTAGGTTCCAAAGCTGAAAAGTCTTTGTTCATCCTCACTACCACTGATGGAGGCCATTTCTTTTCGGTGTTCTTTGAAATCAATGTAAATAATGGTTCTGTCAGCCATTCTTCATCTCCTGCCATTGTTGAAAAAAAATAGACTTTTTAGGTTCATTCTGCCTGCTTTAAAATGATCCAATCTTCTCTGAATGCATTTCACCTTGTTTTCATTACAGATTCACATACCCTGTCACTTCATTTCTGAGGTATAAGATATCCCTCTTCTTTTTCATGAACTACCCTTTAATTAGTTTCCTTATCAGGAGTCTGGGGCTTAACCTCAGATAGTGAAAAGGCACAGCTTGTCCATCATCTCATAGAATTTACTGCGTTTGAGTGTAATGTGTAAAACCATTTTAATGATTAACAGCAACTAACTACAGAAATAATCATATGTTATTATATTTTAAATATTTAAATATATTTTAAGTTTAAAAATAAAATGTAAAATTTGTACACAGGTGAATAGGTTTGACCAGTCCAGGGACTATCTTGTGTCATGTTGACAGGGATAGTCTACACCCCTGAATTGCATTAAATGGGTACAAAAATGGACTGATGCCGAGTGATACTGCAGAATTGCCTTTCCAAGAAAGTCCTTAGAGAAAAGGGAGGAAAACATAATGAAGGAAAGGACAGGAGGACACAACAAATGAAGGCACGGAAGGGAAGGGTAGAAGAAAACAAAGGAAAGGAAGAAATGTCCAAATAAATTGTGAAAGAACAATAGGCAGCCAAATGAAGAAGGAAGGCCAGGAAGAAAGAGCCAGGGGAACAAAACAAAAAAAAAGGGATCAGGAAAGGAGAGAAGGGAATGCAAAAATGACACAAGGAAAGAAAGAAGTACAAAACAGAATAAGAAAGGTATCAAGGAAGAATGGACATGGGATTGGAAATAAAAGGTATTTGATACAGTATATATTTACAACCTTCTAAATTGGTGCAAAATGCTTTTTCTGGCATTTTAGCAACCAATCTGATAAATCTCCCCTGCACAATATTTTTTTTTTTTATTATTATTTTTTTTAGCAGATTCAAGTCAGGACTCTGGCAGGGCCACTTAAGAGCTTTAATATTACTATTAACTCTGAATATGAATGTTTGAAAAATATATAGAGTACTATCAGGGGTATGCATAATTGTGTGAATAACTATAATTCAGAAACTAATTCAATCTTATTTAGAGATGCTTGAATGGCCTGCAGCAATGCACCGTACAGTGTTAATAATAAGTATTGCAATCGTTTAATTGATCCAAACCTACATATAGAATATATACGGTTGGACATTAAAAATTATTGCAAGCATTCTTGTTCCAGTAACTGCATGGTACTGCAAAGTTACCACAAAGTTACCACAAAGCAGAAGTTTCCTGATTAGTAGCTCATCACATTCACATTCATGGGTATATTCAAAGGTGCAGCTTTGGAGTTGCAATGGGTTCAGTGTTCCATTTCTGCGCAAGCTTCAAATCCGCCCACATATCTGATAGCTTAACAAAATCTGTTGATTGATGGTTGACCTTTTAGGATAAGAAATCGCCTGAAGTCTTAATTTAGTTCCCCTCACAGTTTGAACTGTGAAACTGCAGAATTTGTGTCAATGTCTTACCTGCCCATTAATTCATTTAATTTTGAATCTCATTTTCGTGAGTGGGCTGGTTTGGAGGGTGAGCATCATTAGATATAAATTAGATTGCTGAGGGTTGCCATGGAGGAGGGTCTGTCTGTGGGGGTTACGTGGCAGGGGAAAGCAGAGTGCGATTGTGCCAGGTGGGGGAGTAGGGGGATGAGCAGTAAGGTTAGAGGATACAGAGTTGATTACTTTGGGTTGCTATGACGGAGAAGACTAATAACACCAATATCCAGCTGGTTTTCATAGGCTCTTGCCTGAATAGGATTGTGATGAGGATCTTAAAATGAAGATTAGATTGGATTCGTTTTCCATGTGTACGAATCCATCTGCTGGCATTTGATAGGAGTTAATAAGCAAGCTTTTTGCTTGTTTGAGGTCTTCTTCTTTGATTTTCAGTTGACCCCCACCCCTACCAAGTTAGATAGATAACAGAACAGTAATCTGTTCTCTAAATGAGATTCTCCACTTGTCACTCGTTTCTGAGTTCTTCTCTGCTCCAGCTCTCCATCAAATGCTTAATTTCTCGTAGTCTCACTGTGCCTCTTCTTGTTTACCCATGGTGCTGTTCACTCTGATTGACTCTGAGAGCTGATTGAAGGCGTTGAAGCTGGTCCATGAGATGGGGTCAGTGTGTCTGGCTTTGTGCCATCCCATCTTACTGTGGGAACATAACAAGACGGGGCTCTATAGTTACTTGAGTCTTGTCAGGGCTGACACAAACATGCACCGAAACCCATCCAAACACATATACTCTGTCTTTTATTACTGTTTGAACTCACAGAGAAGACTGAATTTGAAAGAAACTGAAAGGCTGAAGAAAAAAAGAACTGGTAATAGAATGTGATACTAGCAAAAAACAAAAACAAAAAAACATTCTGGCAGTGGAAAAAAGAGAATATCTAAAAAAGGAGTATTGCAGGGTGGAAATATGAAATATTAGCCTTTTTTTCTGAATAGTACTGTACATTGCTGATGCTCACAAAGATAAAACCAACATGCAGGCACAACAAAATTCTGATTATATCACCTGTAGTCCAGCTGTGTAATTAAACGTTATCAGTAATATTATTTCCTATGCAATCAAAAGCTGTGGCTTCATTTCTTTGATACGGGTAGCTAGGGAAACAAACGCTGGCCATCTGTTTGAGTTCCTCTCTCCTCGTCTATCATAATCTAATCCTGTGAGTGGAAGAAAAGTGACAAACAGAGCTCCTTGTTATCAATCAGACCAAGGTGGGAGGCTATTACCATAAAAAAGTGATGTTAATCGGAGGCTTTTTTTTCCGCTTGCTGTAGCTGTTGTGGACTGGTCTATGCTCTCAACATGGAATCTGGTCTGCAGATCAGCCTCGACAGTTTATCACAGGGCCAGGTAGGGAGATGTCTGCCAGGTGATGGTAAAGTGCAGTAGTCATCATGATCTAAGAATTCACTTCAAAAAACAGTTTAAAGGATGTTGTGTGCCTTGTTTGGATATATCTTTTATTTACCTCAGCTAGAGTTTTGTTAGAAGATTTTGAGTATGTGCTGATGAATGAGGTTAATTGGAATTTGCTCTGCTTTTCTGATCAGCGCCCCTCAAACTTGATTAACACGCTGGTTGGTCACTTTGACGATTAACCTATTTTTACTTTTAAAATAATATTAAATAGTGTATATTGTGGAACCCTTAAGGGAACACAGCAATATTAAAATATCCAGTTTGTGTGGCTTTAAACATGTGTCAAATATAAAAAGAGGAGTTTTGGGGAAAAAGGTGTCAACAGTAAACAATCTACTCCGCTGGGAATCTGTTACAGAAAGACACAGGAAACTTACCTAGGTGCGTCGTGCTGCCAACAACACCTGTGGCTTTTAAAGTGTCTCCTCAGTTCTGCTCCCGGTCCTCAGAAGCGAAAAACGCTTTAAAAAACAAAATAAAGTCCAATAGACCTGTCGGCTTGGGTTCTGACCGGACTGGGCTCAGTGTTCTGGGCTTCCTCTACACTCTGGTGAATAGCTGGTTAGCTTTAGCAGACAGCTGAACCAGAGCTGAACTGAATTAGTAAACTAAACCAAAAGTTTATTATTATAAAGTGTCATAAAACTTTAAAAAAATTAAAAAGCATCAAGATAAGCCTTTAATTTAAATTACTAACATAATTAAAAATTATATATAATATAATGGTTAATAATATTACTTTTCTTTGCATTTAATGTTTTTACTCAGGTCTCTTGAATTGTTTTTCTTTCTTACAAACTTAGTTATGATAAAATGAAGTGTATGAAAATTTAATTAATTTCATTCTTAGGTAAAAGTAGTTCATTGAATTTAAAGGCTGTTATTTGTCTTCATGTTTCTATATTAAACAGCCAAGAAGCTTTTTTACCTAGTTGAAAAAGTCCTGGTCGTCACTACTTTTTTAAGCAATCAGGACCTCCATGCTCGAGACTTGAGCCAGTACAGGGTAGAGTGCATTTTCTGGGTTGGGGACGAGGTCCTACCCCAAGTGCAGGAGTTTGATGGCTACAGATCCTAAGGAGTGGGCAGATAAATAATGATGAATATTGAAAAGGGAACCGGGGCTTCCAGTCATGGACGTTGAACTAGAAGTTTGACTTGGACGGAGCAGGTAGGATTCATAGAGCGAGGAGGAGCTTATCATGGAAACCTGGGAATGAGATGAGAAGGTACGTTCATGAATACACTTGGAGGCTATAGAAAATATTTTCACAAGAAGAAAAGCTCAGTAGAAACTGAGCTCGGTGTACCAGAATTCGGTTAACACTCAGGCACTGGAAGACTTGCAGCCAGTTCCTTTTATCCTCCGCCCACCTGAGCTGAGCGTCGGCACCGCCGCTGCGCCATCAAGTGCATAACCCAGTATTGTGAAATTGTCAGTGCATCTCTCTAAATAATTTAGATGGAACATCAGATATTAGAATGCTTAGAAGGTTAAAAGTTAACTTATACATTTTAATTACTTGTTTTGAAAACCAAACAAAGAAAAGTTTATTAAATGAATCAGTCCGAAAACTTTGATCCATATTGTGCTTTCAATTAGGGAGATTCATAACCATTATTTAAAATCTTTGTCAGTGGTCAATAATTTTGCTTTTAAGCCATGAAAATTCTCAACTTGCTTTTTCAACATTTTTAATTTAACATAATATAATATCTAAAACATTATTTACAAGTAGTCACATATTTGACTATATTTGACAACTAGAGATTTCCTTTCTAATATTTACATTCATTTCAGTGCTGGAGTTAGAAAGCGGATCTTAGGCTTAATAAACCATGGATGCTGTGCTTTATTATGGCGGGTAATAGCTGCAGGTCAGCAAATAGATCTAATTGTGCAAAAAAAAAAAAAAAAAAATCAACATAAAGCAGAGACCATATGCAGTGTCCTGTGCCTGGATGTTTATGAGCCCTGAGCTGGGCATACAGTAAATCACCCTTTATAATCAGGGCCATTGCAATTGCTGGTGTATAAGATGAGTAATATGAGTTATATCCCCATATTGCTTAGCTGTCATCCCCTTCATTCAGCCACCCCTCAGAAACCAATGCGAGGCTATCAGCTGCGACCTTGCCACAGCGCAGCAGCTCCAGGTGGAAGTGATAGATATTCACTCTCCATGACAGCCGGCCCTTTCTCTACAAGAAAAACCATATTGATTCATGGACCAATAAATACGCACACGAGTAGTTTTAGTTCAGCCGTTCCTCCCCTTCTATTTAGGTTCCTCTTCTATTTGGCTTTTTTTATATGCTTTTGGTGAGAAAAGTAGCAGCTACTGTAAGTTATGTCGTATCAAACAATCGGGCTGTGCTGGGCTTGATGGTAAAGACAAAGGAGGGTCAGTGGGCCACCAGCACTGGGGTCTTATCATGGCAGGGCTCATCGGGAGCTGCCGATCAAACAGCTCTCTGGCCACCCACACAAATAATTGTCTCCACCTTGTGCTTCTGAGATAAGAGCACAACCAGCTTTTTCCTTCCTGAAGGCTGATTCGGCTCCATGGATTAAATATTGAACATAACAATCTAGAAAATGTTGTTATTTTCTCTATGTGTCATTATAGAAGTAATCTCCTGCCATGTAGCATATGACCACTTGTGGCAAATTTATATTTGTGTTATTAGTCACAAAGAAGAGGAGAAACAATTTAAACCTGAAGGCCATTTTTTATACTACAATCTTCTTGATTATTGTAAAAGAGCATTTTTATAGTGTGTCAGTGGTAACAAGTTGTGGCAAAACATTTTTACATAGATTTGCAATTTAGACGGTTTATTGAAATGAAAGCATCTGGATGCATTGAATATAAATAAATTTGTCCCCAAGTGAGGAGTCTTTTTTTGGTAAAAAACAACTCTATAAGAGATACAATTTAAGGTAGGTTGATGATTATAGCATAAAGACGGACGCAGGTGTTGCTGTGTAAATGGGTGAACATAAAATGCAGCACTCGATCCATGCACAGTTCACAAAAGAAAGTCCTCTGCTATTATTACAGCTTTTCTGATGTGTTCAGTATATGTGACAATGGAGTTCTGTGACCAATGTCAGATTAGGTGATATCTGCAGAATACAACTTTTGAGTGATAATCATGTGCAGAAATCAATCAGAATAATAATTAAAAAAAAACTTTTCTGTAAAAAGATACAGTATTTCAAAAGATTTGTATGTTTATGGACACGTTGAAGTTTGACACCAAGTACCCAAGCTCCCGCCTCCCAGCTTCTGGCTGGAGGGCAAAAAGACATATTCCGCTGGTTACCTTGTTGCTAGTTGACAGTTGTCAAAAAATTGTGCTTGGCGATGAAGTAAAAACCTATCATGCCGATAGGTTTTTACTTCATCGCCAAGCACAATTTTGTGCAAACATGTGCAATACTGTAGACTGTAATAATATTTCCTAGGTTTTCAGGTCACAAAATACACCACGGTCTATTGTTGAGTTCAGTCTAGTTTATACCTCTCAGACAGCAAGTTTGCACCCAGACGCAAACGTATTGACTAAGGCGCTTTTTGTTTATAGTCGTCCGTTGACTTTTCTGTGTTGCAAAGCAATTCCTGACCAGGACAGTAGGGGGTGCTAACTTCTCAACCATTGCAAGAGCAATGGATGACAGAAAGTACGTTTTGATTAGCTGTAAAGCTTTTTTACTAAAAGTGCAGCTCATAGAATACTCTACATATGCATGTAAACAAACACAGCAGCCTGTTTTGTTGTTTCTCTACACCTCCTTGAGCTCAAAATCGCCAAAAGACCATATTAATAATAACAATCATGCATCAAACTTGTAAACCCCTTTTTTGGACACTTAAAGACGCTTTACAAATTGCATTATTCATTCACTCTCACATTCACAGACTAATTGAAGCAAGCTAGGATGGTAGCATCAACTGCACTGGGGCAAACTGACAGAAGCAAGGCTGCCATATCGTGCAATCTTCCCCTCTGGCCAACACCAGTAGGCAGTAGGTGAAGTGTCTTGCCCAAGGACTAGGGCTGGACAAACGATTATTTTTGTAATCGATAAATCTAGAGATTATTTTTTCGATGCATCGATTAATCCAATGATAAATTTTTTCAATTTCATTCAATGTTGATTCGATTCGATTATCGATTATTTACCCATTTTGTTATTTGTATAGAAATTTGACATTTGTTAATGTATGTAATTCCATGAAATTAACAAATTTCTTCATTTGAATACATTTGAATAAAAAAAAAATCCCAAATAAAGTTGTAGTATTAGTACAATCTCCTGTTAGATGTTACATTTATCAAGAAGTTAAAAGTTGTGCAAATTTTAACCAGTTTTTCTTCAGCTCTTCTTTGTTGGTTAAAAACTACAACACTGAGTTGCTTTATTTGTTTTTCCACAAATAAACCAAGACCCTTTTCTCCCATGTTGTGGGATTGTTGAAATATAGCTTTGTTGCTAACAGTTAGCTTCATCTTCTACCTTTTACTTGCAGAAACATACTCTGCTCTTTCCAGTTTGAAAAATCAGCCTTAATGTGGGCAGTCACTTGACAACGTATGCAAGACCATGAAAACTAATTTTCCATGTGACACATAAGGGATTGACTTTTTTTCTAAGTTGTTCTTTTAGATGTCTGTTTTTTTTTTGTCTGTCTGTTCTTTTCTGTAGCATCAAGTCAAAGAGGATGTTTGTTTAATGAGTCTAATGATGAATCATTTCACTCCTAAAATACAATCACCTGTAACTTAACAGACAAGTTATGATGATGGTCTCTAAACCCAACATTTAAGGAATCTATTCATAAATCAGCTGTTTACATTGTATTGACTTGTGCTTTCAAAAAGACCCACTGTGTGACAAGACAAAACATGAAGATGAATAGTCCCCATTCCCTGCGTTTATGCTCCTATGGTGATGTTCGATTTTAAATGCTTATTCAGCTAAAGTGAGTGATTTCAGTAGAAACCAATGCAGTAGGATCCAATATTTAAGCATCATTGAACATTTGCAAGGATTTGATTTACACTGCTTTTCAATTATGAATCTTGATTTCGAACAGCCGATTTAGTAGAAATATTGAAAATTGGGCCTTCCTCTGTCTAATGCCATTGAGCTTGCATCTTTCTCAGTGAGCAAGCAACCTGTAGTATGTCTGAAATGCCAGGTTTAGTTTTAGGTTTGCCTGATGGCACCGCTCTTCTGAATGGATTATAGATTTTTTTTCCATCAGATTGTAAAATACAAATGACATCTCATACATCACATTTCACATTCTCGCAGTGACTTTTGATCTCCCACACAACAGCTGAAAGTATCCATACCTAATATCTGCATTGGTTAGTATTAGATGTTGAATGCATTTTTTTTCCTGCAAAGCTCTTTGTCACAGGTTTATTCCAGTAATGCTGCTTGACATTATCTCAGTTGGGCGACTGCAACGTTCCATGCCTGCTGTAGCTTAAAAATTGAATTATGGCTTAACTGTGGCTAACCTTAACACAAAGGAAGCATATCCAATCACATTTGTGTGAAAAATGAGACCAGCCATATTTTCAATTACATTTCAGCATAAAAGGATTGTTAATCCTGTCTCCCAAGGTGCCAGAAGCTGTTAATGAATTAGCTTATCCCTGAAGATACTCATGTGACTTACCTTCACTTGGGAAAAACAGAAAGCTTCTTTTCTTTGTCCTCCTCACACAATACTGTTTCTGATTGTAATGGATGCAAATCTATTCACAACAAGGTTAAATCGTTTGTTTCCCTGATGCAGCGTCTTTTTATATGAAAACTTTTATTCTATTACATCTCATTAATATAAGACCCATGATATTCAGCGTGCTGTTGTGTCCTCTGTTAGCTTTGTCAAGTTTGCGATTCATTTGATTGAGATTTTAGTAATTTTTTTGGTCAAACATTTCTCTGCTCCCTGAAATATAAATCAAAGCTCTAACATCAACATAAAGTCTGTCTGCTGGTGCATTTGTAGGCTTGGTGGGCTTTCTTGGTGGGTACTTAGTTGCAGCTTAATCGAACTGCTTCAGAAAAAAAGGATGAGACGAGACTCTGGTTTGCCGTTTAACTCCACTTTAGTAGCAATAAATGGAAACGCAGGTTACAGAAGGAAAAGGCAGTCATACAACTTAACTTTACGTTTTTTTTTTCTTTCGTAACATTACGCACCAAGAGACTTCCTGCTCTCAAGGCCTCATGGGTAATGAAGTTCTTATTGTTTATACAAGGAACTGAGCATATTAAACTTATACTGAAGTCTTAAATAAGTTTTCTCAACTCTAATTCTAGGACAAATGAATGAATCTGTCCCTTTAAACATTTTAACTAAACATTTCATTGAATTAACTCATTAACAGTTATCTATTTATTTAACAACACTAATATAAATCCTTTCCCATCAAATAAGTCATAACATACTGAAGTCATTTATGCAACACTGTTTGTTTTTTTATTTGTATTTCGATGTGCTGCCAGAAGAAAATAGTTTTGTCAACAGGGGAAAAAATATTATGTTTTTGTTCCACGTAGAACTTTAAGATCCAAACAGTTAACAGATAAAAGATATTCAGGCCTCAAACTATAGTTTGTAAAAGTATACTTTTCGGATAAAAGAAAACAAAAGATCCTTGTCACACAAAGCTTAGTCAAAAACTGGTTGTTACCCAAATGTGTTAAATGCCAAATACAAAATAACACAGAAAAGACATGCATTGCTGGAGAAAAAAGTATTTGTACTGTAGAATTAAAATTTTATCAAAAATAATTCAGTGCATGTTCAAAACAGAGACAAGGAACCAATTTCCAGTTCTTAGTTTTATTTTTAAACAGATTAACAAATTGCAGCTTACAGAGAAACATCCCCATTTTTCTCTGTAAGCTGCAATTTTAGCATAACTTCCTTCCTGGGCAATACATTTCAGTCTCAACAGTCTCCCAACTCCTTGAGGTGAGTAAAATATCTGAAAATTAATCAGTAAGATCAGTAGGCTCTATGTTGATGTCCTACAAAATGGTGTCTGAGAGCAAACATAACAATTCATAACATAATATCTGTTCCTCAGGTATAAACTGCATCGATACCATTCACTAATTCTTTTCTTCAAAGTTTAGTGGTCTGTTCACAAAGTAAATAGACAAATAAAATAAAATAAAAAAAGGCTGGATTTTTCTGTTAGATATTGCTAAAGCACCACCAAAACATTGCAATAACAAAAATAAAGGCAATAACCATCTGCAAAGGTTCTATCCCCTTTTTTCTGTCCCTCTTATAAACAGTCTCTATGGAAAAGTGGCTCTCCTGGTTTCGCTTCACTGAGGTTGAGACGAATAGCTCATATTGAACTAAACCCCTTTGAAATTCAGACTTCACACCACTTTTCCCAGACTCTGTCCCTTTAATCAATTAATAATTTCTGCTAATATAAGTATGCTACTTACAGTGAGATAAAGATGTCCAACTAGGTTCCCTTCCAATTATAACTGTTGTTGGTGTTGTCAAGGTTACCTGTGAAGCTCCTCCCATCTGAGCAATTACCAATAACGATCCAGTCTCCAAACTCCCCATCACTTAAGTGTACTGGATCTCTATCAAGCTGGCTCAGACAAAAAATATCAAAATTAAAAACATCAAATGTTTAAAACAAAATCAGAGAATAGTACTGACTGATAAACACAACATAGTTTACAAAAATAGTCTTCAGTTTGCTATACTTCAAATTCTATCCATATTTCTAAAGAAAAATCCAAGATTTAAATCACTGACAAAACAGCTTCCCTATACATATTTTCCTGTGGGACTTTAAGACCGTAGTGCAAAACATGCACGTCTCATTCCCTGATCAAATTGATGTGAAAGTAACCAGGTGGTTGCTTATTGTTAGAAATTGCCAAACCTAAAGTACTTGTTTTTTTTCTAAAAGTCTAATCTAAATTCAAAGTAACTTTTGCTTATATGATTCCTCTTTAAACAAACACAAAAAGCCAACTGGGCAAGATATTTTGGTTGTAAATAACGAAACAGTTCATACTTCAAGAACATCTGTCAGATTCTGTGAAGTGAATCAAACATAGTCAACCTGATTTGTGCAACTTAAACCCCAGTTACTCCCTCTACATGGCAGTTGACTTTCTTTCTAAAATGTTTGTAACATGTATAATACTCCAATTTCCATTAATCACTAAAACTAAAAATACAAAATCATTTCATAAACAAGCCTCAAAAGATAAAATGTCTCTAGACAAAAGTTTAAAAATTAAAACAAAACAACAAAAATCACCATTTTACAGTCAATCCCAATTATCCTCTCAGGCTTCTTTTTGTTGCGCCAATGATAAACACCAAATTGAATTGAAGCTTCTAGAAATGTCAAAGAAATTACCACTGAATCATGTTTTCTTTAATCCAGCTTCTTAAATTAACATTTTCCAAAGTTCTCATTAATAAGCAGACCGCAATTCAGAAATCTGGGTCAGAATCCAAATCGATACAAATATATAAATTTTGAGAGAGAAAGAGAAAAAAATAAAAATAAGAAAAAAATAAAGAAAATAAAATCAAAAAAATCTAAATAAATTGTCAGTTACAGAGTCCCCACTAATCAAATGGTATATTATGCCATTATTCTATGATCAGAACTGTTCTAAAATGTTTTAGGACCTGTAAATTTACTCTCAGCATCAAGTAGACTAGCTAACAATCAATGAATAACATCTGAAAGATTAATCTTAAACTTTTAAAACTAAAACCAATTATTATTTGTCAAAACAAAATGTGCATTCAAATACATGGTAAAAAATTATTTCAATGTAGCTGGTCCAATCACATTTTGCTTCTACACGATCAGAATAAATGAATTAGAACTTACTTCTTACTTCTAAATTAAACCATCATTTCGATCACCGCCGATATTCATTTACTTGTTCTTCAACAAATCTACCAAAGAATTTAGTTGTTACTTTCAATCCTTAGACCAATTCCAAATTTATCCCCAGCCTGTTTAAAAACAAAATGATGCCTTAAAGATGATTCTGTGTTTTAATGTCTTTTTTTCAAACTGAAACATTCAAATCCCACTAGTTTAGAAAATATACTATGATAAGTATTGTTTTGCATGGTAAAAATATTCAATTTGTAACGGAATTGAAATATGCTGGGTTACTCCTTGAGCCCCAGTTGAAATTTGATAAATCCAATAAGCATTTAGTGTCCACAAAATCCTTAAGAATGTTCAATTGTGTAAATAATTTTAACACCAGTCTCCTTTAGGTCATTTATTCAGAGACTAAGCTATATTTCTAAAGTCTATAGAGCCATCAGAAATAAGCCAACCATAATTTTAGCATAAATGATACTTATTTAAATCACAGAAAGAATTCATCCTCTGTACCATTCAACACGGTGCTTATTAAAAATAATTTAGACCAGTTTGTTGCTTTCCAATTAACACCGTTTGCTTTTCGTTCTATTCTTATAATTACTGCTTATAGCTTTATCTTTATTTAGACCAACTTAATCAAATCCTGCTTAGATCAATCAAAAAGCAACAAATCCAGCTACGTAAAGATTCAAAAAATGCAACTTTTATTTTGACTAAAAACTCCCCTCTTTTTAATTTCAAAGATGAAATCAAAAATTAAAACTTCAACTGTTCTTAGTCATTTGCGTTTTAATTGTAACATGCATCATTATCCCAATAAATGTACATGCTCTCCTCATGTGATAAATTGAGCCTTCTCTGGCAAAACCAGTTAACTAAATTCAGCATGTACTTCTTAATCCTTAATCGCCGTATTGTAACAGTTCAGTTAAATGTGAAACACCTTAAATTGCCCTTCGTAGAAAATGTGCTAAAACATTGCTGAAGGGAGTCCAAATGAGTAGCAAACAAAATATATCTGAACAGTTATTTTGAGGCCGTTGTCTAACAAACGTCCAGTCATGTAAAACATTACATCCTAATTAATTAGAAAAATTTAACAAAATCCCAATCCGTTTAAGTCCTAAAAAGGCAATCGTCTGCAGGAGTCTGTAATCACTTTCTATCCAAAATCAACTCCTATCTTACAACACACAGAACATGCAGTTAGGTTTAACCACAAAACACATTGACTCACAAAAGCAAAACCGCTAGCATAGCACAGCAGCCTACAGCAACGTGCTACCGTAAACTCTCTCAACGAAACCTAAAACAGTACAAAACGTACGGCGAAAACACTCAAGAAAATCGCAACACACACTTTAGAAAATTACTTACCGCAATGCCAGGTCTTATCCGCACAATTTATACCACTTTACCAAACTTTAATTCGGCACAAACAAAACAATCTCCCGTCCGTCCAACACGGACTGAAACATATGTTTCCAAAACAGCCGTCCCGCACAGAAAACACCGAATCTACAACGTCCATTACAGCCCAAAACCATTAACAAAAAACACAACATTATAAGCGGTGACTTTTAGACCTTATTAATTATTTTATCGCGGAGGTTTACACCAATCTGTTACAATTTTCGTAGTCTGCTTTGAGAAATTTCCCGGTGCCGGCCTCCAGAAAACCACTCAAAAGACTCGAACAGATGGCAGAAAACCGCCTATTACCACTAATTTATTTATCAAAACATATAGTCAAAGCTGTTGTATGTTAGCCGTGCTATTAAGCAGAAAATCACACAGAAGTATCTCCGCCATCACACCACCTAGCTTGGGCGTTCGCTCTGATGGCCTGTTGTAAATGTTCACAACTAATTCTTATAGATTTTTAATTTCAGTTATCCATCATATTTAGTTATATATTTATTTATCTATTTTTATTTATTTATTATACTCGAGTTCATTATTTATACTATAACATTTTAACACATACGCAACATCTCCAGCACGTCTCGCAAAGCGCCTGCGTAAAAAACCATCACACACACATACGCACATGCGCATCACACACCAGCTCGTCACCTCAAAACATAACATACAGTACTTTTACAATATTATTAAAAAGTAACACCAACAACACTAACCTCAATCGGACACACCAAAAGTCGGACCATTTCACAATCCAATTCGCGTTGCTCAAGCGCACGTTTGGAGAGACGTCGGCTTCATCAAGGTAATCCGTACAGATTAACAGAGGGCATCACAGGCTCTACTGCAATCTTTTCCGTTTGCCAGCCTTGAAGAATCTTACGAAAGCGTCCTTTCGAAATTGAGATGCCAATTCTCAAGCCCCGATCCGCACTTTGGTCGGCCCCGATTTTGAGTCGTTGAAGGGACCGCTCCATCCGGTCCATCTGCTCCATTGTCCTGCAGAGTAACAAACTCCATCTCCCAGCAGGCACCGGTGTTTCTCTGCGGAGTGCAAAGAAGGTCGCAATCATGTGCAGAACAGAGAGACAGACAGATGAGCAGCTTCAACTACGAGGCCCGCAACAGTTAATCTGCTCAAAACAAAAAAACATATTTAACTTGCATGACAACAGTTACCCAATGTTAGATTAACCAACCAACAGAATTAAAAACTACGCAACTCTGCGCAAATTGTCAATAGAGCAAATACATGTCCGTTAATTAACTTAAAAAATAACTGGATCTTGGTCCAAACTCTGCACACGTTCGAGGTCACCATTTGTAGAATTAAAATTTATCAAAAAATAATTCAGTGCATGTTCAAAACAGAGACAAGGAACCAATTTCCAGTTCTTAGTTTTATTTTTAAACAGATTAACAAATTGCAGCTTACAGAGAAACATCCCCATTTTTCTCTGGGCCAGACAAAGAGATCTGACAAAGATTTGTTTTCGTGTCATAACCTTTATAAACGTCCAAAACCTCCCAGGATTAATCTGCTCCAATCAGAACGTTCTTCAAAAGTGTCTTGACAATGACTGGTCCGTCCAGAACCATGCAGTCATAAGAGGGACGTGTCCTACTCCTGGATCCAAGTTAAAAGTTCATTCTGAGTTTTATGGTTTTATGGTTCCTCCCAAGCAAAACTCCCAGCTTTATGGCCTCAATCCTTATCTATAAACATCCTGGTTTTACAGCCTGCAGTAAAACTCTTTGTCTCAGAGGTCCTCAAAGGTCACACATACTCCCCATTATCCAATGCCCAATTAAAATACTGATAAACAGTGTGTCTTTTACCTCTGAATGTTATAAAACAGACCTCTACCTTTGAATGCCTACCAGAAATATTTAAAACATATGTAGCCCCAAAAAAGTAAAGTACAACAGTACCCATACAGATTTATTATTCTTTGTAGTTTTCACTGTTAAATGTTTCAGATTTTCAAGTACAGTATATTTAAATGGTATGCAGAGATAGTCTGCAAAATGCTGTCTTGAAATTAAACTGTATTTTCTAAGTGGAAAAAATAAATAGTGAGTGCCAACCTTGGTGGTAACAACCACCAGCAGCATTTGTGATAACTAACAATGATTCTTTCACATTGTTTGGTAGGAACTTTGGTCCACTCTTCTTGGCACTGGATAGGTTTGATCATTAATGTCCTGTTCAACTTCATTGCCACATGATCTCAGTTAGATTTAACTTTAGACTTTGACTTGGTCAATCCAAATCTAGCATTTTAACTTCTTTGTGACATTCAGGTTTGGCTTTACTGATGTTGCTCCTACCACCGCTAACATTCATCACTACCGGTATTATATTATTTTGCTAAATAACTGTGCTAACTTTGCACCAAGCTAAGCTGATACACATCTCCAAAGCTTCCACTTTGGTCAGTTCAAAGAATGAGTCAAGTTTTGCCATTTTTTCCCAAATGTTGGACAAGCCTTAAAACTCTCCCATGGCTGCCATATTTTGGCCACCTTCTCTCTTTCTAAATCATTAACCCTTACCTTAACTAATGCAAATAAGGCCTGTAGTGCATAAATATTTGTTACGGGTCCTTTTTTTCATGCACCCCTGGAGTATTTCTAGTGTGCCCGCCTCTCCTGGGGAGAATCAATGCTGTTTATTTTTGTTTTTCCATTTGTGTACATTGGCCCTTACTGGGATTAGGTTGAGTCCTAAAGTATTAGAAATGGCGTTTGTGACCTTTTCCAGATTAAAAGATGTCAGTAACTTTGTTTTCTATTGATTTCTAATTTTCTGAGTAAAGCATGTGTTGCTTTTGAAGTTTTTAGCCTACTTACTCTTGTCAGATTCACTTTTTTGTTTTATTTGTTTTATTTTTGTTTGTTCCATAAAATGAGATATTTTACAAATTTGAATTTGTTATTTTCCTTTACATTTAACATTTTTGTTAGATCTACTGTGAGGAAGTAGGATAGCTGGATGATAGATAAACAATCATCCATTTTTATACTATCTTTACTATTATATTTGAAGTTCATAATCCGTCTAGTTTGGAATTTCCTGCAAACTCTTTTCACTCTTTGAAAGTGCTCTTGATGAAGTCTTTATATCCTAATATTTATACTAAAATAAGAAGACAACAGCTTGATCATTAAGAGATGTTGTGTATGCTTAAACATGTAAAAACACCCTGATATTTCAAAAATTTTAAGCTAAAATCCTATTTTAGTTTACATTCTTGTTAAAACTGAATTTCCAATGACATGATTCAGATTCTTTGAAAAGTAAACAGTTGTCTTTAATCTTCATCATGGCCAGCTGATGCTAAAGCTGTTTTGATGTACTCGATCTGTTTCACATTAAGGAGCAGGTTTGGCCTATCAAAGGTCTGAAGTTGTCAACAGTCAGCCTAATGATGTATACTGCATTAAGACAGCAAGGCTCTTTCCCCTGTCACTGTATATTACACAAATTAGGAAAATAAAAAGAAATGCCCACCCCCTCAGTCTCTCCACTTCCTTCAGAGACACACAAGCATTTTTCCTACTTCACATTGCCTGAACTAATAATCCTAATGGGCTTTTGTGTGTGTGCGTGTGTGTGTGTGTGTGTGTGTGTGTGTGTGCGTGTGTGTGTGTGTGTGTGTGCGTGCGTGTTACCTTGATGACGGCCAAAGTTCTATTAAATTAACTGCAGTGAACCTACAGATGGATTACATCAGCATGTCTGGCTTATATCACCAGCCCTTTACGTTTCTCCAAAATGACAAGTGCAGTTTAATAGTCAGTCTACTTTTCTCTTTGTTTTCCTCTTGTCTGCAAAGCAATACCTCATGTTAAAGTGTTTGATACAACATGACTGATGTTTATGGTAAAGGTGTGCTGTGGGCTGTCTGACGCATGCAGTTGGTGGGCTGCAGTGCTCGGCTGTTTTAGAGCTTTGTGGTACATGCATGGACCATGCACGGGTATACATACACTGACACAGAGGTGACATAGTCACCGTCATTAGACCTTCACGGGCATCTGCTCATTTCTGCAGTATGACGTGATCCTTCACCTTCTACATGACAGTTGCCCATTTAGTGCTAAATTTATGCCGCCTGTGCCCTTTATCAGTTCATTCTGGGGGTGGGAGTTGGGGGAGCAGATAGGGAGCGTCACTCTGTGTCCTAGCTTTGATTTGTGTTCACTCTTTAACTCAGCCAGCACTAACATGATAGCCTTTTGAGCAAATAAATGGTTGCCCAGGTAATGTAGATGAAAAATGTGTGTGTGTGTGTGTGGGTGTGTTTTGTGTGTACATTGGTCAACAGCTAAATCTTGTAAATTCTACTTCTTCAAAAGAAAAAAGAAAAACCAAAGCACATAGTTCTTTAAATAATAATAGAAAATAGTTAAATAAAAATTCTTTAACCTGAAATTCACCAATCGGGTGTCCTCTAGCCCAGGATTTCCTAACAATGGTCCTCAAGGCACACTGCCCTGCATGGTTTAGATGTTTCCTTGCTGTAGTATTAAAGATATTGCAGTAACACGTGATGTTCAGCCATCAGTTGAAGTCAGTTATGATGGGAACACTGCAGTAGCAAATACTTTTTGTTTTTGGTTTTAATGTCTAATTTGCCAGTTCTAATTTTGTCTTACTCTGATCGAAGTGTGAACAAACTTATTTAAAAAGATACAGAATAATTGAATCAAATAAAGAAATAAAGCAATTGAAATATTATTCTCATGTATAAATACATCCATTTTTTAATTAATACAAAAATTAATTAGTCAACTCAGGTTTCATCAAACAACATGATGCTGTTTTGATATGTTCATAGCTTGAAAATTGTGGGAGTTTTGATGCAGTGAATAAATAGTGAAAAAGAGCCAAATGTTTTTTATGTATTACTTATTACTGATCAGAGCTTGTTAATAGCAAGGGAATTGTTGGGGAATCAGATCTTTAGATGTTAGGTGCATAGCTATTTTTCACAGATATTAGTAAATTAACATTAAACCCTGAAAGTGAATGGAAATAAATTAAATTTCATAAAGTCAATCAACTTTTGATCCTTCATCTCTGTTTTGCAAGCCTGAAAACGTCTTAACCAAACTGCTAATTAAAATAATTTGGCCTTAGTAGTAGCGGCGATCTTTAATATTTTAAAACTGTCTCTTATCCAAAGACATTGCCACCAAAGACATAACACTTAAAAGAAGGGTTTTCCAGATTAAAGAGGTATTCTAATATTCTGTGAAGAATACTCTAGGACACCAGTAAGTATCTGGTAAACCTCTGCTTTAAATTGAGATTTACACCCTCCTGCCTTGCATTACTAATGTGAAGGGAACAAGATAAGTAATTTGTGGCCATGAGTTATTATTGGCTAAAGGTACTGAAATGCAAATATAGCGCTAACCAAATACACACATTAGGGATGCACAGTCACATACTTATGTACTATCGGTATCAGTTAAAGTTAACCGATACCATGAACTGATACTTAAAATGTGTAAACTCTGCAATCATTTCACAGAAAGTGTTTATTTTTCACGTGAATTTTTTTTTGTGTGGTCATTTTTGACAACATTTGTTTTTCTATCTAATTCATCATCGTTTGTTTTAACAAGCAGAGAAGAAATTAAAACCTGTCTTCAAATTCATTGCATTTTTTATCTGGTAGAAGTATCGGCATTGGTACTTTGTATCGGCAATTACTCAAATCCAAGTATTGGTATCGTATTGGTTTGAAAAAAAATTGGTATCGTTGCATCCCTAATACATACAAAAAATGCAAATATCCTTAAAAATAGTTTTTGCATATATCAAGAGCTCCCAGAAAAAAAATGTGGCTGCTACTAAATTTAGTCAGTTATCGATAATTCATTTCTTTACTTTGCTGTTATTTGATAAGTTTTCTTACATTTGCTGCAGACAAAACAAACTACTTTTCATGGTGGTGATATTCCAAGTTACCACATAACCTTAAAGATTCTCTGTTGTAGGTTATAGTCATCAAAACCACTTGAATAGATTCAACTTTATTGTTAAAACATTAAAATTTGCCTGTATTGAGCTTTAAAAAAATCTATTAACTATTTCTAAATTCTACAGCATTATTTTGCTGAATAGTAATATCTTGATTATGCAGTTGGTAGAGCTGTGCACACGAGTGTGGGCATCACTGATTGACTGAAGGCAAAGCTGAAGTTGGTGCAGTATTACAAGTACATGAATTACCATCTGGACATTCTGGATCAGATCACAAGGAAATAGATCAAAAACTTTTAAACTGATAACCAGCAACAGAGAATCTTTAAAGTTATGTGGTAACTTGGACTGTGATGGACTGGCGACCTGTCCAGGGTGTACCCCGCCTCTCGCCCATTGACAGCTGGAGATAGGCACCAGCCCCCCCCCGACCCCTGGAGGACTAAGCGATTAAGAAAATGGATGAATGGATGGTAACTTAGAACTTCAGCACCATGGACAGCGGTCGTCTTGTTTTGCCTGTACATACCAACACACTTTAGAAAGCAGAGATAAGTGCATGCATTTACAGCACTTAATTTTTTCCCTTTTTTCTTTGCTGCAGCTCTTGAAATATATGAAAAAACAGTTCAACAAAAATTAAAATACATTTTATTGGAGGGGGCTTTTCTTAAACCCAGTGCTCTCTTGCAGAGAAGAACAAAACAGAAAAGTAATACATAGACAAACTACAAACATAACACTTATCTAGTAGCAAATACATAGACAATACAACAATCAATATTAGTGTCTAAAGTGAATAAACCAGTTTGAACATAATGTATATGTAAGAATATTAGCATTTTTTAAATGTGTGTATTTGGTTAGCTTTGCATCTCTCCATAATGCACCTTTATGCATCAGTAATTCATGGCTGTGAGTTGCTTATCTTGTATCCACGTATTAGTAATGCAAGGCCACAAGTAGTTTTTTTCTGGGTTTTAGGGCAAAGAGCTACTTGAGATCTACAACTGCTTGGTAATAGATTATATTGTTATTCACTGGAAAGAGACCCATCTACATATTAAGAGTTATGCATAATGTAAGTAAATATTGTTAAAACTATGAATAAAGACCCTTTCAGATGTTTATGAATCACATAAAGTATACTGAAGATTGTGGTTGTAATCTATATCAATGCTAAAAAGAGGGGAAAAAAGGTTTGTTAATGATTTTACAACCAGTGAATACCATAATGATGTTGGACAAGTGAAATAGACCCTCAGGACGCCGACTGGAGACTTATAGCAGTATGCTGGCTCTTAACATCCTGCATTTGTGCATATGTGTATGTATGAAATAGGTCAAATACAGCATCTAGTACTATATGTTGGCAGATAACTGTATTTATAGACCAGAGTGTGGCTTAATAACACAGCCATGTTTTTAAACAGCTAAAGCTATGGGGGAAAAATTATATATAGTGCTCAGCATAAATGAGTACACACCCTTTAAAAAGTATGAATTCAATCAGTAGCTCGATGAACAAAAGAACAATTTCCAAACTCAACCAAATGCAAACCTTGGTTTGCATTTGTTTTGCTTCTCTGGCAAATAAAAATCCGATCATTAATCCAGGGAAAAGTGTCTGCGATAGGGTTAGTGGATGAAAATAAAAGGAAAACAAACACCTGGTGAGGGTAGTTATTATATTGTA
Organism: Apricaphanius iberus; assembly: GCA_028564705.1. Classification (NCBI taxonomy): domain Eukaryota; kingdom Metazoa; phylum Chordata; class Actinopteri; order Cyprinodontiformes; family Aphaniidae; genus Apricaphanius; species Apricaphanius iberus. The sequence continues at coordinate 446,702 of JAPXFQ010001222.1, forward strand.
TCACTGCTGCATGAATCTGTGGGGACCTTCTGAGCCCTCCATTTTGTTCAAAGACTTTGTCAGTGAATAGGCACTTTTCATGTTTCCCTGGTGGCTGAATAAACTTCTAGAGATTGCAGAACAGTTTGTGAATAATTTAATAGACAGCTGACTTGGAGAAGGTCACCTCTTTGTAGCTTTAAGAAAATACTCCAATCCCAAAACCACAGAGAGCCAGTGTACTTAAGATCACACTAAAATGAGATGGTGGTTGTCCCCACATTTCTTGTAGAATTTAGACATGCTTCTCATAAAAGAACTTTCACTGAAATGTCTTCTATAAGTCTTTTTCTGTTTTCTTTTTACTTTGAGTGAATAGCTGATTTTGACTCTATTCTGTCTATACTCCTTATGTGTTCAGCATTTTAACATTGTTTTCAGAAGCCCATGTTGAAAACCACGTATAACTTCAAGCTAGGCATTTAAGGTTAAAAAGCCCAATGTTGCATTAATCACTCCTCCCTTTTTCTTCATCTGCTCCATCTATTTGGCCCTCTCTTCACCTCTTTGCTGAGGACGAAACAGTGTGAACGGTAATAGAGGCTGAAGATCATGGCAGGCCAGCACTGCCATTGTACAATATTAGACAGAAGAAGCAAACAGAGGGTGTTGTCAGAGCCAGCTGGACTGAGGGTATGCATTAAAAATTGGTAGCACAACAATGACAATGTGTGAAAAGAGTTGTAGAAGTGTGAGTGTAAAGGCAGGTAAGTGTGCAGGATGAGGCTCAGTTTAAAATTTGTCAGGTGACATGCGGGTCAGTTGGAAGTTGGTGTACTGGAACAATATCACCCCAGGAACAGAAGTTACATAGTTTTATGCTTAGTTAAGTCAAAATGAATCGATTTGTTCATTTTTGTAAGCTTTAACTCTTGCCTAAGATATGCTAAATTTGAAATCGCAATTTGACTTAATCATAGGTCTGCCCACCAAAGGTCAATGCCTTGAATTATTTAAGTTTATTAACTTCAACAGTGGTGTTTTGGCACACCTATTCGTACTGAAAATGGTAAAAATGGTAAATGGCCTGTACTTGTATAGCGCTTTATTTAGTTCCTACGGACCTGAAAGCGCATTACACTACATTCAGGCATTCACCCAATCACACACTGGTGATGGCAAGCTATGTTGTAGCCACAGCTGCCCTGGGGCACACTGACACTGAGGCAAGGCTCCCGGACACTGGCACCACCGGACTCTCTGACCGCCACCAGTAGGCAACTGGTAAAGTGTCTTGCCCAATGGCCGCTGGCTGCTCTGCTTTGTGACCTCATGCCATGGAGGCCGCCATTGCTCCTCCCTTACTGTAGTACCTCCATTTGGCCGCTAGGCCTCCTTTGAAAAGCATTGGACTTTAGTCACGTTAAAAACAACTTTAATGCCTGGTGCCCCATTGTTTTAAACTTTCTATGGCTACATATTCTTCCTGAGATAACGCTGGACTCATAAAAAACCTGGACACCAGGCTGGTTTTCGTAAGATATTTTTTAAAAATATTGCATAATTAATGAGGGGGCCGAGCCAAGTTTAGCATCAGAGCTAACGACGCAGGAGCAGAATGGGCGTGATTACGACCGAACTACAGGCCCATACACGCCCCGCGAGAGCAAAGTCTACAGTGAAGATCCCGCCCCTATGCCCTTTTTAGGAACATGCTTCGTCAGAGCTGGGGAGGAGGAGTCTGTAAATCCGCCATGAATTCCCCCATGAAAGTGTGTCATTCTGGTAAACGGGGAGGAGTCAGGAGGTGGTGTCTATTCTTTTTTACAGTCTATGGTCTTGCCCAAGGACACAATGACTGAGACAGTTGGAACCAGGGCTCGAACCAGCAATCTTCCAATTTCAGTTTGTGTAATGGTTTAATTTCACTTTAAGAAGTTCTCTGTTCAACTTGTTTGGATTGAATATTATTTAAAGTGAATAAAACATAAATACTATTGAATAGGTATTAACTCCTCAGAGTAGAAATAGCTATTGGCCCCATCCACATAGAATTAAAAAATTTGTTCTGTGGGTTCCGCTGCTTGGTCATTTCATTTGGGGGTTTTTCTGGCCTTGGTTGGGTCCCTGGTCTCTGAGTGGGTCAAGAACTTGAGCTGGTAGAGCACACTGGCAAATAAGTCTCAGACTCATCTTACAATCTAATCAACAACAAGACTCTCAAAATAATTAATATACATAGATTTTTAAATCTAAATTATTTATATAACAAACCTGGATGTTTGTGACTGTTAAATTCTTCTCTGTAGTTAATTCGCTATGTTGTATACTTTCTATTTATTCAACAAAAGTTCTTGAAAAAACAAAACTGCACAGGACATCAGTGTGCCAACATCCAGCCAACCATTTAGTGTAATGTCAACATCCAGTTGATCATGTGATACAACGTCATTGTTAGGTGCATTGCCCTCAACAGATATGGCTACCGATGCACATATGCTACCTAGACCAGTGTCGCACCATTTGCGTGCGTATCTGCTGTGTTGGTGAAAAAATACTCCCTCTATTTTAAAAAGTAAAAACTAATGAAATACATTTTTGTGCAATATCTGAGTTATTTAAAAATACTCATGTAAAAATAACAAAACTATTATACGGTAATCAAAAATTGACAATCAAATTAAATGGGTAAGAATGTTAAAGGCGACATTCACATGATCGTTAAAAATATCACATTTTTTGTCAGCAAAAAAAAAGGAAACAAGTCTGTTTTCATCCCAATATTTGTGTATTAAAATACACCGTGCTGAGGGGGAACCTCAAAACTTCACAACCTCCAATCCTGCATCTGAATGTTGGTGCGGTGAGCTGGGATCAGTGATATTCAAATCGCAGCTAGCTGAGCGCAAAGTGGAAATGAAGTCTTGTAATTGACAGAGACTCATAACCAGGCAACATACACCCCGGGATATTAAGCAGATCTCACTATATTTGAACATATAAGCAAGACATTCTGATTAGAATCAGTAATCCGCTGTAGCAAAATGCCTCTCATATAGACAAACCATTTTCTTGTTCCCATTCAAAGTGCACTCTTATTTTTTTTTCTGTACAGAAAGAATTACAGCAATGTATAAGTCATTTTTCACATATCCTTTTATGCAAACAAATTTGGTTTTATGAGATTCAAAACATGAATCTTAGTATTAAGAAATTAGTAAAATGCACAAAAAGAGAAAACTGTTCAACCCACCAGGTCAACAAAGCTGTACAAAATTATAGTGTAATACATATTTTTTTATGAACTAACGTTGCAGGAGGCAAAGGCAGCTAAAAAGATCTGACATCAACAAATTAGATTCAGATATATTACATAGAGGTCTGCCTTGATTTTGGTAACATATTCATGCCATTTGTTCGATATATTTTGAAAGAAGGATTTTATTGCATTTTTTTAACGGTGGGTTTTATTTTTTTGTAGGGCTGTCAAATAATAAAAACATATAATCTAATTAATCACAATGTAGCTGTGAATTAATCACCATTGCTAAATATGACCAAAAAAACTAACATTTTCTGTGTAAATAAAGTAACAAATCTGGACGCAGTCTCTCTTTTTAAAAATCAAATATAGGAGAAATCCGTTAAGTTTTTGTTTTGAACTCCGCAGTCATATTCCCAATGTACAGTATGTGTGGTCCCTAGGGCTGTCAAAATTGCTCAAAAATGACGCTCGAATATTCCCTCTAAAAAACACAGGAATATTCGAACTATTCGAACATCTGGTTGCGCATTTTGTTAATGACGCGCATTACGTCACTAATAGCACAAATTAATACAAAGAGACATAACTACTATAGGTAGTTATGTATAGGTAGTTAATTGAAGTTCAACATATTTGACAATGTATTACCAACACAAAACCAATAAAAAAACGAATGGCCGAGACCGCAGATCTCGCTCACTCACAAGCACTCTCTCTCTCTCTCTCTCTCGCCCTCGCCCTCTCTCTGCACATAACGGTTTAAATTAACAACAACAATGAGCACATATTGAGCGCTGATGAAGAGTTTTGTGCAAGCAATTTAAGGTCGCGAATATAGTTCCAAATATAGCAGGCTTCATTCAGTGACTGAAACAAATTTATTAACATTAATTAACCTCGGTTCCATTGCTTGACAGAAATCCCTGAAGCCTGCCCCATCCACGACACTGATCGGTCTCATGTCCTTACAAATGAAATAAATTAATTTCTGAGACAAAGACAAAGAGCTTGTGGCGGGTGGTGCAAAATAATTGTCCAGACGTGGCTGTTTAGCTTGAGTTCCACACATTATACCATGCTCATTTGGGTGCACATTTGCGAGATGTGACCTCATGTTGCTAGTGGTCGAATGGTATGCTAGCTGTATCTTACATAGCTTGCATACTACTTTATCTCGCGGCTCCACAATTTTACCTTCTACCGACCAAAATCCAAAGTACTTCCAGACATGGCTCTTTAGATTTTGGGGGGTTAAAATAATTTTCTCTGCTGCGGTCGAATTGGGCTCTGCACTTTCTGCCATCTTCCATTAGTCAACTTTCACCAGTGACGCTGAGCTAGACAGTGCAACTCACGTGACCTGTCCCTGATGCCTGACGGCAGCGCGCGCCCACTCGCAAAGCAGACAGCCGTGCCTCACATTCGAATATTAATTTTCACGTCCGAATTTCTGTTTTTTAAAACTATTCGAATAAATATTCGAACTTAGAATATTCGTTGACAGCCCTAGTGGTCCCATATGAAAAATAATAACAAAGGTAGAACTAAGCATGATATATGAATAAACTTAACATTGGGATATCAGTAGTCTGTGTTAAATATCATATAAATCAAATGTAATATAAACTTAGTAATCATATGTCACAATTGATCATTTTCCAAAAGTAAACAGCAGATTCTCCAGTTCACCACAAAAGGAAATAATCGCTCTTATTTTGAAGATGGACACAGCTACTTCCGCTAATATTTAGCACTAATTTAAGTCCTAAAACATCACCATAACTGAATAATTTCTGATTTTTAACGCAGTGGTATCTCACAATGAAATGTTGGCCTACTGCAGCTATACAGTGAGCCAACATGCATAAATATACATAAATAAGGAGCACTTAAACTCTTCACCGCACACCCCAAACTCTGCACCGCACACACCGCAAACACTGCCACGCACACACTGGAGCTGACATCCGAAGCGGACGGATAATTCCCACGGACAACTTGTGAACTTATCATATCGCCACAAAGCCAATACGCCATTAATAATTACTAATAAATACTCACATGTCATTTAGGAGCACAAACACATGCTGCTGCGCAACAATCTGCAGTTTGGCTGGTTAGGAAGGAGAGCTGATGTGGTGTGGGCTGAATTATTTGGGCGCTGTTCTGTGTAGGCATTCAATGTGAAAAAACAAAACAAAACAAACAGTTAATCCTAGGAATTAATCCACCCGTGTTGGTACGATAATTTCGACAGCCCTAACTTTTAGTGTTTTTTTTGTACAAAGATAGCCATGTTTACCTGATCGCTCTTGACTGATGGCATGCCCAGATGGCATGTCCACAGTGCTTGACATGCCCGGGGGGGAAAAGGACCAAAATAAAGCACCGAAATGTGCGCTGCTTTTCGGTCTGGTTACTGCCACGATGGCACCGCATATCGGTACCCATCCCTACCGAAGAGTATATTTTGATTGACAGGTTATTAAATCCCAAACCCGATTACAGAGCTCCATGGAATCAATAGTCCTAATCTTTAGAAATTCAACAGTTTGATCAAATTTAGCTTTTGTTTTTAAGCTAGTGACAATGCCTGAAGACCACGCAATGTTATCTTACAAGGCTAAATCATAATAAAAGAATTATAATGATGTCAGCATGTCACTTATTTATAAGACTCCTGCTAGAATATTAAGTTGCTTTTCCTCTGAGAACTGGAACATTTTTCCCTAGAAACTTATTTTCCCAAAATCATCTCATTCAATTTCTTGTTTGCATTTTAATTCTGAGGTCGAAAGCAGAGCCAACATGTAAATTACATATACATGCACTGAGTAGTTCCCTCCTGTAAATAAAAGTAATATTTCTCACCAATTAAGCTATTCCCTCAAAGCGTGTACAGTTTATAACTTATTTAAGGTCCAAAATGTGTGTTAAAGTTTTAAAGAGGAGTTTCTACAACTCTACTTGCTATTTACTTACTTTTGAAGTGAGCGAAGAGGAGATGGAGCTCAGATCAAAAGATACCAGTCAGTGGTGGTGATAGTTTTAAGCCTCTTAATGAAAATTCTGAGAGACATATCCTCTAGGGGCATAAACACACACACCCACAAACACACACACCATACAGGGGAGGTTTGTTTATGTTTTGTGCCTCATATGATAATCTGATCGACTCGGCTTACTCTTGCTATTGATAACTTATGCTCTTTATCTTTAAGTAAAATTGTACTAAAAAGACACCAAGAGGCATCTCAAGTCCTGCAAAAATGTGAGCTTTCAGTTAAAATGCAGGTTAATATTATTAAGTAAAATGTAATTTAGCATTATTACCTCCAATTCCACTCCATACAATGTTTTGGTAAATCCATCAGATACCGTCCAATTTATCACTTTAACTTTAAAACGTTGTTGTGATGGCTCAAAATCTTTGCTATTGTTTCTCAGGCTTCTGGTGGAAGGGCATCTTATATCATCTGGAACATATAAAGAAAACATTAGTATGCTCATATTGACATAAAAGTCTATAAAGTTTGTAAGTCATCAAGCTGTATGTTCACCCACATGTGCCTCATAGAATATCTGCTACACCTTTAAAAGGTAGTATATAGTGTGATCTGCAAATACCACTCTGATGTGTAAACACAGATAAAGCCTGATCATTCAATAATGATCTGAAGCAGATTATAAAAAATTTGACCTTTCTTAAAAAAATTAGCTGACAAAGGGTATAAGATTAAAGCACATTTTTCTTGTCTCAAAGGCATTCACCATGGCCACCCATATGTTACTTCATCTGGTGCTGTAAAGTTGAGCTATTATAGGGAGTAGGCACAGACGTCACACCACATTGCATTCTGGTATTGTTGGGTAGTGTTCTATATGTGGCAACCTTAGTGACAAAATCAGGCTTTAAAACAGGTTGGATCCAGTTGGCTTCTGGATAAGGAGTAATCATGTCTCACTCCAAAATTCTTCACCTTTTACTAATCACATGGAAAAAGTTATTTCTTATCATTGTAATTCATGTCTTAGCACATGTTTATGCACAATATGTATCGCCTCTGTCAGTGCGCCCAAGGGAGGTTGTGGCTACAACGTAGCCTGCCATCATCAGTGTTTGAATTTGAGTGTAATCGGTGAATGACTGAATGTAGTGTAAATCGCTTTGGGGTCCGTAGGGACTAAGTAAAGCGCTATACACATACAGGCGATTTACCATTTATCAATATGTGATAATCGTTGGGATTTTATGTTTAGTTAAAAAAAAAGTTTAAATAGGACAATGCATATTATTGAATATTTGCATGTAAATACATCATTAATATTGGTCAACTGGCTAATTTCCACACCTAGCCTCACTGGCAGGTTGGTAATAAATAAATAAATAAATAAAAAATAATTCTGCAAAGATAATAAAAGAAAAGAACAAGAAAGGAAACATTCGTTTTTAAAAGTGTAGAAAAGAAAAGAAAACCTTAAAAGTAAATGCTTGAATTTAACCATGTTTACATTTTATTTTGTTTAAATTTTTAAGATGTAAAGTGAGAAGTAGGAGTTGCCGTGTATTGCTGGAATCACTGTCCAGGTATGAGATGCATGATAAAAGAAAGTGGTTTGACCAATACATGTTTTCCTAAGTGGTATTAGACAGTCACTTCTAGAGCCTCCCATTGCTCTTTCACTGGATTACATTTTACATTAAGAAACATAATTCTAATAGTTGTTTATGGATTTTTATGACATTTTCAGGAAATGCCACAGTGGGTCCAGAAACAGGTGATTCGACTTTGGGGGTGATCTGGATCATTGTCTGGGGGGCGGGGAGTTTAGGGTTACCCCTAATTTACACTGCATGCTTCGCTCCTCCCAGCACTCTACAGCCGTTCGCTGCCGTCCTTAGTTTACCCTGCATGCACTCCACATCTGCTCCATTCCACTTCAGAGCCCAGAGGTTCTCAAAGAAGCATGCGCAGGTTTTTGCAAAAAAAACAAAAAAAATTGCAAAATCTTGTGATAAAGGACAGTTACAAATATGGAATTCAGACCAAAACTATTCATTACGTTGAAGACAAACAGAAAACGACATCTTAATTTACTTCCCTTTCCACTTTGAGAATGAGCTTCTCGTCCTCCATGTTGCCCTGTTGATTTTCTCTCGTATCTGAAGACGTATTTGTTGATCCACCACCGACTATGTTGTGCGACAGAAAATTTCAAAATTGCTTTCAGAATAAATACGTTTTGATTTTATGTGTGTAAATTTTAGACAAAATATATGTATACATTTACGTGAGATTATATTAATATACCTATGCATACAATAAAATCTAGTATGTGTTTACTGATATATTTAGAAAAAACGGATATTGTGCTAGTTTGGTATCCTGTTGGTGCTTTGTGTAGATTGACTGCAAACATCCTCCAGGGTCTGGCAAAAATAGAATTGGTTTCTATTTTTGCTGTGTTTAACATCAACCAATCTAACGGGTGTACCTAAATGGTCAGTCAGGCTTATTTTAAGATTATCTACACGATTTTAAAAAACACAGGAGTTGTTTTTGTTTGCATCATTGCTTACAGTGATCTTTATTAAACTTAATCCTCTGTAAAGCTGTCGAGGGTTTTAGTAACTAATGGCTTTAGATTCTCTTTCCATTAGCAGAGAGTGACATTTTCATACCAAAATAATTTTGCCTAAATAGTGTGGCTGCTCCAAGACTACATGCTTCAAACATAATGAGAAGTAATTTGTTCTGTTATTCTTCACCCTTCATAGTATATAACTGGAATTTAAGATCAGTCAAAGAAAGGCTACAAGAGTTTTAGATTTGTTTGTTACTCTTCTCATCATCAGTTTTCACTTGTCTAGAAAGTCTTCAGTTAACATCATACTTCAGCAGCAGTGAAGTATTAAAGCATGGATTCGGCTCAAAGCTGTCTCAGCCAAAGGGTATACAAGACCACAATGTAGCTGAGAAATTTATTGTTACTGGCTATTGTGAAAATGAGACTCATTGGAGCCTGGCACATTGCTTCTTTCAGAGAAACTATTCAACAGTGAAACTGTGCATGAGAGCAAAGAATAGATCACTTTAGAAGAAAATGTCAACTAAAATGTGTTGAAATTGTCTCTACAGACAAGAAAAGGAGGATAAGACTGACAGATAAAAACCGAGGTATATGTGGAGTCTGCTTGGTAATTCTAGGATCTACCCACAAAGGTCTTGCTACAGAAGGTGGTCTGTGGGGAAAACAGTCCAAATGGATTGCCCCAAGTCTAGTCTTAACAGTTTCAAAGAGTCCAAAAATCAAGCTAAAGCAGTCTTTCTAAAACTGTTGAGGCCTAGGTCACCTTTAATAGAACTGAGTCTTACAGGCCCAGACACCTTGACAACATAATAAAAAAAAAGATTAAGAAAAAAGATTAAAAGATTTTGTAAAGAAAAAAAAAGTCAATGATTGTAATTAAATTATTTTGTTCTTGTAAGGAAATGAAGCCCCTCATGAATTTAGTTTTTTTTATAAATAAAACTGCATTTGTAACTGTTTCATACGCATAGGTGTTACTTATTGAAAAGAAATCCAAAAAAATAGCAAGATGTAGATGGGTAATGGGTGATGCAACATTTATATTGCATCAGCCATCATGAACCCAGACAGGTCTTGTACCTAGAATAGAACAGAACCGAATTATAATATTCTTGATTTCTCCAATGTATTGACTTTTCACTTGAAGAAGCATATTCAGAACCAAAATAATCAAGAAAATTATACTTCTCAAATGCCAATCCACATATCTGGATGACTTTGGAAAATATACCAAATTGAACACATGTGCAAATACTCCCCTCCTGCAATTCTCATGTTCGAATAAAGCTTTTTCACCCACATATGTAACACAACTAGGTATACCAGTTGTAAAAATATGCCAAATTTTATTGAAGTAATAAATGCGTGATGCTTATGGTGAATATCGCGGGAACCAGGAACATAGCACATAAAAATGGAAACGATAAGAACTGCAGGAGGGGAAAATCTAGATGTGACAGTGGCTTTTTATGAATCATTAAATTCAAATGTACTCTGTTGAGGCTTACTTGACGGATGGTGGTTTAAATGCCAGCGAGAGAGAGATGAGAGTCCAGGGTGTCTCCAGGTTTTCCTGCTGAGCTCCAGGAGACACTCAGCTGGTGGATTCCGGAAGTGGAGACTGAGTGCGGAGGTTGGGCAGGCAGAGCACGGAGATGGAGCATGGACCACAGCAGAACTTGAACCTTGAAGGCCATCAGATGTGGTAGTGAGACCAAGCATTACAAAGAAGCTGGAGAATTGATCAAAAAGAGATTACTGCAAGGAAATCTTTTAAGGAGCATAAGAAGTGTTAAAAAGTAGAATTGATGGGAGAAAAAAATACAAGCGCCGGAGATCACACAGAGGGTCGCATGTTTACCAAATATGGTTCAACACTCAGGCAAGAAAGATCTGACAGCCATCTCCTTATATTCAGCCTGTGATGAGCTTTAGTGAGCTTCAGCTGTGCCGGCTCCTAGATTTGTATATTTATTTTTTTAATTCATTTTTGTTGTATTTCATTCTACTTATTTCAACTTCTACCAGTGTTTTACTGTTGCATGTCTGTCTTTTTACCTCTGTACCTTATTCCTGTTCTTGTTAGTATGTAACCTGACATAGCATGTGAATTTCCCCTTGTGGGATCAATAAAGTAGTTCAATTATATTCTATAAGCAGATTGTTTGTTGTATTCCATACATGAAAACCTGCTTATGTTGCTATTACATCTGAAACTTTTTTGAGTTAACAAAATATGTATGAAACTTAAATACTTGAAAGTAGCAGTCATAATAATGCTAAATGTTTAGGCTAAATCGCTATTATTTTTCTTGAACTGATCTTTTTTCAAGCAATTAAACAAAATTCTGTGTGTCATTTAACAGGAAAAGGAACAGTCAGGAAAAACAAACAAACAAAAAAACTGTCATAAGGTCCCATTCCTGGTACAAGGTCACCAGGTAGAAAAAATGAATGCAGAACAGCTGCAACTTGTAATCGTCTGCATATTGTGAGTGGCTAAGAAAGAACAGACATCTGTCTGATGTGACTTCATGATTTCATTCCACAACCAGTAAAGCGAGCATTAAAGATATTCAGACAAAGACACATAATAAACAGTTTCAGTGATTCTCCATTCCATTATGATCCATGCACAATTAATTTAACATAGACCATAATTGAAATTTAGTTTTCCAACACAGTATTAAACAAGCCTACACAATCTAATGTGGTATATCTTTGTGCACAGATAGAGGACTGTTCAAAAATATTTTCACACTTGCAGGTTTCTTCTTATTTTCATTTTCTTTATTTTTCTGTTGCACCTTGAATTTGATAATACATATTTAAAATCACACAAAGGTAACCAGAGTGATTTAAATAAAAAGTTTTCAAATTACGGCTTAATTTGTCAGGGGGGGGGGAAGCTTGACCTGTTGATAAAAAGTTCCCCAATCCTAATAAAGTAACACAACAGGCTTCAAGCCATGCAGTCAATGGCAATGTGTTTTTGAGATTGCTATTGAGGATTTTTGCCCCATTTGCAGAGTTGTATTAATTGAGCCTTTTTGGTGTTTTTTTGATCACTATTGGCTATTCTAAGGTTGTGCCACAACATCTAAATCAAATTTAAGTCCCAACTTTGACTGGGCGAGTCAGAGATTCTCCTGTTTGCTTAAAACACTCAGAGATTACTTTGCTTCTGTGCTTCAGTTCATTGTTCAATTACCCCAGCTCAGTTTGTTCCTAAAGCAACAAAGCATCCTCAGATCATCATTTAATCACCATGTTTGACTGTTGGTACAATGTTAATTCTCTGAAATAATATGTTTATGTTAGATGTACCTTTCAAAAAGTTCTACTTTTGTCTCTTCAGTCCACAGAAAAGTCTCCCAAAAGTGTTTGAGACCTTTTAGACCTTTCTTACATGTTTTTGGGAAAGGTTAGACAGGTCTTTGTACGCTAAAAAAAACAAACATGTTGACTAGACATAATAAAATTATGGAAATAATTCCCACCCAAATGATTTGGTTAGATTTAGCAATGATGACTCTTGTTGAGTGAACTAAATGTAAACATGTTTGGTCAACTTAATACATTTGGATTGCTATAAAGCACAAAAATATAAAGCAGGGGATGGGACTCTGTTTTCTGAGCACCTGCACTAACCACTCATTTCCAGTGTTAAATACACATGATTATAATGATTTCAGTAATACAATTCCTTCCCTTTTTCATGAGTGGAAATAATTTCCATAATTTTATTATGTTCACCCAACATGTTTTTTTTTTAAGTGAGGCCTGCAATGGTTTAAATGTTCTTTGTTCTTTTTTGGCCTCTTGGTTGAGATGTTCGTGTGCTCTTGGATTAATTGTGGTAGGTGTGCCACAACTTACTGCTGTTCTATGGTGTCTCAATATGAAGATAATGACTCTGTAGATAATGACATTATTCCCTGGTGTCCCAAAAACTTAGATCCCTTTCCATACAGATGTCAGTCATTTTGCTTTGAAATCATTTTATTTATTTAGCTCCATGCAATGTTTGTTACTTTTTCAGATCTATTAACCTAAAGTTCTACATGTTATCAGAAATGTTTTACCTACAAAATTTTAAACGTCTAGTGGTAATCAAGCCTGGGTGTTGCTAGTGAAACTGAACTAAAAAAGGGGTTATTTATGGTTTAACAAGTGGAAAATTGTATCTTCACATATAACTAGTCTGGCTTTTTTACCTTTATAAAAACCACGATTTAAAATATTCTGCTTGAATTTACTTGCCTGATACAAAAACATCTTATCTGAAGAAGGATGTGGAACAGAGCAACAGAAATCTAGTCAGGCAAACATATTTTATGGTACAGTACATTGATTGCTTTCAATAAAAGAAAAAGCTCAGATAACAATTTCCTTTAGAAACACAAAAAAAAATCATCATTTTCTTGTTATCCTCTATTAATCCCAGTTAACCTAATCAGTTAATTAAACTATACGCTTCCTTGAATACCTTAAAGGCCGGGTGACTTAATATTATCTGTCTGTATTCAGATACGACAGAGGTTTCTGTCTTTGAACCAGGGCATCTGAGGAGCAAAATTGCGAAATCCATAAATTATTCTGGATTAATTTTGCCTCCATTATTAAATAGCTTAATAATGATATTTATGTTATTTTTGACAAGGATATCTCCCTTCAAAATCTCATATGAAACATGTTTATTGGACTTTCTTGTTCCACCTGCTACAATTATCAGTACACAATGTGTACAATACTATTTATTCTATATTGTTCTTACTACCAAGCTTGAGTATTGGAATTCCTTATAACCATCAAAAATGTATGTCATATACAGGCATTTACTGAATCTAAATATACTATCTAATATTGGATCATGTTAGGCAGTAATTCTTTTAACTGAACTGAATGAATTTGAACTGAATTGGAGTGGATAAGACTTGATATAAATTGGACCTGTCTAAAAGTTAAGTTCCTCAGCAATTAAATCCCCTCTATGGAGGATGATAGTGTGTATCTATATATAAATTTATATATCTATGTATATGCACATATGTATATTTTCCTTGAGCCTTTAACTGGAATGGTTTTATAATATTTCAGTGAAAGTTCTACCCAGAGAGCTTCCCTCCTCTTGGGGTCAATGAGACTTAAGGCTCCTGTGTGCATGTAGTGAATTCCTGCTAAAGTATGTGGTAATCTGACAGGTGGGCTCATAATGTCTGGCCCCTAAGGGTATACACAGACATTTAAACGTGTTGCTGTAATTGCTCATGCATTAAGGTTGTCTTCGCTTTTGTCTGTGCAGGTCCATCAGACACAGGGGGGTGTTGGGAAGCCTGTTTCTTTGTCTGTGGTAATACAGCCAATTCATACTGACGTCATTGTTCTCTTCCTCAACTCGTCTTGTTCCACACATATATTCAAATATGCAGGCATCTGTTTTCTGCACACCTGTATTTAAATGCGCTGAATTTAGAGTTGATCAGTTTTCTCTGAAATGTACGCATCCGATAAGTGAAGGGACAAAAAAAAAAATAATGAGATTGTTATTACTACATTGTGCACACATAATTTAATCGTCCATAGACAGTGGCATGCTTTGCATGCATCTGTCTTTGTGATTTATGTTTGTATGCATGTGTTTGCGTGCAGAACTTCATTTCCAACATCTGGCACTGCCATGATTGGTGTGGTGAGCCCTCAGGCCTTTTCATAGGTGATAGATGACACCTATCACAACCTGTCAGCAGGGATCCAGCCAACCAATTCGCCAGCCAACCAGAGGCCTGCTGTCCTTTATCTTTGCTGCAGAGATAAGCACAGAGATGCAGGGCATTGCTGTTTATGAGCATAAAAATGTAATCTAGACCATTTTACTCCAATTGAAAACTTTAAGAATCCTTTAAACCTGATTCCTCTTTTCTGAAATTATTTTTCAGAAAGTTTTAACGTATATTTACTGAACAAAGTAGGGAAACAAATAAACAATTTCATATTTCAGTTGCAAAGGGTCCTGCACTTTGCATGCTTTCTTAAGCTGTGGCTTGTAAATCAACGTCACAGTGAATGAGAATGAGGATTATAACAAGATTTCTTCCATGTCCAGACGAGGTGTTTCAGTGGTGTTCAGGAGCAGGCTGTGCTTTAGCAGCAACAAAAAACCTGCCAAGCATCTTCTCTCCTGACTCTGTAAGTGAAAAAAACAATTGGAAGCCATCTGTTGGAACATTTTCCTTGCTTTGACTATTTGTGTTTAATAGATTTGATGAGTAAACAGGTTTTGTATCACCCAATGTCAAGATCTGTCATGATGATTGAACCTTAACTCGCATAAAATATGATTATAATGGAGAGTAAAAGAGAATCATTAAATGTTATGTGTTAATGGTGGAGCTTTGCCGTAACTAGACTGCTGCTTGTATCTGACTTACTTTAATTTTTAGCCTATAAGCTACCACTTTTTTCACATGCTTTCGACCCTACAGCCTATACAATGATGTGAGTACTTAATGGATTTTTACTGGCTAAAGGCCTCTGTGGGGCACTGTAGTAGGGAGCGAGAAAGTGAGACATGTGGGTAAAGATTATGGCCAAAGAAGACACTACTAGGTAGTTTTCATGCACACACCCTAAGCTTGGAAAACACACAGATAAATGCATATAATACAGCATGTGACACCTGATAGGCCTGGACGATATAGAAAAATATCATATTGATAAAGAGAATAGTCAAATTGATTGATATCGTAATTATTGATAACTATCAAAAAATTTAGAAAATTAATTTTAAGTGCATCCATGTTCATCTTATGCTATTGTCTTATAAAAAAAAGAAAAAAACAAATAATTAAAGGTCTCATTTACTGGTGTTTTTATAAATTTTTCAGTGTTCTGTGGTGTGAAAGAATGCCGTCTGAGTCGGTTTCTGTCAAAAATAACAAAAAAATCCCAGTGTATTTCATCTTATGCCAGTTCAGTGTGGGAGTGGGCGTGGAAACTCAACAAGATTTGGGGACTTGCTCATTAAGATTAATGACATGCAAGTTTCCGTCCTCTGATTGGCTAACTGTAACACTACTCTTACACTGTGTCTGTTCACTAAAATCAGTAACATGAGACAGAAATGGTGCCGGTATTTCGCATAAGACGGAGTTTATCACCCAGTTTACACAGCATTACCAAACAAGACCGGACTCCGACACATGACCGGCCACAGGAGGACTTTGGCATCAAAGCTACACAACCACCACAATTTTTTTTTTTTTTTTTACATAATTCAAGGTTTGTAAGATCGAAAAACAAATTAGGTTGACCTGAGGAAATCATTAAATTAGAAGAAAAACAATGTTATTAACCATTATCATGATGCTTTTTTATCTTTTAAACATTTTATTACACTTTATTATATTAATGGTTCAGACATTTGGTTTAGTTTGTGTGTAAAAACCGGGTCAGTAAAGCTGAATCTAAATCAGTTTATTTGCAAATGCTAAAGCTAACCAGCTACTTATCGACGGCTGAGTGTAGATGGTGACCAAAACACCAGAGGCAAGTCCAGTGACTAGGTGCTGAAGCCAGCAGGTCTTTACACCTTTTGTGTTTTTGTTGCTGGGGTCCTGCTTAAGACAACTTTGCTGATATTAGTTTTTCCTGTATTTTGTTTTGTTCATTATTGTTACTTTTAGTGTTAATGTGCGTTGCGGATCGGTTCAAAACTGGACACATCATGTACCGGTTAGTGAACCACTGAAACTTTTTTTGGGGGACAATTTCCTCTGCCGCTTCTTGCTGCAACATCTGTTGCAGCTCAAGTCATTTGCTCATGAGAGAACGCCCTTAGAACTTGGCAAGCATAAGAAAAACTGCTGTAATAATCTTCACTTTTTCCAGATTTATGAAGTTCTTTCTATAATTGTGAAAAAACATTGTTTTTCTAATATTAGAATGATCTCTCTTTACATAAATTAAATTCATACAGCGCTTGTATTGTGCTACATAACTATTCAAAAAGGAGATCCACACTAAATTGTATCCTTTGTCGACTGTTGCGCCCCTAATCAACAGATAGAAATATTTTAAAGAGCCGTTTTTTTCTATAGATTAAGGTGCCATGACTACATTGTGCTGTTAAATACCTTATCGACACACTCACTGAAGCAGATACATAGAAATTTACTCTGCTTAAGCTTTCTCATGTTAATGGATTAACCAGGGTGCCCTGTATGAGATTTGACAAAGTGCCGACTCAGGGCCACAGTGGCTTTCCTCATGCCTGATAATAATTGATGGATGACTGTGGTGCAGGACACTGACAGCCTGGTTGCCTGGCCTTTACCCTCTGCCAGCTCAACCCTTACATGGGAGAAATAGCCAATTACTGTGACTCCTATTGAAGATAATAAGCTGATGAGCAATTGGCTACTTTGGGACATTGGAGAACCTTGTAGATGGAGAAAGGATACGTTTTGTTCGGTACAGCTGCCTCTGCTGCAGCTGGAAGTCCTGTCTACCGAACACACAGGAAAAGTAGGGGTCAGCTAGCTATTCTCTTCCTCAAACTATACTGTCTCACATGCTTAAAGTTTATGGTCCATGATACGGTTGTGTTATACAGGAGCTAATTTATAGAAATAAATCCCCCCGTTAGAAGCTGTTAAATGGGTAATGGAAACAGCAGCAGCCATACATTCTCAGGGAAACATTAAACACCATTTTTGCTGGGGTATGAAAAGTCATAAGCTGCCTGGCGAGACAACGCTAGTCAGCCAGAGAATATTGACAGAACAATCCATCTTTATAAAAGACAGCAAACAATTCCAATATATTTTCTGAAATCACATTATCAGAGGCAATATACGATTACAGCTAAATATATACAGGAGACTTATAGGTGGACACAGATAGAGGGAATCCAGCGGGGTGTTATTCTACGGTGAGACATCACAGATAAAAAGATGAGCAGTCTCTCCTCATGAATAGACAAGTTATTTTCCTTTCATGCCAATGTCTAGGACTGTTTGTTGATATTTGCAGCAATATCTCTAATAAACATTCTGCCTAGAAATCTAATATTCCCTTATTTTCTAAAACTCTTGAAAAATATTCTTATCCTAATTTAAAATGTAATAATCTATGTGAAGAGTTTGTCAGGTCACAGAGCTAAACTGAAACAGCACTAATGAAAATCACTAATGATATTTCTTGGCCTCATAGAATGGACATGTATCTATACTTGCACTGCTAGATCTCAGTCCTTCATTAATACAGCTATCACAACATTATTTTACAGAGGTTTGGACTTGCTGTAAGGATTGATGGAACAGCACCAGGCTTGTTAAGATAATTGTTTTCCCTTAAATAAGACAGTTTGTTTAGAAGTCAATCCAGACGTGGACTCAGATGAAATGCTGGAGGGAATTTGGAGGATTTGCAGTTGATTATGGCATTTCTTTTTTGGTCTTGCCCATTCATCCAGTACTTTTGGTAAGTTGGTTTGGCAAGCCTGAATTTATCTGTTGGTATAACCTTTATACGTGTATACCTAAGGAATATTGATGAAAGCATGTATAAATATTCCAGCTACCTTCTGAAAGTCACTCCAGCATAAAGTAACGGATATACACATTTTCTGGTTGAGCATTTCGACTACTCTATTTATTCAAAAAGATTTAGGGAAATGCAAATGGATAAAAATGCTGCTTTTATCTCACCAATATGACAGGGTGTTAATGAGTCTTCCAGTTTATAGATAAAACCTACTTCAGGCCACTGTGCAGTGGGGTAGAGAAAGTATTCAGACCCCTTTAAATTTTTCTCTTATTGTTTCATTGCAACAATTTGATTAAAAAATATAGATATATTTCTCATTAATGTACATTCAGCACACCATCTTGACAGAAAAAAAAAACAAATGTTGAAATTTCTGCAACAAATTTTTCACATCTGGATTTGTTGGTCAGCCATTTTCAGGTCTTTCCAGAGATGCTGAATTGGGTTTTGGGGTGGGTTCCAGCTTGTTCAGTCAAGAATGGTCTGAGTTGTTCCGAAGCCACTCCTTTGTTATTTTAGCTGTCTGCTTAGGGTCATTGTCTGTTGAGAAGGTGAACCTATGATCCAGTCTGAGGTCCTGAGCACTTTGGAAGAGGTTTTCTTCCAGGAATCTCTGTACTTTACCATGTTCATCTTTCCTTCAATTGCAACCAGTCATCCTGTCACTGCAGCTGAAAAACACTACAGCATGATGCTCCCAGCACCATGTTTTATTGTAGGGTTTGCATTTGGCTGGTGATGGGAGGTGCCTGGTTTTCTCCACAAATACACAAATATACAAATACTAATATTCTTAGATTTAACACACAAAAAAATCAGTCTTGGTCTAATCAGACAGGAGAATCTAATTTCTCATATTCTGGGGGTCCTTCTTGAGTTTTTTTGGCAAATTCTATTCAGGCTCTCATATCTTTTGCACTTAGGAGAGGCTTGTGTCAGGACACTGCCATAATGCCGGACTGGTGGAGGCTTGCAGTGATAGTTGACTTGGTGGAACTTTTCCTGTCTCCCTAGTTCCTACCTGGAGCTTAGCCACAGTGATCTTTGGGTTCTTCTTTACCTCTCTCACCAAGGCTGTTCTCCCACAGTTGTTCAGTTTGGCTGGATGCCAGGTCTCGCAAGAGTTCCGGATAATTCCAAACTTCTTCAATTTGAGGATTATGCCAAATCGAATTCAAATTCAATTTGAAGCCATAATTTCTCAATAATCAAATGTATCTACAGCAGAAAGCCATTGTGATTCAAAACCACTGGCTCTATGTATTTTAGATCTAGGTGATTCAGTACAATGAAATGTCTCTGTTGGGTGACTTCATCAGTGTTGCCACCTGTCTCTGACAGAAAGTAGCTGGATTTGACCCAGAAAGTCACTAGATGTCACCAGATGAAATCACAAAATAATTAGCATATTGATGACATCATCAATGTGGCAGTATTTTATAACATTCAAAGGAAAGTTGGTGTAATGAAAAAAAGCAGAATGGTACATAAAGGAGAAAAAATATTAGATCTAGATTAGGATATTTTTTATATAAATTGAATAATAAATAATTTAAACAGGGGAAACACTACTGGGAAATGTGACTTTGGTCTTTAAGATGAGACAGTGGAACATATTATATAATTTTGCCTAAAGGATACTGTTGAGAGAAGTGAACCTGTACGAAATTTACAACTAGACATTCTTTTAAAATATTTTTTTTCTAAAAAGGTTCTAAAAAAAATTAGATATCTTAAGAAGATGAAATTAATGGAGTCATTATAGTTTTCATTTGTTTTTTTAATACTTTGTAAAAATAAGTAGGGCATATTTAGTGTGCATCAAACATTGCTTGCCAACCGCCATTAAACATACTGTAGGTTTATGTCTTATGTTAATTGGTTTTTGGCGGTGAGAAATATTACTAGATTTGTGAGCTGGTGGCAGCAATAAATTAGACAGTAGCAGCCACCACTGAGATCCCTGTGTAAGGTCTTATATAGACAGGTGTGTGCCTTTTCTATCCAAGTCCAATCAGTTTAATTAAACACAACTGTAATCCAATGAAAAGACAGAACCTTCAAGGAGGATCAGAAGAAACAAACAGCATGTGAGTTAAAGACGCACTACATAACCGTGCATAACCGTTTTTAATTTGCCTGGATAAAGCCAGTGCAGCTTCTGCTTCAACTTACTGTGTTAATTCTATTTTCATTCTATAAAATAGAACTACTGGCTTGTCCCTATCCGTTTGGCTATGCTTCTTTCCTGCAGAAAAATTCCAAAGAAGTCACCGATGTCACAAACTCTGTACTCTGATTTTCCTTAATATATAAAGTACTCCTGAATAAGTACTTTTTTGTGGTTATGTTTATGTTTGCCTGTTTTTTTCCCTCAATCCCAAGTGAGTTGCAGCAGATTGCTGCACACACTGAACTAGGCTGTGATAGAGGTTTTTTGTTAAAAGTGACTCATTCCTTTCAAATGTCTCCACATGGTGGTTTATGATGAAAAATCACTGCAGAGTAAATGTCTGAATGATTTGACTGTGTGTCCTTAGTTGGATGGTGTTTTTTGTTTTTGTTTGTTGTTGTTTTACCAACTGACATTAAATAACTGAATTTGATTTAAATGTAATTTAACTAAGATAGAACTAGAATGTATTAATGAATTTCAATCTGACTATTTGATTTCGGTTGATCTGATTATATAGTTTTGAGTAAGAGTCGGATCTAATTTTCTTGTAAAATATTTTGAGAGACATGGAATGTTATTGCTGCTGTAAGTATAATCAAATGAAATCTTCAATTCTTTTATTAACAGTTCTTACATTCTCCATCTTCTGTTTTACTCTTTCATTCATGCATATCATCTCTGTCCTTTCTACAGTTTTTACCTGTTTTTTTTTCTCTCTCTCTAGTGTTTGTAGTCTGACTATGCTCAAACAAAGTAATATTGTTTGATGTTATGAACATTTTGCTTTTAAAGAAGAGGGAGAGTGGACAAAGCTTTTCTTTCTGTATCTGCTAATTAAATGCAGCAGGACTCCCACTCCAATCTACTTGAGATGCTTTAATTGGAGGCAAACAAAAATTTGATCTGGACATGGATGCATTGCTACTTCTCATAGTTTTTATGTTTTTCTATTGGAATTCATTCATAAAGGAAAGAAAAAAACACTAATTACCATCCACCTCTCAACAAGGCAGTCATTTTGTTTCTTTTTAATATATTCTGCTCACATAAGATATGCTCAGACATTAGCTCTTTAAAATGTGCTTTCTACTTTTATTTCCCATGTGCACAAACTCGTGTGTGTGTGGTTTTCAAATCTAATTCAATCCACTTAAAAGTTCAAAGATAAACTTGCCCTTGACATCTGTCTATCAGATGAACAGATTTGGTCCCCTGTTGCTTTACACAAGTTGTGCATGATATACGGATGAATTAGTGGTGACTAATACTTTCAAGTTGTTCTGAAATATATAATAACAAATATTTAATTGGCTAAAAGTCAAACATCAATTCGAATATTCTTAAACTGCTACTGTGGATAAATAAACCCTAAATCTTCTTAGTATGAGATAAACTTTTAGTAATTTACTTGCTGCAGAGGCCAGTGTTTATTTACCCCTTAGTTCAGTTTAATTTACACTACAAGATTATTGTAAAAAAAAAAGTTTAATGAGAGTTTTCATTGACTTTATGTAGCATAAAGTAATGTGTCCAACGACCATTTGTTGTTCCGTCTTGCTACTCAGTTTGTTAAATAAAGGCACCAACACATAAGAAACAGCTTAACAGAGTGCTGTGGTGTGGAAACTAATGGAGTAGGAACATAAAGTGTGACCTGTTTCATGGCTTTACTTATATCATGCATCAATATCAAAATAACAATGAATTTTAATCAATATGGTGACTGTTCAGTTCAATTCAATTCAAGCGAATTGTATTGCTGTAGGATAGTCTCATGAAGAGGATGTTCAGGGTTTGTTCATAATCTTTTTATTTTATGAAGAATCCTTCTTTGCATCATCATCTCCAGTTATAAACCATGTTAGTTTAGCGTCGGTAAGAGGTTTTTTCCCCTTTGTTATAAATTAAAGCAATTTGATCACGGTACTTTTGTTTTTGTATTTGTTCTAATTTCTATTTTGATCACTTTAAAGTACTGAACAAACTAACAAAGTGGTTCAGACTTGAGAAATATTTAATAGGTTGCAGGAGTTTTAAGACAACTTTTCTGTTTTGCTGTAAGCACAACTGATATTTCACTTACATGTTTAGTATTTAGGAACTGACTTAAATCATTTCCCAAACTTTTTTTTAACTCCAAAATTTTTTAAACTAAATTGCATTTGGACTGCACATATGTTGCATAAATAATAAAAAAGGAAAGCTTGAAGGAAAGAACAATAATCATAGAAACATAGAAGCCCAAAGGACAAAATCTGCCTCATAGAAATAAAGTGAAAAAATCTGATTTTTTTTCAGCCTGGCCTGGACTTGTTTTCATCGTCAAATTTAAACAAAATGATTAAATCATGAAAATTCTCATAATATTATTATTTTTTAATCTTTTCATTTTAAACAATTGTAGATAAGAAGTCAGAGGAATTGCCTGAGTGACCAATACTTTCTCTGACTATAAAGAGAATGGAGTTAGGCTCTCCCTCTCTCTTCTACTGCTACATATTCAGGTGGCTGAAGTAACACCCCTATGATTTTTCTCTTGCCTAAAAGAAAGAATTTGAGCTACAGAAACAAAAACTTCAGGACCGCTCATCATCCCTCAAGAAAATCAATAAAACTAAAAATTTAAAAATTTGGACTGTCAAACGCTTAAAAATTTCTGTGTAAATAAAAAAACAAAATTGGATGCCATTACTCTTTATTTTTATAAGAAAATAACGGAGAGATCCATGGAACTTTTGTTTTGAACTCGACAGTCACATTTACACGTGGCAGTTTTAATGTCTTTATCTTTTACCCAGTTGTTAAGGTAAACTAACTGGTTAACATTTTCAGAATGTAAAGCAAAACATTAATTTTTAATATCGGACAACCCTGAGCATCCTCTTCATGGTGCTTTCCTACAACGGCAGAGGGTTTTTAGTCAGAAGCTTCAACAGTTGTGCTGCAACACAGACTTCTATTATAGAGGAGGAAACACTGAGCTGTCTCTTGAGATACTGATTCACTGGGTGTACCTGTGAGGGCACCACAAAAGGCCATTGAGATTATGAGAGGATATGGGTCAGAGAAAAGGCTATTGTATTTCCTCTGCTCTTTATTTTTTTGCCACAGCTGCTGATACAGGTTTTGATGGTGATATGAGGAGGGACATGCATGTGTGTGCGGTCTCCTATAAAAAATAACAAATACAAATAGGGTAGAGCTAAACAAAATATATAAGAAAACATAAAATTTGGATATCACTTGTCCTTATTCAACTTCACTGAAATTAAATGTAATATAAACTTAGTTATCAAAAGTCACAATTTCAACATTTTCCTAGAGTAAAGACTTAGCAGATCAAACTCTCCGGTTCATCAAGTTACCATCAATGTAAACAGTTAGGAATGAACACAAAGCTCTTATTGTGAAGGTCTACAGTGCTATCTCTGCTAATGAGTTTTCACTAATTTAAGTCCAAAAACACCACTTTAACTGAATAATGTGAATTTCAATGCAGCTGTAACACAATGAAATGTACTGAAACTTTACAGTGAATCAATCAAGATAATGACAGCATATTTGTAATCTTTTTACCATGACAGGGGGGGTGTAGGGAGCCTACAACTAAAGCAGATGGAAACAAGTAAGGACAATTCCCACAATAACTAATAAACTTAATTATATCAACTCAAACCCATCACGTCAATGATAATACATTGTCTGGTCATTTAAGCACAGACACACTTGAAAGTTTTTGTGGTGCAGCACAGAACCGTCTTTCACTATCCAATTGTAGTTGGGTCTGCAATTGTGTTTAGTGAAGGAGAACTGTACGCGGCATCGGCTGAATTTTGGGATGAACAGGTCTGTATTCTGTGCTTGCGTTAATTGTGTTAAAAAAATGATCTTGTTAATTGTATGAATTAATCTAGATGTGTTAAGATGTTATGTTTGACAGCCCTAGGAATTTTTTTTTTTTCAGCAGTAGGAATACTTGTTTGTTTTCAATAAAACCATTGAGTTATCTTACACATTTAAAGTTTTATGTGTAAATATTTGAAAACAGTCCATAAATGCAAGCCAGTCCTTCATCAGCTATCCTTAAGTTTTAAAAATATTAACTCAAATAAAATTGATGAATAACTGTGAGTCCATATGTTCTCAGCATTGTTTTTGCAATGTAATGATCCTATGCATATTCTGACAAACTGAAAATTGCAAAGGATTGGCAAGATAATTGGTTCTTTTACTAATACAGACTTATAACTGGCTTTTCATAAAGTAAATGAAAACACTCCAGTGTCTTAGTTAAGGAATTATATTTTTTCTGTAATAGTGTAAACTGTAATGGCCTTCATGCAATGCATCGTTGGCCAACATATAAGCCACTGATGGAGTGATTGACATGGGCAATGGGGCCTGGGATTGGAGATGGCTGTGCAGAGTATTGGTGTACAGAGAGTTGTGCTCCCTTCATTAGACAGGCTGGGGGAATGCCCTGTCGACCCTACACTGACCCCTCCAACACAATTACAACCCACAGGCCTGGCGCCGGTTATTGATGCCCATTACTGACATGAGCAGCTGCTCTGGGTTACACTCTAACTCATAATATTAGCTACACTGTGGCAGACTCGGTGAACTATGAAAACATACATGTGTCCTTGTGACTAAATGATCATGATTCCATTTTGGAAAGAGAGACAGATTTTATGGCATGCATTTCATACACCAGTGTATGGTCTGACCTGTACTGGATGTTAGGAACAAAAATTACATCAGTATTTCTCTGTTATAAGCTAATGAAAAAAAAATTAGTGAGTCACTTTGGCTACACTGCCAAGGCCAAAGCTGATGTTTGATTTAAAAGTCCTAAAAATATGATCATAAACCTAAAACATTAATGTATTTGATCATACACCAACTTAGTAGCAAGATTTATCAGACTCAGCGCTCTTGAACAGTTTATTCCAGTAAGCAACCACATCCACATCCATCCATCCATTTTCTGAACCGCTCAATCCTTGAGAGGTTGCGGGGGGGCTGGTGCCTATCTCCAGCTGTAAACGGGCGAGAAGGAGTACATCCTGGACAGGTCGCCAGTCCATCGCAGGGCAACACAGAGACAGACTGGACAGCCAACCATGCATGCACACACTCACACCTAAGGACAATTTAGATTTATCAATTACCCTAACAGTCATGTATTTGGACTGTGGGAGGGAACTCACACATCCACAGGGAGAACATGCAAACACCATGCAGAGAAACTTCTTCTTGCTGTAAGGCAACCGTGCTAACCACTGCGCCACTGGGCAGCCCTTAAGTAACCACATAAGAGACCCAAATAAAGTTATGTCACAGCCACATAAATATAAAAAAATTCACCAAATTATTTCAGGTCAATTGTAATTAACTGACCAAAAAATATTTTTCTGATAATATTAAAATTAAATTCTGTTAATTTAGGTACCAATTAACCAATTAACAGCTGGTGTCATCTTTGGGTAGTTTACTTTGACAAACTGTTCATCTAAATCATCTAAATTATATAGAAATTAATTTAACCCAACTTCAGTGCAAATCAAACCAGCTAATTCAAATATATATCTGTAGAAAATTATGTTATTTCCAGGAAAGGAACATATGATTCAAAAAAGCTCCTGGAGTTGTCCTGGAGTACAAAATATTATCAAACTGAAGAATAAAAAAAAAAAAACATTGATTTGAGGAGCTAATGGTAAACTCATCCATTGATTGTTTGAATCAACAAACATTCAATTCAAATATATATTTTTAAACTTTTGGAATGCAGAATGGGAAAAACAAATCTTCACATGGTACACCCTAAAAATTGAGAATGGAATGACTTTAATGTAGTTTATGAAAGCGTTTAGACGTGCCATTAGATATTGGAATTTTGCAGACCACATAAAGGGATTTAGGGGATCTTCCAGGAAGATTGGAACGAACACAAGAGAAAGCATCATCAACAACTAACAAAAGTACCTTCAGCAAGTTGGATCTCACATCTCTGAACTTCTCTTATTTTCTGTGCATTGTACTTTATGTGTGTGTGGTGTGCTCCTAAAATGTGCTTTACTATTGCATTTTTGTTGTAATTACATGTCTGTAATTGTTCTGCAGGACAAACTGTAACCCGAAGCTTGTCTTTAACTTCTTATTACCCCCAGCAAGTTGGCAATAAGAGAAAGTTCAGCCTATTGATTTTTCTTCACCTTTTCTTATGGAAACTGAAATTGTACCCTCCTTCTCACTTCACAGTTGATACATTCTGATCAACTTTGTAGCCTGTGATTCAAATGATGCTTGTCATACCAACCCTTTTCCAGATATGTTATTTTTTATTTATTGATATATATGATTTTATACATATATTTTTGTTAATTTTATTTAATCTCATTTCAACTAGAAATGGATGAGAATCAAATATGAAAGTCAATAAGACATATCTGAAAAACAACAAAAACTAAAGAGTTTTGTTGGCTGAAGCTTCAGTTTAGATTCATTTAAATGAAATATTGCAGTCTCTTAGAAGCAGAACACGCAAGAGCAGTCTTTAATGCAGCAAAACCATTGAACACTGCTAAGCTATAATGTATTTACTGCATTTCTTTTAAATAGTATCCGCTTCAGATCCAGTTTTTATGGTCTTATGTGTTATTCCACAAACTCATCGAAATGTTTTAATTGATTTGTTTATTTATTTTGTTCTTGCAGTTCTCTTTTAGTATTTCTGATTTAAAAGAACGTCTGGAAATGTAAGTGTTTATTGCATTTTATTATATGAAATATTCTTATATTTCAGTGTTTTTATCAAAAAAGTAAGACTGGATTGTTTTCCTGCAAGGTTGTTATACATTTAATATTTTTTGCTGTAAAAATATTGCATTAATATTTCCCAGATCTCAATGCATTCAAATATTGGACAATTCATGAATTATACAAATTAGCAAGTAGTTTTTAGCACAAATAATCCATCACTTTGGCCAGTATTGCCACAGATGAAGGTGTTTTTTCTTGACATTTATATAAGGTTTATTAATTAATTTACTACCAAAATGTAGCCCCAAAAAATCAATTTCAGGATTAGATTTACCAAGATAAAAATCTTAACTCTATGTAATTCATGTCAGACTGTTTCTTCATAGCAACCAACAGCCTTCCCCAAATATCCAGAAACTCCTCAGTTTCATCAGCAGATAAAATCACTTAAGATGTTTTAAAATATGTAATTCATATAGAAATTCATATAATTACAAAATAATTGCCCAAACATTAAACCCTTTGGCACACCATGATACATTTCAGGGATTTATAATGTATTGAATTTATCTGCACACAATAAAGTCTGGATTCTAAATACGTGAAGAGCTAGCCATGGGTAAGTGCTTTAATTCCATATTTTTGTAGTTCCATTTCAAAGCAACTTGCAATCAGTGGTTTCAAAAACGTATTTTCTTTTGTAGTGCTGTATCTAGCTTAGTATCATCAAACAAACCCAGACTGCTGTGTTTGCTGTGTTTGCTAACTTTGTTATGGTTCTCAAATCAAATCAGAAACAAGGAATCCCTACAAGGAATCAGTGTTAATAAAGGGGAGACCCTATTAATCAGCCTGTTTTCCTGCTCAGTGATGGAGGATGCTCACGTCTGGAAAAGTAGCCTCTGAGATCAGTAAATTATGGATAATGACATAAGTGGGAGGGTCACCAGCAATGATAAAGTCAAGAGATTCCCTTACTAGTGTGGTGTCAGTTAAAATCATTAAATGGAGAGTCCTTAAAATGGACTGGAAACTGTAGATAGCAATTAAGAGCAATTACAAATGACCAGACAAAGACAAAGCTGTGCTTAGCTGCTATTTAAACCTCAGAACTACTTCAGGCTGTGTCACAAATTGTGAGAACTGTTAAGAATCAATGGGATGGATGGCTTGATATAATCACACCTGTGTGATTTTGTGGAAACATTAATGTTGGAGTACGATTAAGTAGCAAAGCTAAACGACCCCCCGCATCAGCAGGCGAGTTCATGTTTAATCTCTCCAATCACAAGAAGATCAGTGGCGGAAACCTGCAGGTTGATGTTGTGGACAGAGGAGAAGATGAATCACAAATAAAATCCAAACTGAGGAGATTAGACCAATATCAAAATGGACCACAGAGCAGAATATCTCCACAATCAGGCATTCTCTCTTATCTGACTTGTGTTTATCTTCCAGGAACATCTAGTCAGTAAGAAAAATAATAATAGGCCTCTTGATTATAACCCAACAATGGACTACAGTGTGAAATATATAAAGTTTGCTTTGAGATGTCAAGAAACTTTGGGTATGCTGTGTCCTGTTGTTTTAAAGATATGCCTAATTTCTGCTGCAGCTTGTTGCAGAAGTTTTAGCCAGCTCCATGTGTTTGCTACAGCTGACCTCTCTGCTCTAGCCTTGGGCAATTAGTCCACAAAATATCTGACTGTAAATTTCCCGCTGGAAGGGTTTAGCAGGGCCACAGCAAGGTGAGCCCCACAATGAGGAACTGAACACACTGTTTGCTAACAGCATTTTTATGATATGAGGAGGTGAAGCAGGTATGGATGGAGGCAAGGATGGTTCTATGGGCTCTCTGAGAGAGAAGTGGTTTCTAGATTGCTGAAATAGGAAATGTTCCACATTGTGAGGTTCATTTTCAGTCTGGCATGAAACAATCAGCCAATGGAGCAAATGCGAGGCAGATAATTTTAAGGGTCAAGACAATGAAAACTTGCATATATATATATACTAAATTCCTTACAAGAGTCTCTATTTTAAGCTGCAGTCTTGTTTAAACAATGCCTATGTTGCCAAATAATCAGTTTAAAAGTGTTCTTCAATGCTTTTTAGCTATGTGTTGTTCGCCAGCTTGAAAATATCTTTATAGGAAGACTTCTTAAATACAATGGGGCAACAACTAAAGATGTTGTTCCTGTTTTAATTTAGAAATAAAAGTGTGAAACCTCAACATGTCAAGCTTAAGGAACTAATTTTCATATTTTGGGCTTAAAATGATATGTGACCTTTGCAGTCGCTGCACTCCTCTGGCAGCCATCTCCTTGTCATCCCAAAAGTCAGGACACACACTCATGGTGAGGCTTCTTTCCAGTATTATGGCCCTCATCTTTGGAATTGGCTGCCAGAGGACCTCAGGGCCTCAGAGAACGTTCATGTTTTCAATATCTGTCTCAAGACACTTTGTCAGCCGAACTTTTAACTGGTTATTATTTATTAGTATCTATTTATGTGATCTGCATGTTGTTCTTGATTAAATGTCATGTGTTTTCTACTATAAATTCAAAGTTTTATTAGTGTTAAAATTTTGTCAGTGTTTTACTATTTCATCTCATATTCATCTACTGTTTATTGTAATATTTTAACCTGTCATTTCAGTATTCCTTCTAGTGTTTCCTCTGTGGGAGCCCTCTGTCTTGGCAGCCTAGGTGCTCTCCAGATAGCGCTTGGATGGAGGTCTCAGTCTTCCCTCCTCTGGGCACCTGGGGTGGTGCCTTGGCTCCTACTGTTGCTCCATCAGCTCCGCTGATGGCATTTCTTTACCTGACCTAGCTCATTCGTACTAAGCCCATTGTCCTTGTTTACTGTTGCTTTTAAGTGTGTGTGTATGGGAGATGAGTTGGGGGGAGGGGGGGTTATGTGATCATTATTTTAATTCTGGGGAGAAATGACGGTAATGTGGTTTATGTGGGGTCATTTTAATCTGTAAAGCAGTTATAGATGCAATTTTATATGAAAAGCGCTTTATAAATTATTTGATTCATTGATTGAAATATGTTGGGATTTTAATATTGCAGGGTCTGATGCACTGAATAGACACCACAACGTGTACTTTTTTCATGGATTAGTATGATTTGGTTACAAGATTCTTTTTACATGCTTTTCTAAAACTTTCAAATGAAAAATGCTGGTCATTAAAGCACATCCAGCAGGCAAAATAAGGGCTATTTCAGGGGAACAAAGATTGTATGTGCATGGACTATGAAAGATAGTGTTGTTTTTTCTCATAACAATTGGTTGATTTGTAAATATTGTCCACCCTTTGTTTAATCAGCTGTGTGCTGCGATGTGGAAACTATTCCCAGAGAGGTCATCTCCAGTATATTAACAGAGTCCTGGCAGCAGAGAATACCTCAAATCCTACTTTGATAAAGAAAAGAGGGGCGATGTTGTCCTACACTGATCCTAAACCTTAAAATATTGTTCATTCAGTGAACACACACACACAACCTCCTGTCTTATTTGGGCTTTTAGTTAGGGGTACATGGCCATTTATTGCATTTTATGTTTCTTCAGGTCTACACAATGGGGATCACCTGTGTAGATTTAATATATTAAAATATCCTTACAAACACAGCTACCTTCTATAGGATGTGCTACTGGGCATCAAGCATAACTGTATTGTTGTATTACATGCTATGTGATATCTCACATGATGGGTAAGGATGCCCTGCAGCAATGTGAATGCTTTCAGGCATTAAACCCAAATCAATGAAACACTACATCCATGATGTATAATCTCATTAAATGGCTGCTATTAGAAAAATATGGCCTTATGTGATTAAATGGTA
This sequence comes from Apricaphanius iberus, assembly GCA_028564705.1. Lineage (NCBI taxonomy): Eukaryota > Metazoa > Chordata > Actinopteri > Cyprinodontiformes > Aphaniidae > Apricaphanius > Apricaphanius iberus. The sequence goes on from JAPXFQ010001222.1 coordinate 477,879, forward strand.
CTTTTGACCGCTGTGTAGATTCAGAGCTCTTATTTTATTGCTTGTTGGCTATGGTTTGTTTATCCTAATCGATGCTTTTGTGCCTGTGAAATTTATTGATACTGCAGCAATTCCACCAAGTGCGTAAATATGAATAAATTAGATGGCTTTCAAGGTTTTGTTTTTTTGCCTATGTTGAAACTTTATTTTAGCAATGCTTGAGCCGTGGCTAGTAATCTACTGTATTGTTATAGTATAAGACCCTTGTGTAAAAACATCACATTTATGCAAAGAATTTATAATAATTTCATATACCGCTAGATTTAGGTGGATCTAAATCTTAAATTAAACTTTAATGTACTGCGATGGAGTGGCAAGGTGTCTAGGGTGTACCCTGCCTCTCGCCTGTTGACAGCTGGAGATAGGCACCAGCCCCCCCGCGAACCCTGGAGGACTAAGCGGTTCAGAAAATGGATGGATGGATGTACTGCGATTGATTGGCAAGGTGTCTGGGGTGTACCCTGCCTCTTGTCCGATAATTGCTCTGAAACCCTGCATAGACCAACAACCTTGCATATGCCAACCCTACCAACAGACAGTATAGAAAATAGATGAATGGACCTTAATCTACATTTTGATTTAAATTTACCTTTATTATCTGTATTTTAGTATCAGTCTCTACATACAACCCTTATATGTTAATGACATTTAACTCTTTTAGGCAAATTCTTTAAAGTCAGATCAAGCAGAAATGCATCAACGAGCCTTGCTTCTTCCATGTTGATTCAGTTGTTATTTCTGCTGCTCTGTGTGCCTTTTATGCTAATGAGTGGTGCTACTTGCTGAAACATTGTGGTTTGTGGGTGTATGTAGCTGATCCCTTAAAAGGGCTGATTGTGTGTGGAGACACGGCAGCTGAGAGGAGCAAGCAAACAGATTACACCATCAAAGAAAGATCTGGTCAAATTACCCTGATGTTCTGATAGTAGAAACATGGCTATAAAGGAAAAAATTGAATGTATGCATTGAGGTTCTTTGTTGTAAGCTCCATGAAACAGCTATGGTTACTGAAGTGGTATGATGAGACAACGGGCAAAAACCTGTTTAGGAGGTGCCTGCAGACTCAAGCACTTTACCATCTGACATTCAATAACTTGGTGTTGATTGTAACTAGAAAATCAATAGCTCTCATTTGGGATGTAAAATGTTGTGGTAATAGACAGTGGCAGTGTGGGGTCACCTTTGTTTATAGCTTCGAGTTTTTCTTTGCTCAAGAGTGCCAACCAAGAAAGATTTTTAGATTTTACTAAGATCATCAGTCAGAAAGGAACTATTGCAGCATATTGGTTGGATTTTGAAGTACACAAGTCTTACAAAAAATATATTGGCTCTGAGTTTCACAGCCTTTCACATTCTGTCTAAATCCTGTAATTGCAGAAAGTACATATTTTGTTTCTTGTTCTTTTGATCTAGATAACATTTTTGATTAAGATGAATAGCAAAATGGTCAGAAATAATAGACAAAAACATTATATGGTATGTAGTAATCAAACAATATTATCTTCAGTCCCTCCTACACATTCCTGGTGTGTTACCAACAAGGTTAAAATCATTTCACATGGTAGAGTATAAGGAACGATGTCAGAGGGTGTCCTGCTGGTATCTACCACTTACTGACGTTTTGTCTAAGCCCTCTGATAATTTCTATGTGACGTTTTCCCTAGATGCATTTACTAAAATGTAACTAATCACTTAAACTTGATTATTTAGAGATTTTTCCATCACAAAGGTAATGAAGACATGTCACCAAAAGTCTGTATTTAATCTGGTATTTTGCAAAAAGAGATACATTTAGTAATTCTAATAAATTTAACATTGTTAAGTCTGTTTTATTTCAAACTGGGAGGAAAAAAGAAGATCTTTATTTTTCTATGGTCTTTGCACTCTGCTGGAAAACCTGGGCTCATTTACTTTTTAACTGAGAAGCAGGAATCCTGAAATCTCAGAATAAACCAGAGAACAGAGAACGAAAACACAACACTTTGACGAAAATAGAACTAAGCACAAATCATAATGATCTAAATGAAAACTCAAAGAGCATGACAGCCTTTAGGATCAGACACTCTTCAAACATAAACCACATTAACTTTAGCAAACAAAATGAAAGGGAATTCAATTATGTTTACCTCAAATGTTTGATCTGTGTTTTGATAAATTACAATAAAGTCATTTTCCAGCCTTGGGAAGCATTTTCTGCTCATGAAGAAGGTAGAATCACATGAGAAATATGGGAAATCTTCACATTTATGTTTCTCACCCTTGAGGCTAAGAGTAATCTTAGTTTATTATGTATATTCCTCAGTTTGGCTCTTTAAACTACACATTACGTTTTTTGAGTGATATGAATATAATTACATTTAATTTAGCCAGACATATACTTATAGATTTCTCTTTATTATCAAATGTAAGCTACAAGAAATGTAAATTGCCGCTGCTAACTCTAAAACATTATCCATCAAACACTATCATATGCAGCACCCTTAAACCGACGTGCCAACACACCAGCATGCTGCACAGCATGCTAAATCACACACATCTCCCTCTTCCTCTCTTCCCATTTGGTTGCAGTCTGTTCTTGTTTTCTTATCAGGAACACAGAAAATAAGATTCCTGCCCCCTGGGTATCATCATAATTCCCGACTAATCTGTGCGCTGAAAAATAAGCATGTTATCCATCTGCAGGTCTGTTATTACCGCTGGATCCTTGTCCACACACTCCCTGGAACACTACAGCATAGGAAAAGGTTTTGAGCTGATCCTCGAGACACACTGATGACTTTATCCCACCTCTCACAGGAAGAAAAAAGATGCATTGAAAGCAAGGAAGTTAAGAATATCCTAGGAAACAGAGGTGTGTTTGTGCTCACACCAGGTAAGCTCCAGTACTTGGAAAGGCAAGATGAGCAGACATTACAGAACAAATTACAGAGTATAGGAAGGGGATGTGTGGAGGCCTGCTGCTGCATTAATGGAAAGCAAACGAAATATGTTTATCCTTTAAGGCTAATTTCTTTCTCAACTTTCTCTAATTGTTTACCTTTTGCCATACTACCTTGGAGCTATTTTGGGAAAAATAGATAGGCTTATTTGTGAAACTTAAAGCCATATTCACCATGGATTGAAATTACTTTAAGTGTCTTGAGATGACATGTGCTATGAATTGGTGCTATATGAGTAAACAAATTTATTTCCCGGTTGCTGTAGGGTTGATTTTGGGTTCAACGCTGGTGAGACAGTATAAGCTGATGCAACGCAGATTGTTTTAAAGAGTGCTTTGAATTTTTGAAATAGCTAGTTTGAAGTTTAGCAACATCTCTTCATCTTTATCCTTTTCAAAAATCACAAGCCTAGCGAAATACAGTAGTTCTGTGGAGCTCCAAAAAGTTGCACCTTTCACAGTAAGGTATAGCTATAATAATATTGAACAGTTTAAAGTAAAGCTTAAAACTTGATCCCTTAATATTTGAATCTTTATTGTTGTTTGGTTTTTGAAGAATTCTTGTTGTCTGGCAAGTAATGATTTAAACATAACTACACCAGTAACCTAATACTGGGATACTTGTTCATGAACACAAATTATTATTCATAAATTCAGCAAAATGGGCCACCAGCTTCTTAATCTCTAATTAAGAAACAATACTATTTAACCAGACTATCAGTCTATATGAAGGGTGAGTTCTTTTATAAGCTGTATTCAACCGCAAACATGAACGAGGTCCAGAGATTTATCTCAAGTTTAAGGAATTTATTAACAAATTGCTCACATAAACAAAACAAATTCAATCTAGCCTAAGGGAACTATGCTACTAGGTGCTCACTGAAAGAGGATGGATAAATCGCGGACAACAGGAACCAAACAGTACACCGTCACCTCTTACACTGTAACCGTGTATGAGGGAGAGGGGGAAGAGACAGACTGACAGGAAGCTGCTTATCAACCAGGTGTGAAGTTAACCAGAGCATGCGGTCAGCTCCGGACAGACAAAAGAGACCATGTGGTGATAACTAGCTAGCCTTGTGGCTCAAACAAAGGGCTATCAGATAACGGTGTCTGTCTTTCATTTGCTCTTTTTCCAGAACAACTACTTTAGGCAGAGTCCAGTTCGTAGAATTAACACAGCAACAACATAAAACAAACACACTACTTTTGCTTACAAATCAAATAAAACAGGGTAACTTTAACACAAACAGCCAGCTCTGGCAAAACACACATCTTATAATCTAAGTAAAGGAAACTGTGCTCCAAGCCAGATTAAAGAAAAGAAAATAATTTCCAACTTGAGAAGTCCTTCAGTCCAGAGTGGGGGAAGAGGCATTGAAGAAAGGTTATCCTTGGAAAAAAAGGTTAAATCCTTTCACCTGAGTTGTGCAGAGAGGGGAACGAATCGAAACGTTCCGTCCGCCAATCGGGACGCGCTCCTGGAGCCGTGCTTGGTTGGAACGGTGCAGAGAGGACGGGAAAGCAAGGAAGCCCGGGCAGTTTTAGGGCTCAAGGGATGCTGGGAGAATGGGTCCATTTAATATTTGGCATTTCAGGACTGACACAAAATTGTTTACATGTAGGAATGCTAAGGTAAACAAAATTCAACTGAACATCATGACTTATGGGAGATATAGATAGATATAATCCTTTTTCATTGTATTGCTATTTTACTAAGGCAATTGTTAAGTCGTAACTTAATAATACATTTTGATAGAAGAATTTTATCTTTTTTTTTAAATGTTGTTGTTTCATTGTGCCTCACAATTGGGCCCTATCCAAGCAATTTTTTGAGCTGTTTTTTCATTTTCTTTGATGTACTTTTCTAAAATGGCTCAGCTAAAATAGAAAGGAAATAAAGCTAAATTGAACATTAAAATCCTCCATAAGTCATATACATTTCTTTTTCTAATTCTCATGTAAACAATTATTTGTAATCAGATTTGAACAACATCGAAAGAAAATCGCTGTATGTTAATGTGCAAAACAGGATCCTTCCTTTATCTGAAAACTCATGTGAAACCAGGCCTTTTTAAGTCTAATTTGTTCTTAATCACAGGTGGTAAACTCTCTCACGATAAATGGAACTATCCCCCTTTGGCTATTTTCTATTGTCTTCATTTAAACATCTCACAGATACAAAAAGTTGTAAACCAATATTCATTCAGTCACACCCTCTATGTTACCGAAAAAACTAGCAACACATTTGTGACAATGAGATAAATATAAGCAGAAACAATATTTAGCTCCCATACATTGGACTAAACCATTTTGAACTAAAAGTCATCTCTTATACTTGTTTTTTCTTTTTCAGATTATACTATTACTCACAAAAAACAAACCAGGGTTTCCTAACATCTGACCTTTTTTATTTTTATTTTTTTGTCTGTGATGAAACTGAGTTTAACGAAAGTGAGCGGACTAAAGGTGCTTAAAAGATGGCTGCATGTTTAATTCATAAATTAGTGTTATGACAAAACAACAATGAAATCAAATGCATTATTAAGAGAGAATTTTTGACGAAGGGAAGCATATAAAAGTACCAACATTTCAGTAACACAGTTATTGTGTAACTGAGGGTGATTATGAAATAGACAAATGTTTTTCTTTGAAGTGTTGTTAAAATTATTGTTTCTCCCCAGTATATCCAACTGGACACACTTTTTTCTCAGTGACCATGACTCAATTTGACATTGGCGAACACACATCAGGACACAGCTTTTGTGTTCCAAAAATTAGGCAAGTCCTTGAAATAGCACACAATGAAAGGTTGCAGTTTTTTTCCGCTTAATGCCAAAATCAGCATAAGACATGAATAGATTGAACAGAATGGGATGGTATGGAGTCTAACCTGTACGCCCTCTGAGATGATTGTTTCTATAGATTGCTTATTTCTCTTCAGGAGCACAAAACCCTCATCTACAATCAAAGGTGCATTGAATTCTCATTGACAAGGGTCTCAGCCAGCAAAGCTTGCAGACTGAAATCAATGACATGCCTGTTGTACAAGTTTGCAGACGTCAATGAGAATTGCCGTGTTAAGCTGGTCTGACATGTAAAGCAAGTGTTACTGCACCTTTTTCAAAGGAATACAATTATAGAAAAAATTGGCTAAAATCATTTACAACATACATTCCCTTCAAAAGTCCTTATAGTGCTAGAGTCTTTTCATGATTTGTCACATTACATGTACAAACTTTAATTTATTTTAAAGGGATTGTATGTGATAGCTTAAGTACAAGGTACAAAGTAAAGATAGTACAAAGTATTAGATATTGCAAAGCGGAAGTAAAATAATAGATGGTCTACTGCTTTTAATTCTAATATTGAATGAAAATCTAAAAAAGGTGAGGTGTGCAAATATATTCAGCCTTCTTTACTCTGAGACCCTCAAATAATATTTAGCACAAAAAAATATCTTTTAAAGTCACCAATCTAGTATTAGGCCCATCTATGTGTGATTTAATTTCCATATAAATCAAGCTTCTCTGTGAAAGCCTTGCAGAATGATGAAGCCTAAGAAACAAATATGATATGTCATGGATAAACTGTGGAGCATAAGGCAGTGTTAGTTAAACAAAAAAATAAATGACATTGCCAATTATTCTGACACTGAAAGAAGATGAAACAACAAACTGGCAAAACAAGAAGATTGCTCAAGTGTGAGAGTCTTTTGAAGGGACAACTGCTATTCATTCACTGCAAAACTCACGAAGAAAACCCTTACAGAAATTAGGCTGTAAGAGGGTCTTTTTTTAGGATGTCACAACATATAATGCATTTAAGAAAACTCTCTATTGTACATCAGCCTTTAAGACAATCTCTCCATGGTGATAAATGGTAGTAGCAACGTGGAGGTGGGAGTTTCTTTCACAGGGACAAAAAGCTGGTCAGATGTCCTGTAAGACTTGATGGAGCCAAACACAGGACATTCGAGAAAGAAATGTTATTGCTGTTGAGGTCGAAAAAAGATAAGCATGTGATTGCACATGCAGCCAGAGTTGTAAAGGAAATGTTCACTCAAAATAAATTCATTTTAAAAATGGCCATGTCAAAGCATCATGATTACATGATGATTGCTGTTTAGACACTCTGTCCAATCTTCAGACACTCTGTCCAATCTTCCTAGTCTTGAGTTACTTTGCCCTCAACGAGGACAAATAAAGTTGAAACTCCAAAACAAAACATTGGCAGCTGGAAATTTTCATGATTTGGAGAGAATTTAAATAAAGCCATTATTCATTTGTTTGCTTATTTATTTTAATTCAACTTGTTAGACATAGAGACCGCATACAAGCAATCTTATAAATCCATTAGTATCACAGTCACTGTCAGATCAGCTGACCTCTGAAATGCTTAGAAGCAGGATCCGAGGTTGATTTATTTTTCCCAAATCTATCTGAAAATAACACAGTTCATCATAATGCTAAAGAGAAATGTAACCATTAACAACATTTCACCCCTAATTTTCCTTGAACCATATGGAGGCAAGTTCCATAGCTACACAGGATATCCTGAGGCTGTGCTGCCTTTCTGGTGGTGTAGGGTCATAGTATGAGGTGCTGGTGAATGTCTTCATGGCAGCTGTTGGTGTAGGCTGCACAGTCTGCTGCCTGGGGTTGAGTGCATTGGAAAACAGACAGGTGCATCCAGCAGAGAAAGTAGTGAGAGTGCTTGTCTTTCACTCAGAGTTCCCCATCATTCCCCTCTCTTGCTACAGCCTAACAAATCAAGTTGCATGTTTCCTAGCTTGAAAAGGTCATTGCTTCTACACATGTTAAACTGATGTAACATTTATTCATCCAAATACATGCAACGCCTGCTTCACACAGGAAGCATCTCTGACACCTTGAAGAAATTGGATACCTTAGATGTCACAGAAGATGGCTACACACAGTATAACATGATTATTTAAAAAAAGAGAGATTTTGATCATTGATAAGAACTAAAAGGTTTATAATAATTTAATGCAAGCTACTTAAGTAGACTGTAAATGAATAAACATATATTTGTTGGGATTCCCTGATAGAGTTTGATTAGAGGTCATAATCCCTCATATTTTGAAAATGTCGACTGGCCCAAAGAACAAACCCATTGGAAATAAAATGTATATATTTAGAAAATGATATACAGTTAAACTAAATTCCAAGCAAGATTCAAGTACTTCTATAATAAATTATTTTGTTTATTCTTCCAAAAACTTACTTGAGATTAATAAACTTTTCCATAGTCATTTAGTTTATGGGCATGAGATGGTTTATTCATGGACACAAAGTGGAAGTGGAAGGAACAAAATGGAAATGAGGTTATAAGGTGATGAAAAGGAAAGCTGATCCAGTACCCATTTTGACCAAGAAAATTGTAATGCCATTGTCATTTTTGTTCCCCCTGTTCAAAAGGTTTTTGTGCCATAACCCAACTTTAAGATCCAAAGACTGACAGTGACTTTTGTCAATGTAAGATCTCCCTTTACTGCCTTGCAGCTTTTTGTTTAAAGTCCTAAAGCAGCACAACCATCTATCTGAATAAATAATAATTGTATTAATTATGAATTAAAGTGTCTTAATATTTGGATTTATAAACATAAAATTTGATTAGTAAAATTAGAGGATATGGTGTTCAGCTTTGCTATTAGGAGTTTTCCTCTTTTTACCATTACCCTTTAACAGTCATTACTTTAAATATTGACATGTGAAAAATTTAGGATTACCCCTAAATACCTAGTTCTTTATTAAGAATTGCTTATATGTTAAGGGGGGATTATGCTTCTTTCAGGCATACAGTACCATTCTATACTACACTCAAATATTGTTACCCTAAATCTGTCTGAAAATCCTGTATATATCAAAATCCACCTTAAAGAAGTTTGCCAATGTCCCACTCTGAAAGTGAGGTGTTTGAAGGATCAAAGAGAATTCAGAGGCTTTTACAAGACTTGTTGGCTTTGTAAAATGTAACCTCCTTCGTACACTTTTATAAATATTAATCACTATGAAGCTACGTATTGCATTGAAACCATAAAAGCACAAAATATTATGCTAGTCTTTGCATTGAAATCAAAAAATATAGAGAAAAATGAAGCTACATTTTCCATTGCAACCATAAAAAGACAGAAACATGAAGCTACATTTTGAGTTCGAAGTCACAAATACTAACAAAATTATGCAAATCACAGTTCCTACCTGTCCAGGTGCTGATAGACTAGTCTTGTCTTTAGGGCCAATCTGCTTATTAGTCTACTATCAAAAAGGCATTTGTTGAGCCAACGGTCCCTTTTAGCAGGACCATCCTTGTAACCATCTTAACAGTTTTTACATCCAATTGAAAAAAGTTTGCTCAACTCCACAATTTCAGCTGTGAGAGGTTTGAAGTGTTTTTTGCACATCGAGCTCACTTCAAGTCACCCCACTGCATCTCAGCATGTAAGGATCTTGGCACTGACAGGGACCAGGACTTTCCATTTCTTAGTTTTCAGTCAATCCTTGCTGGGAATACTGTAATGTTTTAGGTTCTTTTCATGTTGCAGGGACCAGTTTTACCTTAACTTCATTTTTTTCACAAACAGCATTTTTCTCCATCACCCTCTGATAAACTGTTGACTTCATGGTGCATTCTTTGATGCTGAGCTGATATGTGTCTCTTGAAATAAGGTATCTTGTTTAAGATAATTAAGATATGTCACTATTTCTCCTTAACACTGTAAGACCCACAGTTGCAAATTTACAATATTTTCCTAAAAACTTACTAAAACGTAAAAAATCCGAAAACTCTTTCATTTCTACATCAGAGGCTTCCTCATTTTTTTCTATATTTAGGTCTTATAGGGCTAAAGGATAATTTGAAGTCAGTTTGAAAGTTATTTTTCTACTTTGCATTGCGCAGTTTAGGTATTTAGTTACTTGCTACTGTGAAAAAAAACATGCTAAAGCTTGAATTTGAAGAAGGGAATTGAAGATGCAGATTACTTTTTCACTACTAATTCACTTGAATTACATGTGTTATTGTGCTGTGTAAGATATGCAGTGCTATTTTTAGTCCCGGTCATGTTCCCACATGAATTAAAAATACACACCTCTTCAATAATTTACTGTCATTGACAACAATCTTTTTGTCAGTTTCCCACTCTCGGGTTGCTCTGGCTTTGAAGCACCCACATGTGCACCTGTATTTTCATGCTGGACCGATTCCTGTCACAGCTGTCATGAGACAGCCTTGCTACCCCAGTTGTTCGTTCATACAAAGCCCCTATTTAATTACTCCCAAATCAGGTCCCACTGATACCTGGGAGATGAATTTGCTTTATAGTGGCAGTATAAAATCAGGTCTGAGCCACGCATCAAATAACAAAGCACCTACATCTCATATCCTCACGGCTGCTCATTCAGCTGAATGGGATTTTAAGTCTTCAGTGCTGTGAGCAAAAGATTTCCACCCACCCAGTGTGTCAAGTTGTGTCAAAGCATGTCTAATAAACCTGTTTATGTTTTGCACACTGTGGGATCATTTGATATTCCTGACAGAAATCATCACAACAACAGCAATAAAAGTCTCTTATTAAACCTCCAACTTGAGTAGCGTGACTTCCTGCTTGTTTACTAGGTTAACATAATATATTCAAAAGCTTGCACTTACCTGTGCGCCTCCCTTTTTTTCTGTCCCAGCCAGAGGAATTCATTAGACGCAAGCACCAAAGGCGCTGCAAAGACCTGTTGAGATGCAAGAAATCATTAAACTTCTTGTGATGAACGACTTTATTTAAGGGGGCCTAAGATACATAGCAAGTCAGTAAAAATGACAGGGACTTCAAGCAGATTGAAAATTTTGCTCTTCAAAGGACATTAAAAATGGGCATATCAAAATGGTCCACCCTCTTGACCATATCAACTTCAAGCCGTGTAAACACCATGCGCCATAAATTAATTTATGGCGCATGGTGTTTACACCCGTGACCTTTTAATGGGGGGGTTGGGGGCACACAAATATTTTAATTCTTGGTCAAAGTTCAAGCAATATCTATGCATATTACTTTATTATATTATTTACAGCAATCTTCTGCATGAATTCAAACAGTCAACTAAGTCTCCTGCATTGATTGTGATTTATAAAAATTTGGTAAACATGCAAAACTTTTTAAGATCTCCAACAATCTCTCTTTGGCCTAGGGATAATATTCACGGGAATTCAGACATTTATGATGAAACAGACCATCTTAAAAAGATATACATGTTACATTCCAACTTATCAAACTGAACGCCAGTCAGTATAGCTCTAAGGCATGGTGATTAAAAGTTTTAAAATATTTTACTTTTCATGTAACTGTGTAGACATGGCTATAAACCTCAATCTTTGTACCATTTTGGTAGAATAGCGCCTTGATGTTTATTCATCGATGCCCTTTAGGAAGTTCACTATTCTGAATTATAGTCCACACAAAACAACATAAAATACCACGATGGAGTGACACCAAGACGCCACCAACTGGCTGTGCCTAAGTGTTACTCCTGGCTGTGAATCTAATTAGGAGTGGCACAAAGATGTGAGGGGCATTTAAAGTTGCTTCCAGCTTTAATTGTATCTATAAATGAATTATTACAGTAAAAAACAAACCTGACTTGGCATAAAATTGTTTTTTCTTAGGATTGTTTTTGTTGTTGACCAAACTTAAAATCAGACACATTTATTTATTCAAAGAGTAAATATACTTTATAACTTGTAAACCACAGCTAGAATGTGGTTGAACAAAACCCACCTACTTTGCTGAATGAGGGTTTACACTAACAGGTCTGTGATCTATATTCAGTAAGAATGCTGTTTGTATTTTCTCTATAAACTGCTTTTGCAATAACTTGATCAGTTGAGTTTTCGTTTAGAGTAGGTATGTGTGTGTGCGTTACAAAATTAATGTACATACTTCAGGTCAAGATGATGAGTTCTGAGAAACATTATTTAAATAAATAAATAAACCTTTTTAGCTCTTTTTTTTCAGGCCCATTAATTGAACCGATGGAGCGAACTATGGGGCCGTTTCAACACAAGCAGCTAAAGGACACCAGATGATTAATGACATCTGGACAGGAGGAAAGAATTATAGGTTGGAAGTTGAAAGGACACAAGAAGGAGAAAGGGCTAGTGTCTATCAATATAAAATACAGACTTAATTCACAATAGTTCCTGTACATTTTATTGTGTTTCATTTATTGCTGACCTAAATCATCATTGTCAATTGTCCAGGGACACACAAGGAGAAAAATTATTTAATATGTTGGGGGTTCACCTTCAGAGTAACTTTATTAAATGTAACTACAAGACACAAATCTTGGAGTGGAAATGTAGCCTTATCTACCTTGTCCCACTGTAAAACCCATGAGGATGGAGTACCTTTGAAGAGCTTTTAACAGACCTAATTCTCCAATTTAATCTGCATGTCTGATCTAGAGGTGCTGCCTGCCTGTGGGCAGGCGCTGCTTAATCACTTTAATAGATGAAAAGAATGATCGCTTTGTGTTTTTTAACCTCTAGGGGTCAAAGTGTGCATCTGAGAACAAGGGTCACCATGTCCTGCAACAGCAGTTTTCCAACATAAACTCGGTGTCAAACCAGGTAGGACTTTTTTCGCCTATTTGTGGTTTAATATTTTCTATCTCTGCTGACTGTTTTTCTTGTTCTCAAGCACTTCACAGCTTCACTCCTTGATATGCAATTTCAGAAGACTGCTTCTGATTCACATTTTCTCCCCAGTCCATTGTACCACAAGCAAACAGCACCTCTGTTCATCAAATGCTGTATTAAGCCCCAGCTCCCTGGTTTCCCAACAAGACTCTTTGATGTCAAATTGACACTTTAGTGAACAGCTCTTCACGGATTTGATATTGCCTGGCAACAGTAGAAAACTCACTCCCTCTGACTTTGTTAGGTTGAACAGCAGCTGTTGGGGATGTCAGTCTGGATGGTAAAGAGGAAGGATTGTGATGGTATTAATAATAATGGTGAGGCAGCTTTCTGTTAGGCTTGCCTGGAGGCAGTAGAGTAAAATTAAAGCCCAGAAAATCGGATTATAAAATCCCTTGGGGTGGGATGCCCAGTAGCCAGCTGATGAACACTCATCCACTCTTAGCTGTACCGTGTGCTGTGAGGGCTGCTGTTGGCTGGGAGGCCAACTTGTTAACAGTTATTGCTCGTTAGTGCAACTTCCTGCACTTGAAATGGGGTTCCAGAGCAGAGACAATAACCAAGGTCTATTGTCTTGCAATTATCACAGTTTGAGGGTAGTGCTTGATGCATTGTCTCTCAATTCTCTGGGTTTACTGATTACCAATTTACTCTGAAAACCCCCCTCCCCCCCATTAACAATATCACCTGTGGTGCTCGTGTTATAAATGTGCAGCAAATTATTTCTCATTTGTTGTCGCAAGTTGTCAACTCATACCCATGTTGCTAGAGAACTGTGGACTGCAGTACTTAGATTTGTCACCTATCCTGAAAAACTGTGTGGCATTTTTGTATATTTAGGAAGATCATAGTGTTTAATCTGTTTGTTGTACATTAGGCTGAAGCAATTACTTGTCTTTTTTTAAGATGCTACTTTTGTTATGAAAGAGACAATTTCACATTTTAGAGCAGGAAAACCATGAAAATCTTTAAAGTATGAAACAATGTATGATTTTCTTGATAGACCTGTTTTAAGTAGACATACAAAATTATAATTTTGATAATAATTTAAAACTTACTGTTGTCAGTACAAGCCATACAACATAGAAACAAGGCTGAGGAGTAAGTATACAACACAGTTAATGACGCTAGCACAACAGATAGCTCTAGTCAAGCTGTTGGCAAACCTCTTCGAACATACATTTTCTGAGGTAAGATAATTGGCTGTTTAACAATGCATTTTATTCTTGTATAAGTACAAAATGTTCATATTGTTATAAAATTGAAATAACCACTTACTTCAAAATTTGCTTGCTTTAACCCACCATAATTAGCTACAGTGGTAAACTGTTTTACTGTTAAACTGTTACGTTTCCATTACAAATATGCACCAAACTTTGTCGATATTGTCTAAGTGTCAAAAAAAATTGCAATTAAGGTGTTTCCATTAAATAACAAACTCAATTTAAATCACAAGTTTTCAGGTGGGTAAGAAAAGTGGCAACGGATGTGAATAGGGCTGTAAGTTATGGCGAAATATATTGTCAGGACAACCCAAAGTTGGTTTCCTCGCATGTCTTGCCTCCCCTCCTGACTTGCTGCTTGAACAATAAAAAAACATCTCTCAGAAGGTCCGTCTTCGGAGAGATACCCGCTCTAAAAGCCGTTTTGTTCATTAGCAACAGATCAGTGGTGTGCTACAGCATCTGTATCTGGAGTTTATCAGAGCTACGCAATGACTCGACACCGCTTTTGCAGCTTTTGCTCATTGACTGTCTCTGTATTCGTTGTCGTGGTTCTTGAACAGCTGATAAAATAAATGTGTAGTGTTGGAGTCCGTTGGTCGGACCGGGGGCTGGTAAACTTTACAAACAACTGTTATCTTATCTGTGTCGGTCATCTTATTTCCAAATGGCATTGATAACCATAACTTGACTATTTTGCCAATCCTACTATTCAGGAACCAGTGCTTAAAACTAACATGATCCATCTGTTTAACATTTACAAGTGGCAGGTGTGTGGATGGAGCCTTAACACATCTCGAGGGAGAACACATATCGACATAACACCCCTCTTTACATAGGAGATGTGCAGATTGTGAAACGAATAAAAACGAGAGGGTGAAAGAGGAGAAGGAAAAAAAATGCTACTGCTGAAACGTGCTGTAAATTTAAGAAAATGAATGACAGCAAGTATCACGGCAAAATGTAGATGCTTTTCAAATAATATGTGTAAATCAAAGGCAGAGTGTAGAAGCTGAGTCGCTCCCCTAAAATATCACTGATATCCATAGCTCCCGCACATGGAAGGAGATCAGTACATGATGAGTCTGGGTGGTGTTTTTGTCATTTATCATTTAAAACTGAATTTCCATGTTGTAAATTTTTATAAACTATTCATGAAATAAATAAAAAGAAAAATTGATATAACGTGAAGTATATCGTTATCGGGATATAAACTGAGCTATATCAGGACATAAAAATTTTGCCATATCGCCCAGCCCTGGATGTGAACTTTTACAGCAGATATATTCATACTGCAGGCACGGCACTAGCGCTCATTAGCAGCCATGAGGAGGAGACGTAGACGGCTTATAGAGGCATTGGGGCGACAAGCCCCTTTTACATGGGAGCGGCCTTGGTAATCGCTCGCGTTTCTTTGCTGTTTTGAATCTAATATATTAGTTATGTCTTTATCACGAAGCAACTCAGTCTCTTCGTGAACCCAAACAAGCCGCGTCATCTTTCTCCTCCTACTTTGTGTTTTTCGCTCATATTAACATTCTGTTGTTAGTCATGTGACTCATGTGATGCATAAAATGTGTTTCCATTGCTGTTTTGCAAAATACAGTACATTAATTTCGATGTGCTTGAAAAACCACCTCATCCAAGCGCAAAAACCTTTTATCGAGAAAGGCAAGTTTTTTTTAAATTGCCGTGTTTCCATTAGGCACATTTATTTTCGCAACTTCAATTTGCGCAAAGAGGAATGGAAACATAGCTAAAGATGAGTTAAATGTAGACTGGGCTTGACACAGAGAGCTTTTAAATCCTGGCTAGGGTGCTGGTCTAATAGGTCCCCAAACTGCTGCTCTCAGACTTTTCTCACTTCACTCAGCAAATCACCCTATAAGTCCTTACTATACTCATCTTTACACATATTTGAGTTGAAAACATTATTGATACTTTCTTTTCGGATGCCAATGTGTTAAACAATGATGTAATTTACAAACCTCAACATAATTGAAGAAAAAACTAAAAATGGGGAAATGTGACATTTTTAGGATGATTAATAGTATTTTCAAGTTAAATATTAAAAATATTAGGACAATGCAACAGTGGTGCTGCTGTCAATTTTGTTGTAAAGGCTTTTTTTTACAATGATAATAAATTTAACAAACTAAAAGATCAGAATACCAAATTTTTAAAAAATCTGCATATTTAAAAATATAAATTTTTTTCCAGCTGTAAGATTTTTTTGCAAACTTTTGGAAGGGCTCTTTCTTGCTCACAACGTGCCATCTCAGTGCATTCAGTGGTGTCTGTGCTTCTCACCCCACATCCTCACACAAAGGAGTTTATTGTGTCACTGTGTCTCAATATTAATAAAGCAGCGCTCATGCAAACGCCTCCCTCTCTGTCTGACTCCTCCTCCGTGCCCACCTTTCTCATGAATATCATAATGGTCTCCTTCAGTATTCATAAGCTGGTATCGTTGTGATCATGTGTGCCGAGACTGAGAGAGGAAAAGAGGGGGGAGTGTCTCAGTGAACGGGAGTCACAACTCTGGTGTGTGATCGTCTGAGTGTGAGGCTAAAACGAGGAGAACAGCAGACGGCTGCTGCTACTTGTGCCGTCCGCTGATGCTGCAGAGACGCTTGCCACATCTGAACCCCTCTCCTGTCGGACTCAGCTGGAGCTGTCTGTTGCTCTGAACTGCTGTTGGCTCTTGAGTGCAAGTCTCTGAATGGGATGCCACGAAGAGATGCTCGCTGAAGGGTGACTGATGAGAACCAGGGCTCTAGTGTGGATGGTGACCCCCCTGTGTCCGTGCCACCACTACTCGGGGAGATTTAGGTGTTTGGTGTTTCCACGACGAGTATAATGGGCTGCAATCTGTGCACTTTACAGAAGCGAGAGGAACACTACAAGCTGCTGTATGAGATTGCACAGGTGAGTGCTGGCATGGCAGACCCTGGCGTTATTTCTGCCAGTTGGTTTATGTAATTTCTCATGCGTGCTGAGACGAAAGCAGTTCTACTCAGGACCCTTACTGCTAGTGTTTTAGGTCAAAGATGTAGGTAAAGATTGGGGAGAGGGATTAATGTGGAAGATGAAAGTGAGGTAAAATAATGGAGAGGTGGTTCTTAACAGCAGAGTGTGTTTTGAGTAATGAGTAGTTGCTTAGAGAGCAGCTAGTGTAGAGCCCATTCATCCTGCCAATGAGCTGTGCTGAGAGGGCAACTTTTGATGGAACAGTTCTGCCTGTTTGCTACTATTTAAACAGTATGTACCAGTTTCGTTTTTTTAGACAATGTTCAGATTAAATGAATATTTTGTCTTCTCCAAGTATATATCTCACCTTTGTTTAAGGATCCAAGAAGACATGTTGATGGTCTTAATCTTAGTTTGTATGCATTAATGTATGTTAATGTGTTGAAAAAACCTTTATTCATTTCAGTTCAATTTAATCAGAATGTAACTAACAAAAGGATATTGTAGTAGTTTTCCTTGTTTAAATGACTTATTGTTGAGGACTATGGTTGTGGGCTGAAAGGATCTTATAACGCGTTTTGAGTTGCAGTGGAAAAACTTCTTACTAAAAACACTTTTTGTTGTACAGAGATACAACAAAAGATACAGGGGTACCCATTATGGTCTTCCTTTTATGAAGCATCGCTTTTTTCATAACATACTCTAGAAACTCCAGAGAGATCCTCAGAACTGAGGCTGCCTTTTTTATCAGCTTATCCATTTTTTTTTAAGTCAATGGCTCAGACGTTGTTGTCCCAATAGGATTGCACGAGACTGCACAATCTCAAAAGACTAATAGAAAATCTGAAACATCTTGTTCCAAACACTTAAGGACCTTAACCTCTACAAGAAGAAGCAGATCGCACTGCTTCCTCTATTCCCTTTTTGTATGCACCTTCACTA
The DNA here is from genome assembly GCA_028564705.1 of Apricaphanius iberus. NCBI lineage: Eukaryota > Metazoa > Chordata > Actinopteri > Cyprinodontiformes > Aphaniidae > Apricaphanius > Apricaphanius iberus. The sequence continues at coordinate 495,702 of JAPXFQ010001222.1, forward strand.
TTGTGTCTCCAGTCTGTTGTTTTATCTATTTACCCCCGTCTACCTCTATTTTGTCTCCCATGATGGAAATTGTCTTTAGTATGTTTTCAGTTTTTCGCAAAATTCACAATTTTCTCTGATGTCCTGTTAAGATTCAAAAAGAGATGACTGTTTTTGGACCATACAACAAAGTCCATTTGCTCAACCACATAAACCTTTAATTTCAAAAGAAAAAAATGTATCTCACATATCAAAACAAATTATTTTATTTTTACTGATTCACAATTCAAAACTAGGATGCGGAGTGTACCACCTCACTGACGGAAACAGTGGCAAGTAGCTCAACAATTATCCATGCTACCGCCTCCAATATCTTCACAAGCCCTCTTTCTATGACAGGCTAATAACTCTAAAACTGTGGGTCTCATGCAAGTGGAGTAGCACTCATCTTCTCCCCTCCCCTCTGGTAGTGACTGCCTTCACGCCGCTGTGATCACAGCCTCATTAGCCGTTTTATACAACCCTCCTATGCATTAATTAGACGTGAAACGTCTCTCTTTACCCTTGTGAAGTGACGGGGTGAGATGACGCGGGGGAGGTGAGCCTGTTAGCGTTAACCGCTGTCCGAAGCTTTTAGCTCATGTGCAACTTGAGACGCTGCCAAACTCTGTTGAAATGCATTGTCTGGGTGATTTTGTCCTGCATTAATGATAATTTAAAAAAAAAAAACTGTTATGTATGTATCATTGAGTAGGTAGTGACTGCAGCTGGTGCCTACCAACTGAAAAACCATAAAAATAGTGCCTTTATTGGATTTTCTTTTTCAGAATCAGAAAGGATTTATTGCCAAACATTGAGCAGATTTACATTAGGAAATTGCTGCTGTGCCTTCTGCAAACAAACAATAAGACAAAATTTGTATTTATATGTTTATATATATATATATATATATATATGAGGGCAGTTTTTTGCATCAGTGCAAAGAACAGGTGCAGAGAGCACATCACAGGGTTCAGGGATTTTGTCCCTCTCTTTGAGTCATTTTTTAAGAAAGAGTCTCAACCTTTTTGGCTCATCGTTAATGGAGGAGCGAATCCGTTTTAGTGTAGTTTGGCCATTCTCTTGGGCAGGCTCTGACGAGAGCTCTCTGGCTCGTCTGTCCACCCACTATTTTACTGAGCTTGTTCAGGCACGAGCTGCAACATCAGCACCTACTTCTTGATCACCACTGTGGGAGGCAAGACGGGGAGGTTATAGAGTGTGAAGGATAAAGAGAAGGATGGGAATAGTAAACATTAAACCTACAGAAATTAAGAAAGGCACAAAGAACAAGTGAAACATCGACCACATGGGGAAGGTATGGAGATTAAAACAGAGATGCAACACAGTGTAGCTTGTGAAATAAAAAGCTCCTCTTACAGCCTTGCTCTTACACATCTGTGCTCATGCTAGTGGATGTCCTCTTAGAGAAGAAAACAAGCAGTGCATTCTTGGCAACAACACAAGTTCAGAAAAAAACATTAGAAAATAGAGAAGGATACTGATGTACCCTCAGAGGAGATGCTTCTTGTGTAGCGGTGCATTCTCCGCAGCTGTGCAAGTACTGCATTGTTTCGTCTGGAAATGTGTGTTTTGACAATTTGAAACTGTTCTCACTTTTCACACCACTGGCAGTTTATGCCTCTTCTTTTTAAATCATCTTTCCAGAGGCTTAGCTGTCTCCCTCATGGTGTCCTTTCAGGTAATGTAACTTATTTTTACAGGTATAGTGACAGCCATCCACATGCACAGACACTTACGCTTTGCTGGCAATATGCAAAGTTGGTGAAGGCATGCATGCAAATGAGCAAAGAGTAGTTTGCTGCAGCGACAGCCTGACTGACCAGCTTCATTGCAGCTTGGTATGAAGCGAAGGAATCGGTTGTGAGGTACCTTCCTCTCTTTCCTTTCACATGAAGAAACTATTTTGACACTCTCTTCCTTGACCTTACCTCACAAGCTGTCTGAGGTTTATTACTAGCCAGCTCCCTCTCTCTGTCTCTGTGTTCCCTCTATTCATATGGCCGCAGGTGTTCTGCATGAAAATGTGTTCACCTTTTCTAGGCTGACTTGCAGAGCTATCTCAGAGTTGACTTTTTTTCATTTACTCTGATTTCTCGCCTGGACAAGAAGACAGAGAAACCCTGTGACAACCTTTCTCTCACTGCCACCTACGACTGATTAACACTTGTCCGTCTTTATGACGGCACACTCTTCCTCTTTCTGTCTCTTTCTGAGTCCTCTGATTGCTCTTCTTGATTGATTGCATTACATTCAACCTTTGCTCAAGCTACTCGCTGTTGGATTCCACTCCAGGTAATCTTCCAGAGCTTTCTGTCTCATTTATAGCTGGGGGGTGAAAAACTTTTTCTTTCCTTTGTCTCAGTAAGGGGGACGTAGCAAGATCCTCTGTCACAATATTCTGGTCAAACTAAATGTCTGTCCTTGCTGCACTGTCCTATTGCTAAATGCATTAATCATCATTTGATAAGGTTAATTACAGGCATCATTATGAACTTAGGGTTTTGAAGTTTATTCTTCAAGCTTGACACCTGTGTATTGTGAGAAAAAAATATTCTTGAACTAATTTGTCAACCCAGTCTGGATTATTTTACATTTACAGTATAATAGTCTCTGAAAACAGTTTGTGATTTGTGACTTTTACTTTATTTGTGAAAAATTGTGTAATTGTATTTTTTCCAAGAATATTTGTGTAACATCTCTTGAACTAGGTCTTTAAATTGCACTCCCCATTGAGGTCAACCATGCACGTGCAGCTTCTAGGGCTAAGGGCATAAATACATAAATATAAATAATATAAATAAATATTTGCTCTCTGTTATAAAACGAACCTTTAACTTAAATGTCCAAAAGTTTCCTCTTGTGAGTAGTCCTCATTGTGTGTGCACAATGTGTGTGCACCCCTAAAACTCAGTGATGTGTGGCTCTTTGGAGCCTAATTAGCAAGATGGCAGATGTTGAGGAGTGGCAGTTACGCATAGATCAAAGTCAGAGTGAGATTTTTGTTAAATGCAAATTCATTATTAGTCTGCATTGTCTTTTTCAGAGGAAATGAAGGTCACAGGGGAGCTGCCATGACTGTCAGACCAAACACTTAAGCCACCGCTGTGCTAGATTAGCAACAAGCAGCCCTTTATTTTGTTTGGTAATAAATGTCCCCATCTCACTCATCATAGAACAGGCATGGCATATTTCATTATCTTGTTTTATACTTTTTCACTGCATCTTTTTGTTTTTTATTAGTAGAAGTTTGTGAAAGCAGCAGGCCCAGTTTGGTAAGTTTTATTAGGGACAAGAAGAATCACTTTCCACTGCATTTGAGAAATAAATGGAAAGCAGCTTCTCGGCTCAATGAGGCACAGCGGTCCCTGATAACTTGCTATTGCATATGAATGAGAATGAAGCACCAACACACACACAGTCTCACTTCACGCACAAATCTCTCTCCTTGAAACCAAAACTTATTCTTGGTGAATATTTTAATATAAAACCAGAAAACAGGGTTAAAGAATCTCCTACTGTGAGAGTTCTCAGAGTCAAGTGAATTGTAATTTGGTGTCAAAGTACATTGACCACAATGTTGAGTCATGTGACGGGTTGGCAGGACCGGGCAGGTGGACATGAAATAAAGCAGATCCAGGGTATTTTTTTTCCCCCCTGAAGTGAAAGGCAATTCCCCAGAGCATAGCCCTGTATCGAGGAGGAGACCGTGTTTTGTACTCCAGCAGCAGATGTGAAACTTGTGGACCCGAGACAGTCTAAAAAGGACACAGTTGACTCACTGCTGCTCCTACTTCTGCAAAACCACCGACCATGTGTGTAATGGATGTCCACTAAATGAATGGTTGAAAGACTATCAGAAAAGCCAGACTACTAAGAAAATAAGCTTGGCAAACCCAAGTCAGAAGCTTGGATCACCACATACAGAGAGACATTTGAGTCTTCTGTCAAAGTAGAGGGAATAATTTCTAGAAAAAAAAGAGCAGTACGGAACGGAAACCTGTCCTCATTTTACCTCATTTATACCATGAGCAACGGGCAGCTATATAATGTCTGTCATTATCATATCTTTAATTACCTGAATTTGTATTCCTGTTTCACAGCAATTACTGTAAAATGGGGTTGTATCATTTAAAAAAAAAGACTGTAAAGTGTATATTTTAAACTGAATTTAACATCTTGTTAGCATTTAGCAAGGGTAATTTTACTATACCATCTCCATTTGTATTTTAAAATGCATATTTCCAAAACACTACCAAAAATTATTATATTATAATTATAATTATTATTATATTACTTGCATATTACCTTTCTGTTATGTACTGAAACGTTTGTCTCTCTAAAAGAATTACATGTTTCTCAAAAACTGTAAGACTGTTTACTTTTCATTGCCTTCTTACAGCTCTGTACTTCCACCCCAAAGAGTGTTGCTTTTTCTTTATTGTGCTTTCATACGAAGATTTCAGTAACAAGAAAACATATATATATATATTTAAATCTTCCTTGACTAACCATTGGCCAGGACCAATCAGTCTGCAAATCTGAAAGAATATAGTACACTTGCTTGCAGATTTCAAGTTGTTTCTATGCCCCAGTGAGTCTACCACTTCTCCTTAAATGGTATGCCATTTTCCTTTGATGGCTTTGATGGTAGATTAAGGGTGTTGAACCTTGCACTCATGCACCCCCTCCATACAACATCTTCAGTAATATCTCCAGACAGTTAGTTTTGAATGTTCTCATCCTTCTTCTTGCTCCATTTTTTTTTCTTTTGAATGATGTCCGTCACTATTCAAATTGATAGCAGTAAAAAGTGAGAAAGGGCAAGAGAGAGAGAGCGAGAGAAAAGGTGCCGTTGATTAAGCTCCTATCCACCCGGAAGAGATTAGCCCCAGATATAATTCTGTTACTACTTTTCCAAGTTTTAAACAACGTAAAGGGGATGGACAGATGCAGACATGCTAATTATTTTTATTCCTCAGTAATGGAAGACTTAGGGACTGATTTATCAATGGTTTGCTTGTTAAAACTTGCTCAAACAATCTTAGTAAATCACCCGCAAATTAAGGACAACCCACTCGCGCAAATTTTTAGCGCCGCATACAATTTTAAGGACATTATCAGGAATCTTGATAAATAACCCCCTTAAACTTCTAAGTCACCCATGTTGTATCATATCCCCCCGTGCTTATTCTGCTCTTGTTGTGCTGTTTTTGACTTTGGTACAAAGGGTTGTCAGCTGTCATTGCTGCTGTCCTTCTCAGGCTTACCAGAGGCTAAAATTTAGATCTGAATATCGTGAGATGATCTATGTGTGCTTTTGCTGCTTACAATGAACCATTATTTGCCTTCTAGCACTAAAACATTCTTCTTTGCATGTAACACTTTTTCCCATGCACTGTTGAATGCCCATTGCCTCACACTGACTTGATAATTGGAGATTTTATAGTCAATTTTTCTGTGAGTTATGCGTTTAGTCACATGTCTGTTTCGGTTGATCAGTTTTGAGTGCTTCATATTGTTTATTTTTCAATGCATTGTTTTACATGAGGGGGGGATTAAAAGGTAATTAAAGTACAGATCACATGGTTTGGCCCCACAGATGTGAGTCATACTCCTAGGATGCAGACAATGCCACACGTGCCACAAGGCTTCATAAAGTCAATGGGTTTTATCACTGACTGCTCACTATGAAGGAGCAGAAGGGATTTAAGAGGGAGCTGATGAACTGACCTTTCCCTTTTTTCATGTGTTTCTTATCTCAATAAGAACAGGGATGCCCTTTTTAGCCTCATATCAAGCCTCCAGACTCCCTTGTTGTCGTCCTACTGCTCTCCAGCCCAGCAAACACGTAGCTTTTGAGGATAGGTTTTATCCTCCTGTCTGTGCTTCCATTTTTACCTTCTCCTTTTAGTTTTTTTAAAGCTGCTTCCTTAACAGAGCCACACAAACAAACCAAAACATAATTTTCATAAGGGAGGTGAAGCTGCTTGTCAAGGAATAAATTACTCTATATCTCACTGTCAAGTGTCAGATAGCTGTTTTTGGTTGCTTATTATTAAGTAGGTTTTTTGCACAACTGTAATCTACACTTTGCAAAACAAGAAATTAGCACTCTTAAAATTTCTAAACAAAAAAAACCCCCAACAATTTGGGTAATTTTACTAACCTAGCCCTAGATCAAATACAGACTGGTCCATAATAATTGAGTTGTTCTGCAAGTCTGACCAGCTTGTGAAGGGTTTCAACCCCATAAAATGAGGTAAATTGACTCATTTTAATGTTACAAAAAACGAAATGTATCCAATTAACATAACGTTATGTTACGTGGATACTCTGGATATACCCGATCAGGATTCTAACCCAGAACCTTTTTGCTTTTACAGTATTGTCAACAAAACCTAGAATCTGGGTAGAAATGTTTTATCTCAATGTACAATCAATGTACATTTGACAAGGTGTCAAAAATATTCCACCAAAATCTTAGGCTACATTGACACAACGTTTGGAAACAGATGCTGCAGATTTCCTTACGTTCTTTACTTCTAATTTTGCCACTTCCATGTGAATGTCATAGGTCAAATCAAAACTTAGCGGACCAGTCAATCTTGTCCAAATCTGTTATGGTCCAAGAATTGTTCTTTGCTGTAAGAGTGTCAACACAATCAGCGCTTCGTCCTACTCACTTCATGTCTCATGCCTAAATCACACTGTCCGGTCTGGTTTCTGTACAGCTGACGCACCAATGGAAAAAAACATGGAGTCCAATCAGAGCATTCAAACCGGCTGCGGTGGGGACATCTGGATAAACCTTGTCAAAATCTTTGCCATTCCATAACCTCCTTTCCATTTCTCCGGGGTGGGTTTTTTCCCACTTCCAAAAAGTGTTCTTCACCCGAGAGCTCCCCATACAAGGGAAACAGGCAGAGAGGTTCACCAGGAAGCATGGGACCAGATCATTGGTCCACCCTCTATCTCCCAACGCATCTAGTTTGATGTATATATATTTTTTAAGCTGAAGCTTGCAAAGCATGTGGATGGGCTTTTCTCTGCCGGAAGTTTAAAATACTAGCGGATTGTGATTAGCCAGACAACGTCAACGTCGGGCGACGTCGCTAAAGTGAGATGCTCTGATTGGTTGGGGTACTACGTCAAGTGCATCAAGTCCGTCTGCGTTGCTTGCGTTTGCTGCTTTAAATGTAAGTAAAGCTTGGAAAAAGTGATGCAGCCAACGCACACAAAGCGCTGCAGAGACTCTGATGGACTCAACCATAGACTTTACATGTAATCTTGCCTCACCTGACGCAGACATTTGGGGCAGTGTGAACGCACCATTAAGCACAAGACTGGCCCACTGCCCTCCTGGCACATGACCATGAAGACACAGCCTCCTCCTTTGTCTCGCCACAAACAGTGATGCTGTCGAGGCAAGCCTACTTCCTGGGGGGAAACAGGTGTCGCAGTCTGCTCACCTGCTCCAGTTGGTCTATCCGCTGACGCTCCTGCTCTTGTCTGCCCACCGGCCGCTGGATCCTTCTGCCTGCTGCCTCATTCTTCCCACCAGAAGCAACCGCTTCGGCCTTCACTTCAGCTTACATTCATCAATTTGTCAGGTCTGCTGCTGGCACGTCTTCTGTGGCATCCCTGACGCATAGACCAAAGCTCCTGGAGGGGGTCAAGCACGACCCACCTTTGTCTCCAGTCCCAGCTCCTGGCCTGAGCCTCCAGGCCCTCTTCCCCACACCTAGAGTCTGGGGCGAGTGTTTCTCAACCCTGATCCTCAAAACACACTGCCCTGCATGCTTTGGATGCTTTTCTGCTTCAGCACACCTGATTTCAAATTATGGTTAATTTAACAGCGTTTTACTGAACTACAATCATTATAATCAGGTCTGCTAAAGCAGGGAAAAATCTAAAACGTGCAGGGCAGTGAGCCTTGATAACTAACGTTGGGAAACACTGCCTTAACAGACTGAAACACAAATGTTTAATGATTGAAATCCAATGGAAGAGGAGTCAACATGTAGCTCTGGCTTGGAAAAAATAAAATATATTCTTTTCTCAATTTTTTTTTCTTTGTTTGAATTTCCCTGGGAAAGAAAGCAAAATGACACAAGAGGCAGAATTTCTCTTCACCATTATTTTTATTATCATTCTTAACTTATAACTAGGAATATGAGATTACGCACTTCATAGCAGCTTTTCCCCCCTTTCGGAAGAGTGCAGTTAAATATGTGCAAACATGATTGTTTCTGGAAGGATTTGTGCATCTGTGTGCATGGAAATGTGTTTGTGTGCACAGTCGGTTTGCATGTAAGCCCCATTAAGTATGCATGTATAGTATGTATGTGTTGTATGCAAATTCATGTGTATATATTAGTGCAGTTTTTTTTCTGCTCAAGACTTTGGACTGTTAAATGATGTTCTCAACCTTTTTGTGTGTTTGTGTATCATATCAGAGTGTGAACAGACCTGACAGCTCATATTTTTCACTAAAAACAGTGGAGAAAACAAAGAGTTGTGGGGTACACACGGGGCTCCACATCTGCATCCAGGGTGCCACTTAGCTGATTATCTGTGTTTAAGCAGACAGCAGAGTCCTCATTAATTCTAGTGATTCGCATTAATGCATTTTCCTGCCTCTTCGCAATTAGATAGTATTTTGTGATAGGATGGAAGCAAACGTCTAATAATGAAATGGTATTAAGAGGGAGAACAAAGTATAGCAAAAGGCAACCTTAAAGTCCCAGCTTTGAAATCTGTTATTAAACCAAAAGCATTTCATTGTAAAATATTTTTGTGTTTGTATGCGTGCAAGAGTGTTTTGGTTTCACAACACAAGCACAACTTTAAATCTTGACACTTTGTCATTTAGAATAATTGGGGTTTAAGCCTACACGGATGCTGCTGTTGGCTCTGAAATCCGCTAGAGTTGTGTTAGTGACCACTAACTTATTTCACTCACTGCTGTACATTCACTCCAGTGTGACTGGAGGCTGAAAAAAACAAGGGTCTGAAAACTGAGATAACAACAAGCAACCTATTGCAATCTAATCAAAAAGGAATGGAATTCTTAACCAAGAATTAAAATCCATCTCACCTTCTCTTGGTTTAATCCTGAGTTGAACACATAGTAAATCTTAAGGCTGAAATGATGAGGCTGTGACTCATTACTCAAATCGCTGAGGTATAGTCTTAAAGTGAAATGCTTGCTAATTGCCATTTAGTAACCCTTACAATTGAGCAGGGATTTTAATTTAAAAAAAAATCTAATAGCCACTTAGATATTTCACCCCCGTGTTGAGGGATCAGATGTCAGGACGTAGCAGCTGTTACAGGTTTGTTTTTATTGTGACAATGAGCTGAATTCTCTAAGGTACAGGCGGTGGTAAATAGGAAAATAACCTGAAAACAGTCAGTCTGCACTCATCACAACTGGATTTTTGTCAGCCTGACGCATTTTTGTCTTTATCCTCACTTTTTTTTCATCCTGAAAACAGGTGAGATATTTTTTGTTCAAGTGTAACACTTCTTTTGATAGACAAACCCTTTTAGACATGTCTAAAGCAAGAGTTAATTACCTATTCAATTTATTTCCCAAACCTTGATGAAAAATACTAGTACCAATCTCCCTTATTTATTTCCAGACTCATTTGACACCAATGGACGGATGTTGCCTGTGATGAACTGGCAACCAGTCATCTAACCTTTGCTGTAATGTCATGAGCTGTAGATGGATTTATTGGAAATTGGGTTAATTTCATTGCATGGAATTGGAGATGAATTTGACCTAAGAAACCTTTTTTTTGTCATCTACTCTAAACATATTAAATTGAAGAAAAATGTTAAAATATATGGAATATTTGATGGAAACTTTAAATGACATCATTAAAACAGGACTGTTAGATGGCAGTGGAATCAGGTGTTTTTTCACAACTGATTAAATGAGAGATGAGCAAACAGTATATACATGATTTCTCTTATCTGTACTATACTGTGGGCTAAGTATTCAGTCCCAACATTCCAAGATTGCCAGTCATAAGTATCAGCTGCAACATCACTGGTGACATTTGAAGAAAAAGGATGGTGTCAGAGCAAGAGCTGCCTGCATCATCTATATTCTATAAAAAATATGACAAAGCCCTGAATTCCTCTGATACAATCTTTCATTGACAGCACTTTTTTTTTTACTTTAACTGCCTGCTTTCCTGCCATCCCGTTCACTTACACTTTTATTTTCAACCTTTGCCAGAATTTTCAGACGATTTGAGATGACTGTGGAAGTCTTGTGTGGATGCTTCAAAATACTTCTGCCACTGTGTGAGAGGATGGCAGCTGGCGTTACACGTCTGATAATCATTCCACGCACATGTATTAGGGTGTGAAGGGCACCGCTCCCACCACTCCGCCCGGGAGGAAGCAGCCATGCTTCCTCCATGAGTGACCTGTGTCACTCCACAGGTCAGGCACCACCACCCCCGCAGCTCCCATGATGAGCCCTGTCTGACAGCCATTTGATGGGAAGGGCACCCTTCTCTCACACCTCCCTGCTCCAAGGCTCACATGGCCAAGCTCTGGGGAGGAAAGTGATAAGACGGATAAGTGTACGGATGCATTTAAAGACGCCGAAACATGAGGATTCAGTTAAAGCCTCTATTAGTACCCCAGCATTCGATAAAAAGGAACCCAACAATACCCTACTCTACACATTTTAAGCTTTGGGTTATGGGGGTGACAGTGTTGGGCCATGCTGAAGCTTTTTTATTACTGCCACAGTAATACAGACACAGTGGCACAGATACAAAGCTTTCAGTTTTAATGAGCTGTATTTGGAGAGCCTCGCAGATGCTATATTTACAAAATAAACAAATAACTGGCCTCAGAAAGAAAGATCACTGTAAGGTGAGCATTACTTGATACATTGGTGTAAATGTAATTTACCTGAACTAAAATGGATGGCTAAATTGGTTTAAAAATCCAGTTGCCTTTGGAAATGTAAGTAACAGTAACAAAAGATTTTCAAGAGGTGTTGGTAAAGTGCCTTGAGATGGCATTTGTTGTGAATTGGCACTATATAAATAAAAGTAAATTGAATTGAATTGGTATAATCAGTGTAAAAGACTACCAATTATTTCTAAAATAAACAAAAACCCATATAGATAGAATTCAGGTTGATTTTGTTTAAATAGAATAGAATAATTCTTTACTGATTGCTTTATTGGGAATTATGTGTAAGAGCAAAAGCAGCAGTGCCAAAAAAACACACCTATTTGCATATAAATAAAATAAAAATGAAAAAGCACTGTGCTGTGCTCTGAAAAACATATATCCAGCCTTACAGATTTTTTCTGTTTTTTTAGCCTGTCACTTTTAATTGCTCCGGATTATCAAGGAATTTTTGGACAGCACAATAGAATACTCTGACGCAATACAAAACCCTTTTTTCAATATCAATTTAACTTTAGAAGAAGCTAACCAAAAAAACAACTGTCTTTAGGTGAAAAAATATTTATTACCATCTGGTTAAAACAGAAATTAACTTTGATAAACTATACAGTATGTTCTGGAAAGCTGAGCTCATTTTCAATATCTACACCTACAGAAGAAGAATATCTTAAGGGGGAAACCACTGCTGACCAAAAAATACTAAGTCTGTCCTACATTTAAAAAAAATAATTTGACAATCCCCAAGACTTTTGGGAAATATATTGATAAACGATGAGACAAAAGGGGAACTTCTTGCAAAGCCCAAGGGTTGCAATTTCATAAAACAAACTTTGTAAAACAAACAAATCCTTGAGAATTAAATAAAGATAACTGGACTTTTCTTCTTGTCTTTTCCTTGTTTTCAACTCTCAAGATGATCATGTCCTGGATTACTGAGACACTACATCAACAAACAGCATTTCTGATCATACTGATCATCAGACATTCTCATTATACTGTGATGAACTGGGACTACTTTTTTTCTTCAGGAGCTGATGTAATTGATGGAATCATGAATTTTACTCTACCAGTAAATCCTGAAGTCACCCATCAGTTTGTGACTTAAACTCAAGACTCAATAACATTTAGACATGCACCAAAACAATGATCCATAGGACACTGGCAAATCTACCACTAAATGACTCAAAAATTGATTATGCTCTGTCCACAAGTAGCTATCTATCTCACAAAAGGGATATATTTTTCCACAGTGGGGCCTGTCCTCCACACAAAATCATGCCAAAAACTATTATTTTTTTTAAAACTCTGGCCAAAGTGAAGATCTGCATTTTCTCTGTTTTAAGTGTCTGTATTTGGACAGATGAACCCTGAGTTTTAGGTGTCGCCAAGTACTGTTTGTTACAAAAACTGCTCCATCATCACTTGTGTGACATGTGTTTACAGTATTTATGCCCTCAGAGCTGTGTTGGCATTATCGATTGTCCAATCACTTTTTGCTCGCTTGTTTTTACAAGCTCTATCACTGCTTAATGTAGAAGTTAGAGAGTAGAAAGTTACTCTGACCGGATAGGATTTGGGAGAGATACTGCCCCACAAAGGTTTGCCATGTTTATTAATGTGCTTAAAAACACATGTATCTGGTAACTTGTGGATGGGAAGTTTTTTTTAAAGACAAGTTAAGTAAAATATTTGTTTAAAAAAACCCGGCTACTTTTGTACATGGCCTAAGTCAAAGTTCTGACCTAAATCTGATGTTGTGGCATGACTTTAAAAAGGCCATTCATTCTTCAACTCAAATGTGGCAGAATTACAACAAATGTGCAAACTACAGTGGCCAATAACTCCTCCACATGAATGTAAAATACAGTTATTTCAAAAGCTTGAACTAGCTTACCATAGTTTTTAACATCAGTTTAGGTCTGCCCGTATAGAACTTTTCTCTTTTTTAAATAAAATTTTCTTTTGTTATGATTTGTTATTTTTGTGATATCAAGATACAGAGACAAAAACAAGTGTAGCGATTGTCAAGGGAAATACTTTTTTTCCAATACTGTGCAAGAATAAAGACAGATGTTGCATTTAACCTCATAAAGCAAGAGTGACATTTTACTGAGGAAACAGCCTTTTTGAGGAAATGCAGTCACATGCATAAATATAAGCATTTCAGAATGAATTTACTTTTTTTTTTCAGCCAGCATAACACATTGTTGTGAAACAGATTCTCACAGAAGTTCACAGTCAGAGAAAGATGCAGTCTTAGGAATCTTGGAATGGTGACCGTGTTTTCTCCCTCACAGCGCTGCAGTCAACCCGGCACCTCCTACACAATCCAGATCTTCTCACATGCCACCCTGCTTCAACAGCGTCTCAACACCATGAGACAGACTGACAGAGAGGAAAGCTGCAGAGCATAGTGCCCTATTTGTTTCATTGTTGTACAGAAACATAATGCTGCATTTGGGAATTGTCATTCAATACTGGATGTGTTTTGACCTCGCCTTTATAATCTAATATTTCATGAGAGCAACAAATACTCACAATTTTAGATGTATTATATGTAGGAATGATGCCATATGTTTGCAATGCTAACAATGGGCAGTTCATTTGGAAATGGGTGCCAAAAACATTCTATTCTTTAACGACCAAAAGGGTTTCCTTCATACTGAAAGTCCAAATAATTTTGGCCTTGTATATAATAATATTACTGTTTGCTGTTCCCTTTTAGTACCCTTAAGGACAGTTTACAGTTAAGAGCTAACAAGAAAAGTAATTAAGAAAGAAACAAAAGACAGATTTCTTTAGGCTTTACATATGAGAAAGGGCTCAGATGTACAGAAGAAATATAGAAGTAAAATATGCTGAGTGGCTTTATATTGAATATGAAGCTGAAGCATTTCACAGAGTTAACGAACATGAATGTTATAGAATGCTTTGAAATTAAGGAGTCTTTTAATTTGATGCATAATAGGAAGTTTTTCTGTTTGAGGAGAAGTAAATTATTCTCAACACTAACAGTAACAAGAGAATGGGTGAGAGCAGCTGTGCTTTTGGCTGTGATGGATTTAAAACGATAGTTGATGGTGAATGGATGTTTGTAACCAGGCCAAGTGGTTAATTAATATCTTATTAATATCTTGTCTTATTAATATCTGTTTCTAAACAAAGAGCAGAAATCTTAATATGATGAGAGCAACAAAATTTGGACACATAAGAGATAAATAAAAATAAATTTTATTATAAATGATCAGACAGGGAAATCTCCTAAATTAAGTGGAGGGCTTTAGTTAGGATGTTGAACTGCATGTCATAGGCCTTTAAACAAATTTTGACAATGGTTGTTTAAAAATGCAATCAAGTGAGAGTAGAAAATTAATATAAAAATGGACCCCAGCACTGAGCCCTGGAGAAACCCTGAAATGATGAGTTTGTGTTGACATCTTCAAGTCATTCCTAACTAAATGTCACTGTGTTGTCCTGCTCGGTTTTTCCTCTTGCTAAAAATGTACTCCTACTTGTATGGGAAACATTAATAAATTGGCTTCCTTCTTTTACAGTAGTTTTAGATCAGCCAACATCATCCACGGCTCCTGTTTCCTGTGACGTTTAGTTTGTTTTCTAAATAAGCCTAATTTTTAATCAGCTGATGTGCTGGAACATATAGGTGAATAAAAGCGGGACTGAAAGACAAATCTCAGACTAATGTATGCATGTTCCAGCATCTTAAGAGCTTTCAAAAGAGACCAACGTGATGGGAGATTTTCCTAGACAAGCCTCATCTTCAAACCCAGAGGAAGAATGGTGGATGATGTAGGAATTATTAAGAAGTGGTGTCAGAGCTTTGTTTTGGTTTTTAGATTTTGTTTGGTCCGGATTAACCAAAATTTATTGTGTGGAAATCAAAAAGAAATTGCAGAGGGCCCTTTTCTGATTTTTCTACCAGAGCAGATTTAGTCAGTTTGTGTAACGTTCAATAGCTAAAAAGTTTTAGTTAAAGAGAAGAATTGTCACTTCAACTTCAATCAATGTGGAAAAACTCTTATCTGTTGAAAATATTTGCTGGCAATTTGAGATTTCTGCTTTACCTATCGGGATTTTTAGATGATTTTGTGACCTTCTACTGCAAAAAAGAAAAAGAAAGAAAGAAAGAAAGAAAGAAAGAAAGAAAGAAAGAAAGAAAAAAGTAAAATCATGTCAGATTAATCAAAAAATTAATATTTTAGAAACAGCTAAATGTTAATTTGAACATTTAAACCTTGAATGATTCATTTTCTTAGAAATAAAAAACTATATGAGGGTTCGAGAAAAAGGAGCTTATACCTCTTCGATATGCATACAGCTTGGTCTTTTTTCTAATTGCCCCAATCTATTCATAAATACAAGTATTTTTGCAGTTCCTGAACATATGGATATTCAGTACATGTTTATGGGATCCTCCTCTGGGGTTCATGCACATGTTCCAGAGACACAGTTCAGGACAGATTGGCTTCAGACAGCATAATGTCAGTGAGGCCACAGAGTGGCAGTCCATTAGTGTCATCGGCACATCACTAACTCAGAGTGTCAGTGGTCCATGTCAGTTTCTCAGCACTGCTTGTCAAATGTAAACTTGGAGTGACTGCTGTCATCAAGCAGACATGTAGGTATGTGGAGAGTAATCGGTGCCAGTGAAATCCCACAGTTTTCTTTGAGAATTGCTTTACCTTCACTGACATGTAATTGCCTAAATTTAATGGTAAAGAGCAGTTTAACAAGATGAATTTGATTTCATGGCTTTCCTCAAAGGCTGGGCTTTGAAGGAGCCTGAGGGAGTAGCTTAGTTGTGATCAATTAAAGACTGTTTTTAGAGATCATTATAGACTTTTTGCAAATGAATCAATAGCAGAGTTTAGATTCTCTTTTCCTGAGGGGTATATACATTTTGGACCTGAAATGCATCAAGAAATTACCTGTGTGTGTTTTTCTGGTTAAGTTGTGTGATCAGCTATGTGCATTTTATCGCTATAGTATAGGCTTCTAGGTCAGCTCTGAATTACCCAGCTCTAGGGAGAGTGTACAGTATATCCCAACACAGAGTCAGAAAATATCATGACTGCTCAGAGAAAATCTGTGCTTTATTGTGAAAGAATGAATCTGACATCTACAGTTGAGGAAATTCGGCTCCCTCTTCGAGTTATGTTTGACAAGTTGGCACTGTAAACCCCCATATCGTCTCTGATGGCCCCTGGTAAATCCAGATTTAAAGGAACTCCTATTTTAGGAAATGGTTCTTGATAAGGTCTCCAACTGTGGTAAAGAGCTTTGTGTCCGTTTTTATTTGTTCTCTTTCTTCACCACTTGAATCACAACAAACAATTACCATTTATACAAGCTTGTTGGCCTTATTTTTTGTCAGTCTAGAAGGCTAAGGTACATATGTAAAAATATTGTGGTTTTACAGTATGATGATGCTAACAAATTTAAAAACAACAGATTGTATAGCATGCTCTAATATCTCTTTTACAATAATTACCTTAAAAACATTTTTAGAATGAGTGATGGATTATATATTTTTGATTTCAACATCATCACATTTTTTTTTGTCACCAGAGCTTTTCCAAATGTAAGAGCTGATTGTTTCTGTATGTATGAGTAAAAACCTATAGTATGGGTTAGTATCTTTCAAAAGATAATAAAACAACTTAGAATGAATTACAATCATTTAAAAAAAGTTTTTCTTTTATTATTAGGTGGCTTTTAAAAAAAGATCCACACCATTCTCAGTAATCCGTAAATTTATTCTTGACTCAAAACCTCCATATAAGTGTTGACCAGTTTGAACATTCTTCCACATATTTTGATGACACATCTTTAGCGAGGAGCTCCAGGTTTTTGAGGTATTTGAAATATCTGCTTGCCATCATCCTATTCTTAAAGTCCCTCCACAAGATCAGATTTAAGTCAGGACTCTGCCTGGGTCACTCCAAAACATAAATTTTACTTTTTGTTGGAAGAAACATATTGGTAAAATCATTAGATTATTTTTAACCTTAATCCTCCAGTGGTATGATATTTTTTTAGCTGAACTGTAACTCCAAAATTCATCAAAAATATTTAACCACCAAGATAAATAATTGATACTTGATTTGTTTATGGGTACAACATGTAAGAAGGAAGTGGATAAAATTGTCATGAGTTATTACAAAATGAGGGTAGGAAATGGCTAGGTTAGGAATTGACTGAATCATTTTCTTTACCCAGAAACCTTTACAAATGTCCGTTCTGAGGTTTAGAAAAGATACTTTAGCTTTCTTTTAGTCAGGTAGGGTCAGCACTGTATTGTTCTGTGCTCTACATAGGACAAACTTCCAGTCACTCTGACCGTTTCTCTGACATATAAATAAAACTTTTAAATCAGAGATGAGAGGAATAAGTTGAAAAATATATTTTCATGTCATGAAATCATAACTTTTGAAAATGTTTGTACACTTTGATACCTACAACCGGTCCATAAAAACTCACGTGTGTATAAAAATAGAACTTATTGGGGATTTTTCACCAAGAGATTTTTTTTATTGAATTAGACATTTATTTGAGAGGGTACATTCTTATGTTCTTAATAAATTCACAACATTTCAACAACAGTAATCGATGGAATTAATATTTTATCAACATTATCAACATTTGTACAATTCACAGTATTATACATTTATAGAATTAATAACAGCATACCTACTGCATGAGTTTATTTATATGGGTCCTTTTTATCACAACACAGACATAATGAAACCACGAAGATTACATGTTAAATTTTTTTACTTAATAACAGTCGCCTTTTACTGCCTTTGACAGTCTAAATTGGTTTAGATTAGGAGCTTTCTTTAAATTATCATATAACCCATTCCGTTGCTTCACCTCTTCAAGAGACACGCTGGTTCTTGGGAGTGGTGCGAGCACACTGGGCCTTGAAGTTAAGTTTTCTCCTCAGATCATATCCACCTTCTCTATTTCGAAACAATTGTTGGATATTGCTGGGAAGTTGATTCTTCCTTGCTTTATGTGAGTGGTATAGCAGTGGTTTTAAGTTTGCTAGATCTTCAATTTTTGAACATGTAGATTTTATGAAAAGACTATTTGTGTTGTCTCTGAACCCAACATTATGTGCAATCCTGATGTCAATTTTTAAAATCTAAATACTTCTTCTAGATGGGTACTGTAGGTATTTCTCCAGACCTCCACACAGTAACTAATACAAGAAAGGATAAGTGAACAGTACAAGATGAATAGAGGTTTGTGGTCCCAAAAGCTATCTACATTTTCTCATAATAGCAATATTTTTTGCCAATTTTGTATACGATGTGTTTTGGTGTCTCCAGCTGTTATTGTGTTATTGAATATAACTCCTAGAAATATAAACTCTTTTACTTCCGTTTTTCAATTTTGATTTTGATTTAAATATCTTCTATCCGCCTACCAAACAGCATAATTTGTTTTTGACATATTTAGAGATAGTTTGTTTTTATTAAACTAGTCTTCACGTTTCTCTCATTCTATTGTCACCTATGTCACAATTAGCTGCAGATCTTTGCATAAGCATAATATTGAGGTGTCATCATCAGCAAATCAGAGGAGTTTAAATTTTGATTATACATTACATAGGCATAGAAGAAACAGTGTTGGGCATAAAACTGAACCTTGAGGGAATCTGCAATTTATATTCTTCAGTCTTGACCTTTACTCCTCCATCTGTACATATTGTAGTTGTCAAATTAAATACGATTTTCTTCCATTTCTATGATATTCGACGAATACCAATTTTTTGTATTTTTTTTAAATGTGTTCCTTCATCTACCATGTCAAAGGTCTTTTAAAGGTCTTTGATATACCCATAGTATACATTTTATTATCCATTTCAGTTACCTCTTCTATAAGATCATTCAGTGCAAGAGCAGTTGACCTTTTGCCTCTGAAAACGTATTGACTATTTTTAAGAAAATTATGTATTTCAATGAAAACCATTCAGGCGTACTATAAATATCTACTCCAAAGTGTTTGATAAATGAGGAATTATGGAAATTGCTCAATACTTTGTGAACTTTTCACCACTTTTACAGATTGGAATGACCTTTGTAGTTTTACTTTGGATTGGGAAATTATCCACTTAGAAGAAATATTTTGCAGATATGGGTTAAAGGTGTTGCTACATTGCATATTACTTAAACATAAATATTGCATATTACTGTTTTACTTAAACACATACTTACTCGATTATTGTCATATCAAGTTCATTACAATCAGTAAACTTTTTGTTTTTACTATTATTATCTATTAACTCGATAATTTCTCTTTTATTTGTTGCAGTTAAAAATAAAATGTGTAAATTATGTTTTTTTCTTCTTCAGTCAACATCACAATTAGTTATGGCTATCTTAGAGGCCAGTTGTGTTCTAATGTTAACAAAATACACAGATATATACAAGGGTATCCACATTTGTACATTTTTTATACAATAATTATGTAATCTTGATTAGCAGCAACAATAGCATCCTTATTGATTACATTTTTTTATTTAATCCTTTCATATTTTTATTTCAATCAAATTTCTGTAATAATATTTTTTTTAAAATATTAGATTTAGTAATGTATTTATATTTTATAATATAATATATGTTTTATATATTATATTTTTATATTTATATGTATATATTTATAAATAAATATATTTGTTATATTTATATATTTATATGTTTTTGTATGCATTTAATAATCATTTTGTTATCCATGGACTATTATAAAAAAGATATATATATATATATATATATATATATATGGTTTTACAGGGCAATGCGGTCATATAATTATTTAATATGTCAACAATTGTTATGTGCTTTATATAAGAACTTTTTTTTGTTGTTGTTCAAAAGGGCTTTGGTTAAGAGCACTTGCTAAATGTTCAGATCTTTATCTGATTTTATATTTACCTTTATTATGGTATTGCTTCTATGTTCTTTATTCTTCTTTCCAATGATATAAAGATTGGTCAGTGATATCACTGACCAGGCGTCCACTTGATATGCTTATATTCCTTATGTTTGTGAAAATATAATCAGTTAAAGTAGAAAACTGTGCAGTGATCCTAGTGGGATGAGTAAGCACTGGGAATGATGAAAGACTGTACATGATGTTTATACAATGTTCAGTCGGTCTGTGTAATTTTACTTTTTACTTTAATAAATCAGTTAATAAGTTCAAGTCCCCAAATATAAATATATGTTTCTTGTTAGTATTTTAAAAAATGTTCTATATGTAAAAAAAAAATTATGTCATCACCTGATGCTTTGTAAATACAAGATATAAGAGCATTTTTTTTAAAATCCATTATCTCAACTCTGACGCTTTCAAACAAATAATCCACTGCAGTAGTCTGCACCAGTTAACTAATTACTTTACATAAATGTCTCCAACAACTAACACAACGAGGACTATGATATATGACAATATTAGTCGCTGTTTAAAAGTTTATTTTGTGTGATAATTACATTGAAACTAATGGCATATTTCTTCGTGGAAATGACACTGTATCCACACTCTTTACTGTAATTGCAGAGCCTGAGCTGTTTTTGTGAGTATCTGTTTTAATGTGCAAAGCAGATTTAGAACGGAAACCAATAGTGACAGATGTGAACAGGTTTTAACAGGCTGGCCTACTGCTGTGTGAGACCAATTAGCATTTTTCATAACCAACTCCCTCTCTACCAGTGGACCATATTTTCAACACTCATTTTGTTTATTGATTTTGCGGTTCATATTTTTCTAGCCTCACTAACTGTCTCCATCTACAGACTTTCACCTTCTTGTCTTCAAATTTTGGAAATGTTATCTAAAAAAAATTGCAGCAGAACAGACGCTTTGCTGCCAAGCAGTTGCTCTCATCTAATTATAAAACAATAGGTAAATGTTGAGCAGATGCCCTCCACCATTCCCCCCTTGCTTCCCTCTCACAGCTTTCCAATTGAGAGAGCCATTTGGTCTCATTCTAGTGTAACATTGGCTCCACATGTAGTAGTGCTTTCTGCCAAGCTGCAGCCATCGTATAAATGAACCTAATCGCTCGCCAACAAAGCATACTGTTCTAACACCAGAACAAAAATACTTTTAATATAATTTGAGTTTAGTTGGGGCCTAATTCCTCAGCAAGATGTGTTTGATGTCAGAGTGTCTTTCTGAAGCCAGAAAAAATAGACATAACGGACACTGTCAGAGGAGATCGCATTACTTGTCAAAAATTAATTTGTGGTCGATTGGGCTCTGCTTTGCCAAAGTAATCAGTGTTGCCATTGATGGAATAAATAAACCACTATGCAGTTTGCAAAAATAAGCTTTTGTTTTAACTCATTAAACACAAGATTAAATTAGTTTATTTAGTTCAAGAAAAAATTACGACACTATAGACTTTATTAGCTTGCCCGTCCGGATTTTGGCTGAAATAACTTCAGTGAGACAAATCTTGTTGCTATTTACCTCAGATCAGTCTTAGGATAGTACTTTTCAATTTCATTAATTATATTTTTAAGTTGTTTTTTTTTTTGCAAGTCTACCCCTTTGTCAGGTCACTCAATAGCATCGTCCTTTGACGATGAGTTGTACTATGAGCTAGTTGTTTTAATTAAATTCTTAAATTCTTAGCTGGTTCTTGGTGGACTTAATGGTATGTTTTGGGTAATGGTCAAGTTCTGCTTCAGCTTTATTATTGCCCAGTGCACTTTAGAGTTTCTTATGGACTCTGTAATGGTGAACAAGCCATGTTCTGCTGCAGCAAAGCATCACCAAACCATGACACACCCACATCTATGCTTCTCAGCATGTCTGAGGTTTTCGTCCTGGAATGCTGTCTTTGGTTTATGCCAAACATGTCTTTGGTTATTCTACTAATTTATTCATCACCAGATATTCATTTATTTGAATTTCTAAAGTTTACATTACATATTAAATATTTATACAGTGAGGCAAAAAAAGTATCGTGCAAGTTCTACAACTTGAAAAGGTGAAGGAAGTCTGTTATTTTTATCATAGATAACCTTAAATTGTAAGAGACAAAATACAGAAAAAAACTAACAAACAAAAACACAAAAAAACAGGACATCACATTGAGTGATTTTTAAATTATATATCTCTATAATGGTGCAAAAATAAGTATATGATAAATAACAGAAGTCATCCTTAATACTTTGCAATGTAACCTTAGTTGGCAATGACAGAGGTCAGATATTTCTGTAGATCTTCACCAGGTTTGAACAAACTATAGCAGATATTTTGGGCCTTTTTTCCATACAGATCTTCTCTAGAGCTGTGATGTTTTGGGGCTGTCGCTGGATAACACAGACTATAGACTACCTCCACAGATTCTCTATTCGATTGTGATTTGGAGACTGGCTAGACAAACCCAGAACTTCATTTTTTTATGTAGCCATTTCTTCCTAAGTGCTGGACTGATCGGATTGTTACGTTTAGTTGGAGACGTGATTGCATCCCGCACCACATCTGCAATAAACAATTTAGTAGGTATCGTTTGGTTAATTACGAATCATCCAGAGTGTCTAACAGATTGCGTATGGCTGCAGCCATTTTGGGAGACTTTGTGAATAGATCTTAGGGAGTTAGGAGTCCTCTTGACTTCTTTTAAGGACTCCCAGACTTAGGAGCTACTTTTAGGCTTAAAAGTAGTTGTGAATTACTTTTATCTTAAGAAACTAGGAGCCCTAAATTTAAGAGTGACATGCCCATATTTTTTTAGGAGTTACTCCTAAATTCGGCAGTTAGGACCTACTTTTAGCCCTAAGATCCTTTGTGAATACGGCCCCTGATATGGATCAGTCATCCTCTCCCTTTTGCAGAAAAGCAGCCCCACACAATAATCTTTCCACCCTTGTGCTTCACAGTGGATATGGTTTTCTTGAGATGCAACTCAGCATCCCTCCCATGCAAACACGGCGAGCGGTGTTTATACCAAAAAGTCCCCTTTTGGTCTCTCCTGACCTGATGGCATTCTCCCAATCCTTCTCTGAATCATTCAGATGGTCTATGGCAAAATTGCAGTCCTAGAAATATACTTTCTTGCGCATGGAGACCTTTCAAGCGCACAGGAGATTGTAATCCACGATGATGTAGTGTGTTACTTTGTTACTGTGGTCCCAGTTCTCTTCAGGTCATTGACCAGTTCTCCCTGTGTAATTCTGGTCTGTTTTCTCACCGTTCTCAAGATCACGTGTATCCCACAAGGTGAGATCTTGCACGGAGCACCAGGTCAAAGGAGATAGTCAGTGATCTTGTATTTATTCTGTTTTCTAATAATTAGTCAAACAGTTTATCTCTTCTCACCAAGCTGTTTGTAGATTGGCTCATCATATTCTTATGCAGGTGTACAATCTTGTCCCTGGTATCCTTAGACACCTCTCTGATCCTGACCAAGGGTTGAGGCAGGAGTCTGACTATTTGAAGTTGTTAACAGGTGTCAACAACTTCAAACAGTCAGACCCCTTCAAACTTATAACAGTTCTACAGATAAACAGTTCTCACAGGTTCCATTATTACAAGTAATGAATGGAGAAAAGAATAGCTTCTTAGAGAAGATGGAACAGGTAATGAGTGCTGGAATTCTTGCTTGTTTGTAGGTGCTAAATACACTTTTTTCCCACTATTATACAAATAAATTATTTTAAAATCATACATGATTTCTTGGAATTGGGTCTAATTTTCTGTCTCTGACAAATGAAGTGTGCCTATTTCTGCTGGTTAGAAACGGTTGTCCTATCCAAGCTGAGCAAATAATACTGCATTTAGCTACTGTCGTGAAAAAGTGCCATTTGTTCATTCCTCTTTTTTGGACCTCAGGCTGGCCCTTCAGATCGTATGTTATCTTTATTCAACCTGCTTCATTACCCTTCATAAAAACACCCTCAGATCCTGTATATGCATCAGGAGAGATGACAGCTCTGCAGCTATCTTCACAGTCCAGGTGTGAGCTTTGCGTAAATGCCTTGCTGGTATCCTTCCATATCTGTGATGGGACTTAACAGCAGGTACAAACTTAATTCTGGACTTCCAATTGTAGTAATAAAGCTTTGTAAATGGAATCTGTCTGCTCTGGCATTCATTACAGTCAGACCATAAATCTGTTGCAGAATTAACCAGTGAGTACATAACACAAAAGAATGCTGCAGTGATCTCCTCCTTATCTTAGAAATGAGACTAAATGAAGGATCAGAAGCACAAATGATCATTTTTACACCCATTAGGTGGTGAGCACAGAGCCTCAGTAAGCAGGAGGAACCAAACATACAGCCCATTCATCACATATGTGCCCTGCTTATGGTTCCCGTGACAGTGTGAAATCCCAGCAACCCACCCTCCACACATGCATATTATTACCACATTCGCCTCACTGTTCACACAGTCAGCGGATTCACTTCAATTGCCTGCACACTTCTTGTAATGTCAAAATATTTCTGAAGTGCCAACTAATAAGTGCAGCTCTGGAGTGCCTCCACCAGCCCAATATGTTTATCAGCATATTTTTATTCTCTCTTCTGGAGAAACGTGGATTTGTGGTAGGATCATTAATCAGTGACTTTGCCGTGTATCGGTTGTAAATCATCGCACTCATCCCTGGAAGCGCTCTTCAGACAACAACAGCACCAGGTGTTCTTAATCAAGACATGTTTGTTAGATTGTTTTTGCATATATTATAATTGCCAGGTGGACTTTTTTTTCATTAATGCAGTCTGCAACTTGAGTAAAGCAATGTTACAGCTCATTTACTGTGCAAAGCTCCAGGTCATATAAACATGTTTGACAAGTGTTTCATTGCATTCTGAAAAGATTGGCTGAAAATGTGACTTTTAATTTTCCTATGAAGAGTTGCAAAGTTATGTAGGGCCTTTAGTTTATCTGCACTGTAAAACTTTCAAAATAACATCTGGTTGTTTTGTCAAGATCTTAGAAATTTTTTGTAAATGTTTTGACACCTCCATAGGATCAAGCCATAATAAAATCCGACTTACTGTAGAAGACCGCCCTCTTTCTGGGAATTTCTGTTAACCACTTCAGCGCACATGGAAGGTCCAAATCTTATAGATGTCAACAGTATCCAATTGGGGACCCTGAACTCAACCCTATTTAGTTCTATACCTTCAGAGTTCATGAGCAACACAGATGAGTTTAAAGAAAAGGGCATCCTTAGCTGAGTCCAGCATACACTTGGAAAAAGCTCAGTTGTTCCGCTGAGAATGGAGACGAAACTCTTGCTGTGGGTATGCAAAGGAACAGATTGATGTACTTGAAAACATGCCTGTCCCATCCTCCTATTAATTCCTTCATTTTTATTGAAAAGAAAAAAAAGAAACAAAAACCTGTCAAGCTTTTTACTGTAAATGTACCAATATACAGTTTACATTTTGATGTTTGAAGTTTTAATGATGTGACCCTCTGCTGATAGACGTTATAAAATAGAGGCATATAACCAATAACAATGCAGTAGAGTATGATTATTTAATAGAAACTTACTGTAAAACTTCAGCTGCCATGACACAAAAGATCCCAAGAGACACAGCTCCTCCACCAAAACTTGGGTCAACACTGCAAGTGAAGAAAGCAGCAAAGTAGTCAAGGTAAACAGCCACTGAACAGGTGGCATCCAGTGGTTGTACCATTTTCTGAGAGTATAAAGCTGTTTATATTTTTGAGTCACAAAATCTGAACGTATGCCAGTGTTGAGAAGTACCGAAGAAGTACTGATTCAAGTCATAGAGGTTTAGTCCTAACAATGGGAACTAAAAAGTCCAATATTTTACAAATTAGTGAATGCACTACCAGAAAATATGACAACATTCTTGGAGCAACTGTCTGTGAAAGTTGTTACTGTCAGAAGAAGACTTTCATTATGGGTGAGGAGTTTGTAAAGTTAGAGGAAGCACAGCAAGAAACAATTTAGAACAAAATTGCATTTTGCGCAACACGTCGAGGCATGTCTTGAGTTTTCAAACTATACATTTGTTTTAAAACGTACTCAGGCACGATATTTATCGAGTGAACTGTAACTTTACTTGAGTATCATTTTCATATCCGCTCTTTTATCTGTGTAATTAGGACACAGCAGCAAACACTGAGTTCTGTCTAATTTCCTTGCACTTCACTGTCTATTGACTGGAGCCCATGCAGAGGAGTGAGACCAAAGAGGGCTGAGAGGAAACCACAGACACCAACACCCGTGCTCTCCCTTACTCTCTAGCTGCCACTTTTGTGCGAACAGCACAACAGGGAGCTGTGAAGTAGATTGATTACACTTGTGATCACTGTTCTCAGATAATGTCCTTTCTCGTAATCATGCATTGTTCTGTTGCACTTTACATGGATAAGATTATTATCGGCACCTTCATCATTGTCTCATCCTAAATGCCACCCTAATTGGACAAATTTTATTTTTTGTTTGAAGATTTTATGTTATTATTGCTGTGTGTCCTTGAACAGTGATAGCTTAGCTTTTGGACACCAATTTTCACTGTTCTCATTTTTGTGTGTTTTAGTCTTTGGCCTAAGCATCTCCTTCTCATTCATTAAGAAAGGTGATGTCTTTATTGTCTGAGGCCTGCATTTTAGTAAACTTTTGCAGTTGTTCTTTGTTAGATAATTTCAATCATAGTACAAAAACTTTTCTGGATTACAGTTAGCAATTTAGGTTAGTAGCCTCCTTGTAAGTTTTCAGTAATACTAAGCAAAACTTTACTGTAACACAAATGGCCGGATTTATCAAAAGTTTGCGCACAGCATTGCAAAAACAGGCTCTGGCTGATCTATCAACACGACGCAGAGTGCATTGCGCCTGTTAAACCAACAGCAAAACACACATTTAGAGCTTTTGCTCTTTATGAAAATGCAATCTGGGTATTTCTTTAAGAAGACGCAAAAAAGTATTCGTTCCAGGCGCAGTGTGATTTACTAAGCATAAAAATGTTTGTGCCGGCTATTTTAGCGTCTATTTTTAGCACTTCTGAAAAGCATGTCTTAATTTTGCACTACCACCTTCAACATTAGTTTTTTATTGACAAACAAAAAATTATTTCACACACAATATAAACTAAGAGTAATTAACACTCTAATGGCCATAAACCTGACAATTATGTAAATATTTACCTGTTTTTCCCCCAAAGATGGATCATAACTCACTGCGCTCTCATCACGTCTCTACCTGGTGAAGATGGGCTTAGCACACATGATCCTAGTGTATCCTCAATGATAAGTGGCATTATATATGACATTTTAAAAATGAAATTCAGACATGCTGAAGTTTTAATCAGTCTAGCCCTGCAATACGATGTGTGCATGCAGCAGAGAGCAGCGCATGTACACTGCATGAATTACATTTATTACTGACAAACGAAAAACAGAATTTCCAGCATATTAGCCTAATTTTTGTGCCAAAGACACAATATGGATCCATGCGCATTATTCTTCCTCTCTCTAGCTGTGGTGCAGCTCGCATTAGCGGCCACAAACTCCTCATTTAAATACTGCTGCTTGCACTTGTTAAGAATTGCTCAAACAATCTTAAATCACCCGCAAATTAAGGACAACCCACTCGCACAAAATTTTAGCGCCGCACGAATCTTGATAAATCAGCCCCAAAGTCTTTACATGGCAAACACCACAAGCTTTATGTCAAACATGAAAAAAAATAGGCTTTGGTATATACACCAACCTCAGTCCATATAGGGAGAAAATATTGTGTAAAAGTAAGTGCTTATATAAATGTCTAAAAATTGTTACCTTTAATAAATCAAAAACACATTTTCCTAAAGAACCACCTTCAGTGTAAAGCACAGCAGGAGATTGATGTTGCTTTAGGATGATTTGCAAGTGAATTTGATCTGAATCAGAAGCTAACTCAACAATCACAAATAAAGGTGCCCAAGTCTCCTACCCTTCCGGTCGGGCCATGCGTCCACTGGCCAAAAAAATAATGGATGAAACTCAATGGAATGATACGTTATTTTCTGTTCCATGTTGTCTTATGTCCTGAATCACACATATGATCTATCTCAATTTAAATGATCGGTACATATCGACTGTCTTTATCAAGGGATTTAGGATTTATTTATTTAAAAAATTCATAATTAAAATGCCTACAAATCAGAAGTCAGAACTCGCTTATATGACGTCACGCAGCTAATGACTATAGCATTTGAAACACTCACTGATACCTTGTACTGTAGAGCTTCTCCTGCATGCTGGCTCTCATTCCTCCACTGTTTCTCCCAAAGCATAGATACTACTTTCCACATGGTCAGATTTATAGTGGTTTTCTCCATGTTTAATACTCCTTCCTTCGTCCTGGAGGCTACAGCCCTCTGTTCCCTTCTTCTTTTACAGTTGTAGTCCGCTTAGTTTTTTTACAAAAAGCATGAAGTAACTTTTGCGTTTGAAAATCATCATTTTCTCTGCATCAAAATTTGTCTTTAAAATTCACGAACATCATATGTTCGATCCATGGCACATTTCAAAGAGGATCAGAAAATAACTGTTATCGCTCCATTGACTCTTGTTCCTGGTCTGGAATTGGAAGGCCATGACTTAAGCTTCCCATAATTCCTCTTTTACTCCCAGAATTCAATTTAAAGAAGACCCATGGAAGGTCTTAATTATGCCATATTTACAACAAATCATACTGATAGCAAATAAATTAGGCACACATCTTTTAGCCTGTGCAAAAATATGGTGTTGTTTCAGTATACATCTTGTATCATTTGAGGTTTGCCCCAATGGACAGACTTCAATGAAGATTTTAAATGTTTAGTATTTGTAAATTGCAACATCTTCTGCTAAATGATGTATAGACATTTACAAACAGAAAAGCATTTTTATTTTTTTTTACATTTTTCATTTGTGAATTTTACATGGGTCAACATTTTTCACATGTAATCACAAGGGATTTTGCCCATGTCAAACCATTTGGTTATTTTTTCTTGTGTGTGTGTGTGTGATTTAAAAATGTAATGTACAATTTTATCTATGTGTATGTGCACAGTTATTAGGTTTAGGGTTATTACTAATGTGTTACATCTGGAAATGGATCAGGAGATCAACTGGTAACTGGAATCCAATGATTTTCCACTTCACTGGCTGGTCGGAGACTCAAAAATTGATTTCATGATCTGCAAATCTATCATAGCCGAGCACTAACTGTTTGCACTAAGCACAATAACAACCTGTGTGGAAGTTGTTACTGAGTGAAGAGTTTAGTTAATTTCAGTGTCAATGACATGTTTAAAAATAATGTGAATACTCGTTCATAGAATTCTATAGACACAGAGACTTTGCCAGTCGGATTAAACATACTGTCTTCTAATACAAATGTTGAATAAATTTTCAACTGTAATTTCTAATCAGTTTGTCTTAACCAAAAGAAAATCTAAAATCTGTTGGAAATCTAGTAGTCAGTCACATTGGTAGAAATGACTGCAACTGCTTGCCTCTGCACTAACGAGCACCTTAATGGTCTCATTCACTCATTTTTTCAATGAGATTAATTTGGTCTCTAGCTCAGTTATATGCCACTACAGCTGTTCTATTTGGAAAAGAAAATGCTGACTGAGTCCTGTTTAAGGAGTTTGCAGTTTGTCGAAAGAGTTGGGGGGGGGGGTTGAAACATCAGGATCACAAGACAAATTAATTATTCAACATATGCAAAGGTCTCTTCCCTGATTGGCTAACAGCCAACTGTTTTGCTGCCTTCGATCATGTTGTTCCAAGGCAAATTCCAACAGTTTGTTTAGCTCCTCTTTCTTGGGTAAAAAATGCAATACTGATGTGCTATATCCACAAATAAACCAAGCCAGACCATGACCTGCAATGCTTTTGAGTTGCTAACCATTACCTTTGTTGCTAACAGTTAGATTTGGGTTCTGTTTTCTACTAGCAGTGACGTGCAATGCTCTCTCGAGGCCAATTGTCCTGCAGGTGATCGCTGGACAAGGTAGTCAAGGCAAGAATACTTATTTTCCCTGTTACATAGAAAGGACTGGCTTTTTCTGACTAGCTTGTTTTCTTCTCTATTTTTTTCCTGTGGCTAATGCAAGAAATGGGGTTCGGAGAAAAGTTTCACATGCATTATGCTTATATAACTCAAAGTGACCCTTTGTATTTAAAAAAGAACCAGTTTGTTCATGATTTTCAGTGACGGAGACCTTTAATCAGTTGTGGTGATGTACTTGCATTTGTGAGGAATTTATGATAAACCAGAGAAATTTCAGGAAAAATAAAGTACATGGACCAAATATTATTTTAGCTGGTTAGTCTGCAGTGTTGACATTACTTATTTGGGAGGTTAATGTTTAGCCCCAGTCCCTACTTACTTCCATCCCCACTTTGTTTCCACTCTTCCATTGTTGACCCCTCCATCTGAACTGACCGGTTGTTATTCGCTAACAGGCAGATCAGTGAAAAGTTGCAGGTGTCCTCACTGACCTTTAAAAGCTCCACTGTTAATTGTTTTCACTGTCAGAGCCCCATGTGCCACCACCTCACCTCCTCCCTCATTCCCTAAACCGCCACAATACAGACACACACACACACACACGCACACACAAAGATCCTGTTAGAGAGGTGTTTGGGAAACGGATGGGAAGCCTTTGTTGTAATTAAGTGTGTTTGGCATTATGTAAATAGCGCTTATCAGGTGTTAATTGCCTCCGCTGCCAGGATGAGAAAATCTGAGGTGAAGGAAACAAATTGCCAGTTTCCAAAGTGTCTCTGTAGGGCACAAAGACTATGATCAGACCTGCCGTTTCTTGCCATTTCTACTGCTACCTACAAACATTGTCAGCTAATCTTCACATTACACCTTGTAAATTTGCAGACAATAAAGCATAAAACACTGCTCTTTGCAAAAAAACAAATCCCTGTAGTTTGACAATAACTTTCAGCTGTTAAAAACTTGTTCACATTCAAGTTATTGAATCTATCAAGTTAAAATTAAAGAAAATAATAAAATCTATAACAACTTACAATCATATATAATTAAACCACATCCCTGTATGAAAGGATTGTATTTGCAATTAGTAAAATATTCAAATATATTTGTATTATCTTACAACTTTGTGCTAAAAATGTTGATCAGCTTCTTTCCTTTCTTTTTTTCCAGCACATAAAGAGGTGTAAAAAGCACCCACATGATTTGGTTCAGTTAGCAAATGGATGGAAACATTACTCCTGTGTCTTTTCATGTCAGCTCTGCCATTTTGCTGATCTGCTCTACAATAGCATCCTCCAAACACCACCTTTCTTTCTAACCCCCATCCCCTCCAAAAAAAAAACAATTATCAGTTATCACTAAAATAGGTTTTCATTCATAAGTTACTCACTTCGACCAATTCAGATTTTTCTCCTAATCTGATTTTCCCTGTTATTTTACACAGTAACTATCGCTAAGACGATAAGATATTTCAAGTTAAGCACTGAGATTACCTGTGCATGTCTAAATATTTTTTTAAGAAATAAATCTTGCATCTATCATTAACCTTGAACAGACTAATTTACTTTCCTCCCTTCTAATTCAATTTCAGAGCTTTGCTACAAAATTTCACAAAATAGATAAAATGTGACATAACACAATCATCTCACATACAGACATTATCTCGGATCAAATATAAATACTATGCTGATGTTATTTCATGCAGAAGTGATCATAAGCATAACAAGAGCTAACCATTGAACTGCAAAAACTGCTGCAAAGCCAGCATTCTATCAAAAGATTGAATTTCTGGATGGTGGCCCATAAGAACACAAAAAGCAAATTCTTTCTACACTGAGTGAGAAATGACTCTATTTAAGTCATCTTACTTGTTTACAGTGATTTGCAGAAGTGTTTATAAACCTTAATCTACCTTTATTCCCACATTTCAATCATAAGCTTTAATATATTTTATTGGGGGGAGTAACTGTAAAGTGGAGGGAAACTGCATTTGTTTTCAGACCTCTTTCTTCTGAAACCCCTTATACAAACCAGAGGGACACATTGAATTCAGACGTTAGTGATACCTGGATGAAGACCCCTGTAGAGGCTCCAAAATATGTGAGACTGTGTTCTACCTTTTACCCAGATGATGACTCTGACCATTCTCTAGGAGCCTCATTAGTATGATTTTGTCTGAAGCATATTCATGTGCTATAATGGTCCAGTCAAGTCCATACGTAAATCTTCCAGTTAAAAGAAAGATGTTGGGGAAATGAATAGACACTTTAATACCAAATCTGCTTTGAGTATGAATGAAACGTATAATTTGACTTTCTTTTTGCAACTATTTTTAAATTTGTGTTGTTGTATCACATATAATTAAAATTAAATTGAACTTTGTGGTATTAAAATCAATACTTCTGACAGTCATTGTATACTACAAGTAGGGATGCGTCGATACCGATACTGGTTTTGGGGCAGATGCCATTCTAATGTTTTCATGAACCAATACTTGTATCGAAACGCTGTAATAAATTCACAGAAAACATTTCTTTTTCACTTGAAATTTTAGTTTTGTAGTAATTTTTATTAATATTTTATTTTTTATCTAATTTACCATCATTTATCGTAACAAGCAGAGAAGAAAATAAAACCTGTCTTCCAATTCATAGAATTTTTTGTGTGGTAGAAGCATCGGGTTTCAGTATCGTATCAGTTTTAAAAAACTGGTACAGCTGCATCCCTAACTACAACAGTATATTCTGTTTACTTAATTACCTGAACATAATGTTTAAGTTCTTGTTTTGCTAAATAAACAGAATGTGCCTGAAATTGCCAAATGACTGTCGCTACCTTATGTTATTATGATTAAAAGATGTTAAAAAATTACGGGAAAGCTGCTATTTTCTTTAGCATTTTAGTCATAACCTAAATTCTACTGAAAATATGTGGCTAAACAACTGATTCTTACAGATAGACTACATCATTCTGACTGAGCTTGAGTTATTCTTCAAAGATGAAGATTCACTTTTTTTCTGTATCTAGCTGTGCAAATCTCAGCAAGTACTCCAAAAGACCTTAAACTGTAATTTCAACAAAAAAGGAGCTAAATATGCATAATCGATTGATCAGCTCTGTTGTGATTTAATAGAAAGTGGTGTAAAAGCAATCCACTGTAGGTTACACATACAAGCTCTGTTTTTAACTGACTGAACAAAAATGCAAAATATCTGCTTGCCCTGGCCATCTCACCAGCCATAGCATTTTCATGCAGGCATGTTGAATGAGTTAATAACTATCCTCTTTATCAGGTCATATTCATTAACACGTGAGTTTGTTTATAGCCTGACCATAACCTCCTGAAAACTCAGCACTTAGATGAAATAGTAGATTGCCACTTGGATCATTACAAGGACATTAGCAGTTCATTTCTCCTCTCATTGGTGGCCCGGTTCCTAATGAGATCAGAACAAAGAATAAGAAGAATGGATACTGGACCATTAGTCATTGTATAAAGCAAAATTATTGGTGTTCCTTGTTTTAAGGCTTGTCATTCCAACTAAAAAAAAGAGAACATTATTATAAACAAGGGCAATAACCAGATCTGTAGTTAGTTTTTGGCAATCCAATAGCAAAAAGACTAATTATATACACAATTATTAGCCAGCATTGCATCATTAATTGATTATTTCCCACCTCTGCTGCACACCAAAACACATAAAGGAAAGCTAGCGTGTGGATCTTCTCTGCCTTTGTCCTCCTAAAATAGCCGTCCTTGTACTGAACGATCACAGCAAGAGATTGGATAATAAACACACATAAAAAGGCGTCCAATGAATTTCAGAGCATATTGAAAGCGGTGATACACTTTGAGCGAGTTGGGCAATAAAGGGAGTACTCCATACAAGATTGGTGCTCAGAGAGGAAAATTGGCAGAATTCATCAAATGTTCTGTGGGCATTAAACCTCGGCAGCGGCACGTTGGTCCTTTAATGTGAAAGATAACCCATTGGGCCTTGTGGGGTATGTTTTATGTGGTTGGAGGGGTTAAAGGAGCCCTGTGCATTGGTTTATGTAGAGATGTTGAGGTGATTTTCAGATTTCCCCAGTGGCATCCCTGCACTCTCTTTCTGTTTCATGTCACTGGAGCGTTGCTGGAGTCACTGGGACTTTAACTGTGACTGTCGGGGAGTGATTTATGCAGTCATAAGGCTTGTACTGTGGCAGACCTCAGCCTGTATTTTATTCTGACACTTATTATTGAAATGAGACATTTGGGTGTAAAGAGTAACTCAATCCATTCTTTCACTGAATCTATGAAGTACAAGTCATGTTCACATTGAATCTCATCTCTCTCACATTTGGAAAGTCCTCTGGGAGTATTTAATTCCATTTCTCATGTAAATAACCTTATACTTGCCTGTCTATAGCTTTTATAGATGAAAATGCTAATTCATTTTCACACGTTGAAAGCACAGTTACTTATACTGACACAGTGTTCTCCATTCAGACTCCTGTTAGGTAGCAGTAAACAGAACCGCTGTAGGCAGATCATGAGCTCTTTTCTACTGTTGCCACTATTTAGTTGAGAAAACCTAAAACAAACAGAGCTTTTGTTGGCATAATTGAAGTCTGCACCAGAATAACATTTATTTTTTGCATTGACAGTTATGCTGGATGTAGTTTGAGCATACCTGATGCTTAAGCAGCCACTGATCAACAGCAATACGTCTCATTGGTCCTGTTATCCCCACAGTTATTATGAGAAGTCCTGGAGATGTGGATTTAAAATTATTTCCATTCTTATGAGAAAAACGATGAGGAAGGTAAACAAAAATTTAAACAAACATACAATGTCACAAATTGTTTCTACCCTTCTCAATAATCATTGGAAAAATCATTGTTGCCATTTATGCAATCAAAACCTTCTTATAACTATTGGGCAATTATTTCCATGTTTCCACTGGTGTTTTAATAATTTTTCTTAAGTAATGAAATGTCGGAAGGCCTCCTCACGATCACCTTAATCTTTAAATCCCTTTGCAGATTCTCTATCAGAGTCTAGTAAGGACCTGGGCTACTCCTGAATATTAATGTAACTTCCAGTCAGATAAGATATGTTGTTAAGATTAAAAAAAAAGATACTTCAATCCTAAATCTGTCCAGAGTATGAATGAAAAATATAATTGTATGTGTTCTTTGAGATTATATTAAGATTTGTGTTGGTTATTACTTATCGTTTTAAATGAATTACACTTTGTGGTATTAATATAAATATTTCTGACATTCACTGTATACTACATCAATATATTCTGTTTGCTTAATTGAACATGATGTTTAACTGCTTGTGCAAAATAAACAATACGCCTGAAATTCCCGAATGACTGTGGCCCTTTTATGTAATTATGATAAAAGGATGTACATAAAAATACAGTAAAGCTACTATTTACTTTAGTATTTTAGTTTCAAGGGAAGCAGAAGAAGGAATCAAGCTAAACACAAAACACGCTCATCCTTTTCATTCCAATGATAAATGCAGCAGAGTTTGCATTTATCAACATCTGTTTGTTGGATATGCTTCACAGTTGGCAGTTATACTGCTGTGATACGAAGGAGGAGTTTTAATTGATTTGAAAAACAATGCCAAGTATTTGGCTCCTTAAGAGCAATAATTGGTTCCTCTGGACTATCATTGGACACAAATGCAAGCTGCGGGCCTCCTTGAATATGCAGTCGATTTAGAAATATCAGAAAGGATTAGTATTAAATTCAGTGTTGTTTTTTTGTTTTTTTTTAAAGTTACTTTCTGTTCACCAGAATGATTAAAAACAATGCAGCCAAGTAACATTAATAAGGAAGTCAAGAGTGTATTTTATTCAGACAAATGTTACTGTTATCATTCCATAAGTATTGGGGTTTGTCAGGAAACTTGGTTCTGTTTTTTACCAACAGTGAATTAATTTGCTTGACAAATATATTTAGTTCACATTTTCTGATGAAATAAATTTTATTCAATCCAAGTTCTGTTCAGTCCCTTTCATTCTAATACTGTCTGATCGTGTAGTTAGGTTATAATACAAAAGTGGGACACATCAGTCTATTTAAGATGCTCATAAAATGGCAGTTGGTATTCTGAGTCTGCATGAGGTGAAAATGGAGAGGAAGCACTCTTTTTGAACAGGAAGAGATCTCCAGAGGAACCAGCCGAACTGCTGAGAACGGTCGGGTTTTTCAGAGGACAGAATACAGACACAGATGAACATAGAAACGTTATTACAGATAGACATTCTACTGAGAGAAAACAAAAGGAGAAGAATGAATAGGGAGAATAATAACAAATACTGCATAAGTAGAAAGTGGCTGGGGAAAATAACAAAATTGAAGGCAATATGTCTTTCAGGACATCATGCCTTGTAAGTATTGAGACATGTAAGTTTTCTAAGTAAAAAAAGATAAACCCAGCATTAAATGAGAAAAGTCTGATAACAAAAAAATCTGCCTCCTATCGTACTTTTAGAAAGTCTAGGAACCACCAGTACTCTGGTTATTTTATTAATTTGCTCGCTTGGTGTAGGTATTTTACAAATACAAAAGCTTATTCAAGATGAGAAAAGCTATTAGAATCCATCACTAAATAAAATGAATCAAAAGATTTTGTTGAGAGAAAAATCTCATGCAAAAACATACAGCAATGCATTGCAGGAGAACAAAGACGTAATAGAAAGGAAAGAGAGGAAAACAGACAATGTGTGATGTGTTCAATGATCAGAAAATATATCACATTTTTGAGTTCCCAACCTGCTGCTCATGTCAGGGCAAATCAAGCTAAAAGTCTTCCATTCAGGTCATCTTTTTTTCCTCTCTTGTCTTGTCATTTTTTGTGAATTTCTGTGTAAAACTAAATCAAATGTAAATTTATACAAACATTGAGGAAATTCCACAGATAACACCATAACTGGGAAATGGCTCACCAAATAAGGGCAGAAATGAAACCTTGTAGGTTCATTGACCTAACTCACAAAAAGAAAGGACATGAAGGGGAAAAAATGCAACCCTGACTCGACATCATCTTTTAAAACTCCAACTAGTCCATTTGAGGGCTCTGCACAGCTGAGTAGACCCTAAAAGTGAGGGGTCATGTTGCCTTTTCCCTAAAGATGAAGTTCTGGATCAGAATCACTAACTGGCAGCTGTAAGTACAGCCCACCTGGGGCTGGATGACCTACATATTTAACTTTCTCCATCTGCTTGTACACACTTGCATCTCTGCAGGCTGCCACTCAAACCAGCAGGTGACGACGCTCTGCAGATACAGTAGGCTGTCTGTAACAGTGGCGTACCGCCTGTACACAACACCCAAGGCTGAAGAAAGATGAATATTAGACATTGTTGAAATCCTGATAACATCATAAACTTTGAATTCAATCACAAAAACAATTCATTAAGATTCAAAGGGCTACATGCAAACCAGAAAGTTATAGCATGCAGTTATTTCAGGGGCACGGAGCTAATGGACTATTAGTGTCTACTGCCTGAGGCTGGTTTTCTCTCTTTGCAGAAGAAGTAAATTAATCACTTCTATCTGTGATCCCTTGGATGCTGCCGGCGGTGTCTGTCCCCTCTGCCACAAGAAAGTAGCCCCAGCTTCATCAGATGCGGTTGGGGTTGTCATGCTAACAGATCACAGACCACCATCAGTACATTCTGCCCCTGGGTTGCTGGCAATATTGATAGGATGGCAGCGGTTGATGAGACAGCAGCAGTGATAAAGGAGGCATCTAAAGAAAAGCACATAGCTGCTTCATGTTTGTTCCTTTGTGCTTGTCTTCTTACCTGGAGGATAAATGATAAGATGGAACGGAGGCGAGAGCATCGCCAGGACCGCGTTTTGCTGTAGGCAACAGCAGCCTTGAGGAGTGAGCGCATTGATTGTAAAGAAAGGGACTTTTGCCAAAGTTTGGTTTGTTGTTTAGCAGAAGCTCATTTTTAACTTTTTTTTTACATTTACTAGAGCCAACACTCCCTTCTCTCATCTGTCCTAACAACCCAATTTCCCCTTGTCTTTTGGCAACTGAGGAACTATGCAACTGAGAAATGAAATGAAGGAAATGGGGAAAAAAGTGGCTTGATTCTTCTGTTACACTTCGCTAAGCTAGTTTACTGTGTTTGTTGTTGGGAAGCTGGTGCTCGTCCCAGGGGGCTTTGAATGAAAACACATTTCTCTCCTGGCAACAGCTGCTGCATATTCCCGAACAAACAGCCAGCAGATGTGTCTTGATCCAGCATCCCCATCTCGGCATGCCATTTCCTTCCAACTTCACATTTACCTGATCGACTCCCATCCCAATCGTTGAACAAATGATCTCTCATGAGTATCTCCCATTGTTGGATTCCAGTCCGATAAGATAATTCATGTATACTCCGTACATATGGAGCAGTTAGGGAAGTGAAGCAGCTGCAGGGCTGCTTTGGACGGCCGCAGCTGCTAAATAATTTGTTGCAAATGATTTTATTCGCCAGTTTTTTTTCATGAACCCAATATGTGCTTTGGTGTTTGTTTGTGCACCAATGTTTTGAGTTTTTGTAAATGTTCTGCCATTTTAGAGGGATAATTAAGGAAGTAAGAAGTGAGCCTCTGTTAAATGCCTTATTCTATTTCTATCCTGATGATAACCTACTTTATTGTTGCCCTTCCTCCTTCACCCAGGCTTTAGAGTTTTTAAAAAACTGCTTTTTCAATCTCATATACAGGCACTAAAACTGTTTTTTAAGTAAAGAATAATTAAATTAATAGAATATTTCTAACTGTGTGAATTCTGTGGTAATCACAAGTCGGTCTCTTGTAAAGGCATGATTTTTGTGCTGGTTCAAAATGTTTATTTTAATGCACACCTTGCTAATTTGGCCTGCAGATTGATGGGGACTCTTGGGTTCTCCTACTGAAACAAATCCAGCTTCTGCCACAGTGTCTTCAAGCTTCCTACATCAACTACGTTTTTTCTACCAGAATTTAATTATGGTGATGTTCTGTACCTCGACCAAATGTCTTTAGTCTGTTAATACAGTCTCTCAGTGTGCTCTAATGCTTATTATAGGTCGTGCTGTCCTACACTTATCATCATTATTTGTATTCTAAAGCTGAGTGGTTATCTATGCTTACAGGATGGCCTGGATTTATGAAGCCACCAATCGCTGCTTGTTTCACTTTACAAACGTATAATATCTTAACTCATATACTGGAAAACTTTCCCTCCATCTCAAATATTAGACAAAAACATTTCATTGAATAGTGCCTGTGTTTTTTATCATTACTGTGATTTTAACTTCCGTTCTAAGCTATGCGTAAATTGTCAGAAGTTCTGAAACTTTTAACTAATTTTTTTTCTGCTGTGTGTTGTTGCTATTTAATAATTATAGCTTTTGCCACAACCGCTATGACATTTTAGGGACTGAAATTGTAACAGGACAGACCATTTGCTCTCTCGCTGATTGACAGGTACCTTCAGCCTACAGGACCACCCTTAAAAATGTTTTACTATCCTTATGACAGAGAAAAATTTGATAATGCTAGGCAGTACAGCAACTAGGAGGAAAGAATCAAAACTCCTTAAAAAAGTAAAAAACAATACTTTAAACAATACTGACTTAATACTGTGGATATCAGACCTAAATATTGTTCTTCACAATTAACCTGATTTTATATTTGACGCCGTCATCCTTCCCATCTGTGAGAAATGTCTATATAGCCTGACAGCTGGCCAAGGTTTATAGCATTCAAGGGGACAAAACGAGGATAGCAAAATCATTCATGCAGAATTTAAGACTACTTAATATTCCTGCTCCTATTTGGGATTAATTGTTCCATCTGTCTCAGTTGAAGATCAGTAAAAAAAAAACACAAAAAAAAAACAAACCAATACTCCTGTTCTTCTTTACATGTTTGCTGGTTTTATTGTGGTTGTCGAGTATAATTCCTGAGCGGTGAGGCTTGGAGAAGGAGGAGGAGGAGACTGGACCGGACAGTCAGTACCAGAGGGAGAGCTGGGAAATGTGATCATTTTTCTTGGAGTCTGTCATAAGCCATAGGCTGCCTCATTTGTCTGCTCTGACTCCTTTGTCTCCAGCAGGCTGGGTGTAGTGGGATTAGGCTGTGGAGCAGGAGAAATAAAAAACAAAGAAAGAACAGCAGAAGAGGCACAGTCAAAGCTAATTATTATAGTGCTCCATGTTTTTTAAATGCACTACTTAAGTCTAAAATATATGCTGCAGTTTTTAATACCTGCTGAGTTGCCAAAAAGAAGGCAGAATAAAAGTAAATGAAGGAAATAGAGAAAAGGGAGACTATGCAACTAAACATTTTCTTTTATGTTTCTTTTTTTCTTTCAAATTGCCCTGCAGTTCCACTGGAGTGCTGTTGACCCAGTTTATCTCCCACACAGGTGATTAATGCAACATCAGAGCAAACAAAGATCATCTTGGGAGGGACAGGTGCAGGTCAGAGCAAAACTAGATCTAAAGGGGGTTTATGTGAGCGCTGTTACAACTCAGAAAATAAAATGTTCCTAGCAGAGCGTCAGTCCGTCTCTGGGGAGACAAGTGAAGTATTGGAAGAAAAACAGGGGAAAAAATGTGCACAATGTAGCAGGAATGAGAATAATCTACTTGAATATAACAACTGTGCATTTCTAATGCAATCATTTTTTTGGGAAGGTTTCTGCTAATACTGTAGTATTTTGAATGAAGTTATATAGTCGTTTTTTAATATTCTTTAAAGCACTTAGAGAGTATTAAACTAGAGCCACATTCACTCTGTTGCACTCTCAAACATGCACTGCTACATGGGGGGTAGGCAGCTTGTGGCGAACTGCCTTGCCAGAGGTACATTGACATGTGACAGGAGGAAGATGGAATCCGAGCCCTCCATTCACCTCTAGGGTCTCCAACTATCCTGCCTCTCCTCCTGTTTTTCCCAGAATGTGTGCTGCTGGGTCTCATGTCCCACATATGAATCCCAACTCCA
Source organism: Apricaphanius iberus (assembly GCA_028564705.1). Lineage (NCBI taxonomy): Eukaryota > Metazoa > Chordata > Actinopteri > Cyprinodontiformes > Aphaniidae > Apricaphanius > Apricaphanius iberus. Next base: position 536,690 of record JAPXFQ010001222.1, read on the forward strand.
CCGTACACTAGAAGAAAAATGTACATTGCAAGCTTTATTTAGTGTGATGTAACAGCTAATAAATCAGTTCTGCACCTGCTTCTGCTTCTGGTTGGAGCTGTTCTCCAACTGTTTTACTGATTTCTGTGGGAGAATTGTTCAAGGACCATAGTGACCAGCTGTGGATCAAAGCAATGACAGTTAGGTTTGAACACCATTCGCTCACTGGAGATCAGGCTTTGTAATAGATCTGTTAAACTGCTGCCTCACCATGTTTTGCCTGGTATGTTTTCATAGTTAAAACATATTTGGTTGTTTTCTCTTTCATTTTAAAACTAACTCTCACCTCTCTGGCTACACTTTTTCTCTTTCGGCTTTTCCCTTCAGGGGTCGCCACAGCGAATCATCTGTCTCCATTTAGTCATATCCTCTGCGTCCTCTGTCTGGACTTACTTCATTCAGCTGAAATCAAACATTACCAAAGCCCAAATACTTGTGTTCCTCAAGGTTTTCACCTCGTCATCTATCTCTTCTCAGTAAAAGCCCATCATTTCAAAATTGCATTCTCTGTTTAGATATCTAGAACTAGTTTACCCTTTTCCAATATGTTTATGTCTTCTGTATCTTAAAATGAAATTTTGATATTGTTTTTGATATTGTAATAAAGACCGATGTACTTTAAAAAGTTTAAACCAAATGGTATGCAAGATAGAGCTGAACATATTTTTATAAGATCATTTTTTTCTACAATTTTACCCTAGAAGAATACATGCAAAGAAAATGGAAAGGGTCTTAAAAGTAAAACATGCAGAGTCCATACAGAAAGACCCCAGAGTTTCATTAAAACTTGAGACCTTATTGCTGAAAGGCGACAGGGCTAAGTATAAATCAAAACTTGCTAAAGCTATACAGTAGACTTCTTATGCGTGAAAATTTAGTTAATCAAAACACAGTAACTTAATGGTATTAATAAATATGAGGAAAGCTTTACTTATTGACACTAAGTACTTTTAAACACGGATTCCTACACTGGATGGGGTTGTAAATTATCTACTTTGAGTCGCTGAGTGGATTTAAGCAGAAAACATCTGAAACTGTTCCTGTTGAGCTTGAATCTTGAGATCATTTATGCTGGGAAGTTTTAAAACATACTATAGCTATTTCTCACTGGGTTTAAATCACTCTGATGTGTTTTTGCAACTGAATGAAAGAGTAGGCTACTGGAAGAATTTCTCAACCTTAAAAAAAGCAAAACTTCTCTCTAAGAGTTCCCTTTTGGTTTCTGTGTCTGTCAACTGCTTGTGAATTTAAGTTATTTTGTTCTTATAATGTTGAGGCAATATGTTTTTATTTCTGCTAAAATGAGCCATTTTAAAGTACTTTAGATCATTGCCTCACAGCTCTGCTGATTTATGTAAACAGTTTCTTTAGCTTTTTTATTTCTTTTATTTCATTTTTTTTTTTCACCTTGCTCTGTGAGGAAAATACTCTGCTCAAAAGGTACATTTAAATACACTACTATCTATAATTATGCTGCCTTTGACTTACTTTTTTTGGTTATCTAAATTATAATCTCTGCTTTCAGCTATTCTTTTAAGGCAAACTCTCCCGAGGTATTCCACTTTCGTGGTTTCGCCTTCAGAGGAATTACTGGGCTAAATGAAGCTATGATTTTCTTTATACGAGCCAGCTGCAGTGCAAATGGTTTTCAGTCTGACTGAAAATCCTGCTCATTTTGTGGAGATGAGGTTGAAGATGGAATGAGTGAACAGAAGCCATTTGGGCTTTGATTTAATCTTTTGATGATGTTGCATCAAACTCTGTTTTGTAAGTGTGTTGAATTGGTGAAGATTTTTCTTTGTTTGTTGAAAATACTTTAAAGGGTTTAAACAGGGAGCCTAATTATTCTATCTGAAAGCATCTATGCAGATTGCATCTGTGAAGTTATAGAAGAGATTTCAATCACTCTTGACAGAGTTTGAATCCAACCTCATTTGTGCCGTTTGTGTCAAACTAAAAGAGTTTTATTACTGTAGTGAAAGCGTGGGTGATATTTTCTTCAGGTGAATGGGAAGGAGTTGTCCAAATCCAGCCATGATGAGACTGTGGAGGCCTTTCGAGCTGCCAGGGCCCCCGTCGTGGTGCAGGTCATCAGGCGCACCCCCAGCGGCCGCCCCCACGGCCCCCCTCAGGAAATCCACGTGGTGGACGTGTGCACTCAGACCGACATCACCTTTGAACACATCATGGCGCTGGCAAAGCTGCAGCCTTCAACCCCACCTGTGCCTGACGTCTGTCCCTTCCTGCTGTCTGACAGGTCTGTACAATCCAGACACATGGATACTTTTGTTTTTCTTTTAACTTTGCCTTGCAAAAGTAGAATTAGAATTATTTCCATATTTTGTCACTTTTAATCACTTATTTCAATTACATAAATGTAAAATATTTCTGTGATTTTGTGTATATATTGTTTTTCAAAAATGTTACATAAAAAAAATTCAAAAGGTGGAGCATAATTTTTATTGACCTTCGTTAATGTAATACTCCAAAGTAAAATCCAGTCCAACTAGTTGCCTTTTATACATAATATGTTTAGTAAATAAAGTTTAGATAGTTACATAGATATTGATACAGAAAGGATTGTATAAACTCAGCATAAATCAAGCTGTTCTCCGAAAGGCCTGAGAAGTTTGTTAGAGAACATATTGAACAAAAAGTATCATGAAAACCAAGGAACACAGCGAAACAGGTCGTGGAGAGAGCTGAGGGGACGTATAAAACATGGTTAGGTTACTAAACAGAATTTTTCCAATTTGAAATCTCATGAAGTACTGTTGAAGCTATTATCTGAAGATGGAAGGAAAATGGTTACAAACTTAGCAAGACCTAGATATGGCTGTCTATCTAAATTGACTAGCTGAGAAAGGGCATATTAATCGCAGAAACAGCCAAACGGTCCATCGTAAATCTGGAGAAGCTGTAGAGATTCACGCTTCAGTTAAATAATTTGTTGAAATGAAACAAAGAGCTCCAAAAATCAGTTATCTAGAGAAACTAAAGAATAAAGCCACTAAAGTAAGAACGATATAATTGATTATAGAAATCCACTGTAAGCCCTTTTCAATGTTTTTAAATTACAGGTAAATCTACAATTTAACCTGAGCTATTTGGCAAAGAACAATACACTATATTTGGCGCCCTCTACATCATCAGAGCTGGTAGAGATATATGCTAAAAGACTTTCAACTGTAATCACATCTGAATAAAAATGTATAGAATATTCTTCTGAAAACATTTGTCCTTCTTCTTTTATTTCAGTTATTCAATGTTTTTAGTGGGTTTATAACCCAAAATCATAATAAAATACTAATACAATTTTTGCGGTCAGAGGGTAAATGACACTTTAGCAAGATAGTGTGTTTGTTTCTTTTTGTACTTCTCATTTACACAGTAACTTCAGAAAACTTATCAAGAGCATCTCCTTCAAAGTGATTAAAAATCCCAAGTGATGTCTTATTGTAGCTTTGAATTATACTGTATTTTATTTAACTGCAAAAAATTCTGTTGGCTGCCATACTAAGAAAAAAAAAAAGTTGTTGCGTCCTTTTTTTGACTTTGGCTGTGACTGCCTATAATTGAGAAGAAAAATTACAAGAAAAATACATTAGCAAGCCATGAAGGAGAAACACCAGTGTTTGTGTGACTGGCACCATAGATATAAAGAAATTAAGATGACAAGCTGCCAGAGTCTGAGTTTGTAACGGATATAAATTTGTTTGAAGAATGAGTCTCGTAATGTCCTTCACATCTTTATTTACCGACAAGAAACAAAGTGAAGAATAAAAAGAAAAACATGGTAACCTCTGGAGTGTTAGCTAATAAACACTTAAAATATTGATTTACGTTAGAGTTTTAATAAGAAAATATGCAGGGCAGTTGAGAAACTTTGAGAGGGACAGGTGCACAGAGTTCAAAAAGGGGCACCTCCAGATAAACGTAAACTCCTCCACTTGAGGAAGGACCCCATCCCCAACCCGCAGAAGGCACCCCTACCCTTTTCCGGCTTAAGACCATGGTCTCGGATTTGGAGGTGCTGATCCTCATCCCAGCCGCTTCACACTTGGCTCAGCTCATCCACCCCCACAGCCTTGCCAGCAAAGAGATTTTCCAGAGTCCCACAGGCCAAAAAGGTCCGATAGGACTCCTTCTTCAACCTGACAGCACCCCTCACCACTGGTGTCCACCAGCAGGTTCGAGGGTTGCCGCCACGACAGGTACCGACCACCTTGCGGCCACAATTACGGTCAGCCGCCTCGACAATGGAGGCACGGAACATGGCCCACTCGGATTCAATGTCCCCCGCCTCCTCCGGGACGTGTTCGAAGTTCTGCCAGGGGTGGGAGTTGAAATTCCTTCTGACAGGGGACCCTGCCAGAGTTCCCAGCAGACCCTCACAACTGCTGTGAGGGTCTGTTATATGATTTCAGTTTTCATTAGATCTGAAACCACTACTTCAAGCAAATAAAATAACGTTTTAAGTAACTCAAAAATCAAGACCATATTTTCCTACACTAACAGGTCTTTTTTTATATATATTTTTGTCCACTGTTAAGTTGGAGGTTCTGAGCCCCCCTCGATAACCTCACCTACAAAGCTTAGCAGCTGAGGAGTGGAGGCAGAGGCTTGATGAACCATCATGTGATTGACAGCAGCCGCATCATTTTATTTAGCTAAATTGTTATTAATAGTTAAATGTGGATGTTGAAGAGCACAGACAGATGCTGAGTTGTACACTCCAAAAAAAACCCAAAAAAACATACTATAATAAAGCAAAACTCGGTCAGTACATCCAGAAAAGTCGTCTGGGGGTGATGGTTTTTGGCAGCAGGGCCCTCCAATTTAGTAACAGCACCTGTAAATGAACATCACAAAGGGTATTGTGTCACCAAAAGCTTTCGTAAACACGTGTTGTTATGGTGTAAAAGTCACGGAGTCTGTATTTAAAATCACTCTATTTTTAGTTTTGTTGCTAGGTTCTAATCTATTTTTTATTGCTTTGCCAAGGAGACATTAGCTGAACAAATAACTCTGATGTTTAGTATCTCTTTCCAACAGTTGCAGTTGTAGATACGGCATTAGAGAGATTACTTCTCAAAGTTTGACTGTCAGGTTGACACAACACATTTAGGGATAAATCCAAGATGTGCACAATGCTGTGCAGTTAGATGTTTTTTTTTTTTTGTGCAAATGTGTTGCTCACACGCGTTATTATTGAGTTAATTACATTTAAAAAGGCCCAAATTTTTAAGTCATTGTCAAGTTTTTTGTTATTGACCATTATGATATTATTGATTTCATTTTATTTTAACAATTGAAAATCTGATATGTTATGTTGCATTATCACCTGACACTTCCAAGCATTTATCACTCGAGTCCATTAGAAAATAAGTTTACAATCAATTCAAGGTTTTGGTATTTGTTTAATAAAAGTATAAAAATGGAAATATATTTCCAAGTATCAACATGAGATTACAAACAACAAAGGAAAAGGTTTAGTGTTCTGTCTTTGTAATTTGAGTCTATTTTGGGTTTACCTCACAGGAGCAGAAAGCTGTGAAAAAAAAACAAAAAAAACATTAAGCATAAAGGAATATCTGGGTTTCACCTCCAGGGAGCGTAACAATACAATGGCAGCGTAAAACTGGGAAATTACAGCTTAATCTGCATTGAGCTACGAATATAATTAATTCTGTGTGCAATAAACTTTTTAAAATATGTGTGTCATCATTTGTAATTTGGATCTTTGTCAAATATCCAGAGATAACAGCCCAGATGGATTCTCCATCTGTGTAAAAGATCAATAAAATTCAGCAATATGATCAGTGCTGCATGCTAGCTATAAACTAGTATATATAACCCCCTCAAAAACATTATGGATTTATGTACATATCGTAAACCCAGAATTCCCTAGAGAGACATCCAGACATAATTGGAGCTGCTTAGAGGTTCAATTTAGACTTAGGTAAGGTTTACAGGGTGATCAAAGTAAATGGCCAATTAAAAACAATATCAAAATAGGCAACTAAAGGCAAAAGCCACAGGCTGAGTCTAAACGTGATCAATGTTTTTCATAAAGCTGACATTTTCCTTTTACTGTTCCTGACCTCAGGTGCATTTTACAATAAACAGCTGGCTTTATAGATTTTATTAGTAAATATACAGAGTTGGTATCATATGTTGAGGCTACATTGTAAAATTGTTATTGTATTTTTTTTTTACTTTTTCTCATTGCCACATACAAACACTATTCAGCAGTTCAATATTAAATCAATTCTTTCCCTTTTTTGTTCTTATTTATCTACAGTCATTACCCTGTGTGGCGCCTAGTGCCACATATTCTGATAGACCTCCACAATAGAGTTTTGTTCAAAAACTGAAGGAGGGAAAATAGAATTACCCTACACCGTACAGTCTGGGGGGGTTCTGTCAATAGCATGAAACAAATTACAGAGTGTGGATATGCTGTTATTAACAAGAGGCAGTACTTTTATCATGTTTTACGGCTTCAGGAAAAGCCTCTCACAGATCTTTTATTCTTCATTCTACTGCTGAGACAAAAGCAAAAAAAAAAGTTGTCACTATGAGGTTTTGAGCTTGAATAATCTCTTGAAAGAAAATAAAGGAAAATTATCTCAGTAGTGTTCAAATATCTGCCGTTTCTTCTCCCCTCTTTATCTCCTTCTGTTTCTACCCTGACAGCTGTCACTCTCTTCATACAATGGACCAAGATTACTATGAAGGTACTGACTACCTCTCCCCTGTCCCAGCTGATGGAGAGAGAACAGAGGAGTTTGAGTATGAGGTAGGAACTGAAATCTGACATGAAAGCCAAAAAGTGTTGTTTTTTTTCTCTCTTTTTAAGGTACAAAGAAACTTTTACAAACAACTTCTTGAAAAAAATGTTATTCTGCTTGAAGTTTCTTACACTTTACAGTCATCAGAACCTCAGTGGTCTTTGTTGGATTTCTGATGACAGCCCAACACAAGGTAGCACAAAATAGAGAAGTGAAAAGAAGCATGTTTGACAAACAGAATCCTGAAAAGTTACCTTTGCCAACAACTTTGCGCATCTACATAATTAAGATATCTTCTTATCTTTAGAAAATAGTCCAAGCTCAGTCAGATTAGACAAAGCATAGGCATACATTTTAAAGTCCTGCCACAGAAACTTAGTTGGATCTTTGTCTTGGCCATTGTAACACATGAACATGCTTCTATTTAAACCATCTAAGCCAAAATAGTAAAGTTTTTGCTTCTTTGTTTGCTGGAAGATGATCATTTGCACCAGTATTTCAAACTCATGCTGCATATTTTGAAGTGAACAACAAAGGCAACATTTTGATCATAAAAACAGTTCATTCATTAGAAGTCTTCCAAAGTCAATAAGTAGCACTAGGTTTAATTTGTGGGTAGCAGATAAAATATGTTAAAAAAATTATAATCTTCAATGATCTGCTTGAAAATGAATTATGTCTGTGTTGGGTTATAACACAAAATTCCCAAAATGTGTAGTTTTTGGATGCATCAAGAAAACAAATTAAGTTCAAGGGATGGGAATAGTGTTGGATGGCATTGTAGATGAAGAATCACTTCAGCAAAATACACTAGAAGTTTTAATTTATAGCAACCTTGCATTACTTACTAAAAGCACAAATGTTAAAGACTAAAATAGCTGATATAACACCCCTGGATTTTTTTTACTTCATGCAAAATATGAAGACGTTATAACAAGGATGTAGTTGAAAGAGCAACTCACACCCTTCCAGAGGGGGCGAGGTGGAGAGGGCCGGGCGGCATCAACACTTCCTTACTATTCCTTCCAAGTTTTGACCTTAAGAGGGCCCTCCATTTTGGTACAAAATTTATATTTTTACTAAACTATACAAAAATACCACTGGCCAAAAATAATGACTGGACATGTAGACAGCAGTAGTAGAAACTCATTTATACAGTTTATCAGTTAAAAAAAAAAAAAAAAAAGTTGATCAGGGGGCGAATTGCACTTTACGGTCAAATAAGGGACACAAAATAATCAACAATCAATTTTATTGTTTATCGGACTCTTTAACTGTGGCAAAGTTAGATGGATGTTTTCAAAATATTTTTTTGTGAATTTAAAATTTTGTAGCAGAAACCACAAAGATGTCTAAATTGTTAGAGATTTAAAGACTGCATTTTGTAAAGACTACTAGAACTTTCTGTTATATATAAACAAGGCACATACTTATGCACTTTTTTTTAATTAGTTTAAATCATAGTGCTTTCTGCCAGCACAAGCGGGAATCTTTGTTATTCTCTGCCCCGTGCTACAAAATTCACCACATTTCTGTAGACTTTTTTAAGCAATCTGAATGACAAACATCTCTGATGTTTAAAAATGTGACGCTCTGATTGAAATACATAAGTATAGACAAATATGAGTGGACCTTCCCCCTAAATGCATGTTTAATACCTCATTAAAATATGGTCTAATGCAAAGGTCAATAAGTTATTATTTGCTTGATGGGACTATTTTAGGAGCAGTACTGTCTTTTGATTTGAGATGTGGAATACCTACAAAAGTTCAGTGATTTGTCTGTGAGTTTGAGCAATCGCTAACAGTTGTAGCTAGATATTGCAGGTAGTTTAAAACAAAGAAAATTAGATTTAAAGTAATTTTGTATTGAGTATTGAGCACACCTGATTTAGCCGCGCCGGCTAAATCTTAAAAGAAAATAAATATTTTTACACATATAGGCCTCATCTAAATACAAGGTGCACATTTTAATTTTGTAGCATGATATTAAAAAGAATTATGCAGAAAGATGGTATAAGGAATATTTTTTATTGATACCTCTGCCAGGTTGTAATGTTTTTGTGCATGTCTGTCTTTTAGCCAATTAACCCAAAAAAATATGAATGGATTTTTAGGAAATTTTCAGGAAATGTCTGCAATTGGACTAGGAACAACTGATTAAATTTTAGGGTTGAATCATCATGAAGCACGTAACCATCCATGACCAGCAGTGCTTACCTCCACTCCTCTCCAGTGTCGGATAGCTCAAAAGTTGCTCCCTTCACATAGGAGCCACAAATATCCCCGCTCTCTGATGGAGGAACACAGCAGCTGCACGAATACAGCCATGTGCCTTGTTAAGAGAATTTTGTTTTGGAAAAATACTGAAGGTTAAAATTCGATGACAACATTGGGATGGGGGATGGAATGAGTGGGCCTGTAGGAGGTCTGAGCTCTCAGAGTGCTTTTTAATTTTCATGTAAGACATGCATTTTTTTTTCTGCCTTAAAATTGGAAATAGAGATACGGCATTAACACAACATGACATTAACATGCTGTGGTATAACTGGTTAGAAAACAAACAAACATACTTGTGTCAACTGGAAAAATTATTGGTCGCTATCTTCATCTTCCTCTTACCCCTAAATCCACTGAAGTCATTTTCTTCCGTGTCTTTGTCCTCTGAAAGCGTTTGTCTTCTTATAGGGCCTCAGTTTGCCTTTACCTTAAAAGCTCCATTATATGCATTTATTTGTGAGTTTTTTCCATGATGAGGGTTTGTGCATGAAAACCAAAAGTAATGTCTTCTTCGGTGTGTAGTCTTTCCCCACATGTCTGTCTCACTTTTACACTTCCTGCTATAGTGTAGTATATATATATAGTATAGAAAATAATGGTACTCTGTAGTCTATATTTGCCAGTCTTTATCATACGAATCTGAGGTTTATATGACTTATTGTCTTTGACTCCTACATATTCAGACCAATAAGCATTGACAGGAAGAGTTCAACATACTGTCTCATCTTGCCACTGCAGTACAATATTCTTTATTTCCAAGTTACTGATGTGCAAGCAGACACGACTCCATGCCTCCGACTGCTTTGATGTATGATGATTGCTCAGCTCTCCCTCCTTCTATGCGTTTCATTTAAATTTGTTTAGAATGCTTCAAACCATCAAGCTTGAGCTGTCTTTTCAAATCTTAAACATATTTGTGCACCCGCTTGGATCGCTGAGGCTCCAATGTCATATCCAAAATATAACAAATTTAAGTAGCTGTTTATGCCTCATTGCTATTAAAAAATCCACTTACTATATGCATGCTTAGCAGACTTCACAGTTTCATACTTGATCCAAAGGGGGTGTTATAGCCCCCTAATGCAGGTGCACTTACTGTATGACAGCTACAAATGCTGTGAGGGGGATGGAGGAGAAGCTGAAAAGCTTTGTTCTGAATGGAACAGACTTCTGCTGAAGGAGAGAGGCAAGAAAAATTACCTCTGCTTGGTGAAAATGCCGTGGGAGAGAGCACTTTGCCATTAAATAAGTGAGAAAATATAGAAATCTAATTCACTTCTCTAATGGAAATGGAAGTTAATAATGTTGAGATAGTCCCTAGCTAGCAGTGAAACATAATGTTCATTTATTTGTGGACGTAAACTAAACATATTCAGGATTTAAAAAAACTGTCTGCATATGATCCACTTTGTTTGCTTATGTTTAGACTGTAGCTCGTACATTTTTCTACAAATATAAGACTTGCACATATATGGATGTTTTGTTTACACACATTTACAGCTTCCGCAGTCAATACTTTTCTTTTAAAAGTCAATCAAGTGGCTACAAATCATACAAACTGTGTTGCACGCAGTAATGAGTCCATTTAGAAAACACCCCCTGCATTAAGGCACTTTAAAAATCAGCGTTAATGTGAGCCAGTTGGATGAAATACAAGGGAGACATCGAATGTGAGCCAAGACGGCTGGTTGATTGAAGGGATTATCATGCGCTAAAAAGCTGGAGAGATGTTTTATAACACTTCAAGAGTGGATTATATAGTTTGGGGAAATTTAGCATGGCGGCTGATGCTTAAATTCATGTTGTGACAGACATGAGCTCAACAATGGAAAGATAGGTATAAATGACTTTTTATATGAGGATTGAATTTCTGACCTTTCTTAAACTTCTTTATTCAAATGTATTCCAATATTTGGCAAAAGTTGGCCACCACTTGGATAGCACATAAGAACAAGGTGAAAATCTCATCATGTAAGCATCATGTATATGTACAAAATGTCTAGATGGCCTGAAATTGTGTCAACATTTTAGTAACGATTTGTCCGTTTTTCACAAAAGATTCAACTCATCCTTGACTGCAAAGTGGCTGGGATCAAAGTCCTATACCTTAGTTCTCAATTTGCAAAATGTGAATTGCATCTACAGGGTCTTTGTTTTTTTTAAGATAGTGTTCTTCTGTTCTCATGCATTAGATCACCATGTAGCCAAGTGTGAAGCAAATTAGATGAACATCAGCTCTTCCGAGTCTGAGGCCAGCAAAAGATGGATTGCATCCTCCAGGTTGGGGGTTTACTCTCTGCAGAATGTTAATAGGATAAAGCAATAAACACCAGGGCAGACCTAGAACTTTGCGGGAGGCGGTATTTTTACATTCCGGCTTGGGAACAACTTTGGATCACCCTGATTGAGGTGGAGAGAGTCATTTGGGATAAAAATGTCTGGGTTGTTCATCAATCCATCCATTCATTGTCTTCTGTTTATCCGAGATCGGGTTGCAGGTATATCAGGTCCAGGGCGGAACCCGGAGGTCCTTAAGATCAAATCCTGGGGATGAGGAAATGGTGGATGTATGGATGGAACCCTTTTACTCCTGACCTGAGCTTCTTGTTTCTGAGACCAATGTGAAATATCTAAATAAAAATGTAATCTAAACTTTAGGGCTCTTAAACTTAATGCATTTATGCACAATTATTTTGTAGAATTAGTGCAATACATTTTTTAACCCATTAACCCATACACAGAATGACCTGCCCTATTTACCCACCAATTCAACCCATGCTGCTTTCAGTGTTCATCACGTAAATAGCATGACAGACTTGAACTGCATTGAGGGTTCAATGTGAGTGTCTCTTATAGAGGGATTATCGGTCTATGTTACTCCTTCCTCTGCCGCGCTTGTTGCCTCCAGAAAGAGATGCGATCATGACAGGACAAAGTGCTTTTATAAAAAATAAGACAAATATAATTCCCTCAACTCGCATCCTTTTGAAGGCAAACAAAATACATATTTGGTTGCAAGCTATCAGAAGAAGCGACTAAAATGAGCAGATTGTTAAAAATGCAATAATCTGCAGAGATCACTTGAAATCAGGTAAGCCTGACTGAGAAACAAGCTAACATTGCTAACAAACACTACAACTGCAAGATAACAGCAAATAATGATAGGAACCTCAGCTATGTTAAGGGGGGGGTTCACATAATTTGTGCCTGCATCCGCTGTGCTGATGAATAATCCCTCGTTTATTCAGAAGAAACTTGACATTCAGAAAATGTTAACCGGTTGGTTTGCCATAGATGCATAGGTAAAAAAGCCATATGCAAATGTGATGCTAGAATTTAAAGCAAAAGTTGCATGTGTTTTTCCTGTATTTTCTTTTTAAGAAAAGGGTCAACAACATCCATTTTGGTCTTTTTTACACCAAACATTTTACTTTTCCAGTCATATTTAGGAATCCTGACTAATCCTGATTAACTGACAACTACCAAGTGATTAATTAGATTTTAAAAAAATATTGTTTGACAGCCCTTCTGTAAAATTTGGATATTTAATGTTGAAGTCTTTGATTTGTTGAGAAAAAAGTGGGTCAAATTGACAAAATTTTGAGTGTAACTCTAATTTAATTATTGTGATGAAGTGCGTGGCCATTTGTCATTGCTACAATTTCACAGCATAACAACATACATTTCCAAGAAAGCTCCTTGATGTGTGTGTCACCGCTGAACCATGTTAGTAACTGTCCCCTTGATTAGTTTTGGTGAGTTCAGAGGAAGTGAAGCACTCTGAGCTCAGAAAAAGCCTTCCCCCTCTTTCTGCCAGTGGTAGCCATCAACACATTTGGCAACTGCTTTTTCAATTACCAGTAATCAAAGGCACGATTATCATGACAGCATCAGATGTGCTTTGATGGTGGGCAGCAATCTTCCTCTTAATCACACCATCACAGCCATTAATTTACTGTCAGTGCTTGTCCCGTGTCTCTCCGCAATCTCCCGTCTGAGAGGCAGAGAGCTCGGCAAGGAAAGAGAAAAGGGGGGGAATCAAAAAGGCAACAGATCGGAGAAGGTGCTTTTGATGGTTTAGGAGGCAGACACCTTCCACAGAGGCCTCTGAGTGAGTGGGTGTTATTTTTCCACGCAAACTTTTCTCAAAGCAAAAAAGCTCAAAGCCATCTGATGGAGATGAAAGGGTCGTATTGTTAAATACACAGATTGTGTGGGAATGGCAGAAATCTGTTTCCGCTGATCCTTTCGCCACAGGTCTCCTACACCACATCCAGTCATTAATTAGTCATAAGTAACTTTGGGCTTGTTTTACAGACAGAAAGCATATAGCACCCGTTCACACCTTTTCTGTACCTTGCAACCAACAGCCAATTTGTGTGAGTTTATTTTTAGAGACATCTCAGAGAGATTGCAAATTATTTCAGTATCTCCCACTGATATCCCACGACTTCACACATCATGTTAGCATGCAAGATGTGCACAGCTCCTACCTCAAATTACATCCACGACTGCCTTAATGCTTCTGGAGCATTAATTAATAATCTCCCTACCAACCCCACCAATTTGAAATCTCTTTGATGAAGTTAATGACTTTTTCTAGACTTAATTTGTGCGGCCAGACTGCATCATACGTGGTTGTCCTTCTTTAATGTCCTTATTCACCGGCTAGGGCTTATAGTTTTCAGCTTGTCTATCAAAGTTCCTTATCTTGTAGAGGCTGTTGAGAAAGATCAAATGACAAATGACAGCCGGTTTTCATCTTTCCTCTTAAGCTTTTTTTTTTTTAAATGCCTGTTCTTTGAATATACACCTAAACTATGCGTTTGTGTTTATGCATGGGTTTAGTTTTAAAGTTAAACATCTGCACAGGAATGTGGAGCGGGAGGACCTAATTTCAAATATACCTTAGAAATGTATTTGAGCATTGGTGTTAAAATATTTAGGAGAATCTTAACAAATTAGAAACTCATCAAAAGTTTATTTTAAAAATGTGCTTCAAAAAGAGAAGCCCGAAAATGCATATTATCAGCTACTATTTCACCTAAACTTATAATAATTAATAATTCTGATTACAACTAATGAGATCCAGTTTCTCTAAAGTGATTCAGTTTTTTACTGCGGCATTGGCTACAACTGCTGTGTTTCTCAAAAAAATAACAACCAAAAAAAACAACAACCTTGAACTAGAGACTACTTCAGAAGCATCTTAACAAGGTTAAGGAGAAAAAGTACCAGACACTTGTTCAGGATGAAGTAGCTTAGTATTTATTTTAGAAATGGAGGTCTCACAGACAGTTAAAAGCAGTGAAACAAAGTAATTTGCAATCTCTATTGAAATTTCCAAAGTTGGAAATGGCATAGGGTGTCATTTCATCTGCTGATGTTTAGTTCACTAAATTATAACAAGACATAACTCAGCAATGCTGCCTCCCAGGAAACGTTAAAGTTTCACTGAAGTTATTCCTTTTCCAACAGAACTTGGAACTTGTTTACACTGCAAAAAGAACCAATGTTTTCACTAATGACGACATTACCACAATGCTTGTCTGGACAACAAACTAGTCTATCCTAAACATCACAGAGAATATATTAAGTATTGACAAGAGGAACATGAGAGATACCAAAGACCAAATTAAAAGTAGACAAGCTACTAAATCAGCCTTGGTTTTCTTAACACGTCCAAAGACCCAAAGGCTGATCCCACAAGCCACATTGCATAGATGCAGTAATTCATGTCATCATCTAGTACTGCATGAGATAATTTACTGTAAATACTTTTCAGTAGGTCCATATTTCTGTAATGAATATATTATTACTGTTTTGTCTCATGTAACAATAAAAATTTATTAGTAACTGAATTCGGGTTTCAATAAAATCGTAAATGAAATACAACACTGTCTATTAATTCACAGTAAAATTAAGTAAATTACAATGTTATTGAAAATATTAGTAATTAAAGTCAGTTTACTATGTGAAACACATTATATAGATCAATTACACACAAACAAGCCTTTATTTAGGATGTTTTTTCTTGCTTACAGTTAACAAAAACTTGACACATAAGATTAGAATATTACATATTTTACGTTTTAATATCCAGTTAAGGTTGCTATTTTCAGAAGTTAATATTAATCTAAAAAACAACCCTCATCAGAGCGTATTTTCTAATTAGCCTAATATACATAAATCCTGGACATATCAGAAAGACATCCGCGGATGAAGAAAATGGTATTCCTGCCTAAAATGTTGTATCTAAGAAGTCAGGAGTCATAAACCCCAAGACAGTGTTAGCCTTTTCCTCTTTCTCTCGTTAATCTCATCCCTTCCCCTTCCCCCATCACATACCAAAGCCATACCATATCTAACATAACCAGCCAACCTGTACTTGTCCCAGAAAAAATGGATCTTTGTCTTTCTTTTTATACGAGACCCATGTGAGTCCTGCCAGAGTCCTCACAGCAACCACATTTCTCTCTGACCCGCTCCATCCTCCTCTCCACTCAACCACTTCGCTCCTGCTGCTCAGAGACGTTGTGTTTCTGCTCTAATGAAGACCTTGGGAGGGAAGGCCATTTCACACTTGATTCCCTCAAACACCCTTGATATGTTTCAGAGGTTTGGAAATGGGGCAGGGGCTGGTGCTGTTTGGTGTTTGGCTTCATCTCCTGTTGTGGTAGAAGGGAAAGAGCAGAGTTGGACTAAAGTGGCTTAATGACAGAGAACGTTTTTGTGAGTAAAAGACTAACTTATGCAAAGTATATGATATAAAAATAAAGCCATTTAGTATTGCTTTTGTTTGTCACTGCTATTACCGTGCTTCCAGATTATTCAGAAACTTTTTTAAGGTTTCAATCGCCCATTCCAGCATTAGTCATGTTGTTTTAAATTACTTTATTCTTCCTTTTTTCTACATAGGAAGTTGAACTTTGTCGTCTCAGCAGCCAAGAGAAACTAGGCCTCACTCTGTGCTACAGGACAGATGAAGAAGAGGATGTGGCGATCTATGTCAGTGAGGTAAGGACATGACTTACAGACATTTAAAGGCCATCATTGGTGCAAGTTTAAAACAGTATTCAATTCATATCTGTATTTGAATTTTTGTCAGCTAAAACCATGGAAGACACATAAACCCTCCATCTCCTGTTTGTTGTTTTTCTCTCAAATACCAAAGTTCTGATATCTAGCCGTGTGAAAAATGAAAATGTTAAACCTCTCAGGGCAAAGGCTCTATGCATATTCTGCAACCATCTCATTTCTTTGAAGTCTCACATTTACATATTAAACTCGGTTGTAGAAACCAACAATCATCTATCCAGATCAGAGGACCTTGGTGCAATGTTGTGCTTTTCAGCCTTAATCAGATGTAACATTTTATGTTCATCTACCAATTTATGATTTACTTTAGTATACATGAGAGCAAAGCAGGTATCTTTATTGCTTGCAGTACTTCAAAATTGAACTCTCATCAGACACAAATTATATTAGCAGACAGATGATCTAACTGCATGTTTCTGCTGTCAGCTGCCAGGATGAGATGACCACCACGCAAAGGAAAATCAAATTAAATAAATAAACCAAGGGTATATTTGTAGTGGAGTGTTTTATTCAGCTAACCTCAGAGGAGCTGAGAACAAGACAGCCCTGATGCACACAAAAAAATGACTTGTTCTCTGTTTTCGTACAACTTTCTTTCAAACACTGTTCACAATTCTGCTCAACTTTCTCCCCGATTCATTTGAAGTTTTCTCCGAACTTGCAAAGTGTTGGCTTTGAGAGCTGAGCTGAATATAAATTCCAAAATGTTTTGGTTTATGACAGCAATGTATGCATTTGTTTTGTAAAACAAAAAGTGAGAAGATAGTGTTGCATTGTACTCTATGAATGTGTACAAGATCTTTCACGGTCTGATCTTTAAATGAAAAAGGAACCAGTAATAACTTGTTTTCCTTGCATAGCAGAATTTTAAGGATCTCCTTCATTAAGATCATAAAAAAATTTTTCTTAATACAGTCGTTTGCTTTAAGATGTACTGTATAAGCATGATGTATGGGAATATTTTCTCTAAACTCAATTCCTTGCATCAGTTACAGAAAGAAAATATAGCCGAAAAAGACTGAGTCTAAAAAAGCCTGTCTTTTAAAAATTATCTGTCTTTGTACCACCCACAGGAATGCTGAATTGTTCTGGCCAGGTAGCAGAGCTGTAGCTACGAGAAGCTTACAATTAGCCAGTCTACAACATAGCAGAACATGTTCAGCTCCATCCATGCTCCAATTGACTCTGAGCAACTTTCCTATCTTACCTGTAGAAAAACATCCCCAATGTATGATGCTGCAACCACCATGTTTTACTGTATGGAAATTGTGGTCATGGTGATGTACAGTGTTAATCTTAGCCACAGAAAGTGATTGGCTTTTTGCATTTTTAAAGCCAAAAGTTCAGTTTTGTTCTTATGTAACCTGATCACCTTCTTCCACATATTTGCAGTGATTCCATGACTTGTAGTAAACTATGAAAGGGACTTTAGGGGACTTTCTTGCAACAATGGTTTTCATTTTGTTACTATTCCATAAAGGCTAGGTTTATTGAGTATCTATGTGACAGTTGTGCTATCAACATATTCCCCTACCTAAGCTCTGCGTCCCTGGAGCTCATCCACATAGACCTCTTGACTGCTTTCTGATTAATGCTTTCCTTAAACCAGTCTGTCAGTTTAGAATGTTTGCAATGTCTTTGTAGGTTTGCACCTGTGGCAAAAATATGTCCATTTTCAACAGTGCCTTGTGATATTTTCACAGTTAGGGATTATGTTTATAACGTACTGCTGCTTAAAACTTGTTCACATTATCTCTGACGTGTTTGTTGTGATAATTGGTCATTGTGATGATATTTGTTCACAGATGTTCTGTAACAAACCTCAGGGGTTATGACATGATAGCTGAATTCATACCAAGATTAAAGTATATGGAGGTGGACTATATCATTCTACTAATTAGTGGACATAGTTACTGGAGCAATCAGGGTAATGTGGGCCTAATACACAAGCATGTCAGATGTTTTCATATTTTTACACTTTTTATATTTTGGTTCCAGCATTTTTAAAAGTTAAAGCCAAATAAAAACCTTTGCAAGGAACTGTAGCTCTTTTTTGTTTCAGTTTTTCAGTGATTGCACTCTAGCTACCGGGCTTAATAAGTGTTCCTCAATGTGGGAGTAAACGATCATGTAGATGGAGTATCTTAGTACGACTACCTGCTCAGACTTGTAGTCTGATTGGGGAAAGTGAAACAAACAGTTTTGAACATCAGTTTATAGCGCAATACAAGAGTTTCCTGCCCCCTTGTTGGTAACCATTATTTCCTAGAAGAACAAGTGCATTGTGATCTATAGTGAGCTTAAAGACTAAAGATGCTCTTTGCAGATGCTCCTAGCCACCCTAGGAGCATCTGCTGATAGAGCTGATAGCTCTAGTGGTAAACATTGACTTTATATAGTGTTCTCAGTTGATTATGAGAATGGGTTAAGGTAAAAATTTGTTCCAAGACCTGTGGTTCATTCTTTCAGCTTTCCTGAACTCTAAATAAATGTCTTGTGTTTAGCTAGAACCTACAAAGTGGAATATTACAAAATATCCTCACTGATCCTCCGAAACATTAAAGCAGAAATCATTTTTGTTGGATGTACAGGTCAGTCCGAACAGCATTGCTGCCAGAGACGGCCGGATCCGAGAAGGGGATCGTATCTTACAGGTGCTGTACTCCACACTCTCGCCGACCTCCACACCAGTTCTCCTTCTGCTTAAGAATAATTTTTTTTCTGTTGTTGTGTTTTACTGAACCAGTGTCTTCCAGCAAGAGAGCACATTTATTTTTAATGACAGCACATTATAGTGGGAACTTGCCCCCACTGTGACTGTTAAGGAAGAAGAAATGCCCCCCTGGCTGTTTTAGTTACCGACTCAGCACCATCAGGGGTTTTTTAAGGGTTCTGCTTCAGGACAACGCTGTGTTGCAGCTCGTTGCATCCTGTGTGATGGCTCAGAGGCTACGACTGTGATTAGCTTCTTACTTCATCTTCAGTCCTGAGTGCAGAGAGCAGCATTTGTCAGGCCTTATGGTGAAATACTGCTGTTTGGAACACTTGGAGTAGGACAATAATTGTTTCAGTTAGAAAGGGACTCATTTCATCTGGTTTTATAGTTAGGGGCTTATTAATGATTTTAGTTTTACTCTTCACACTTCTGTCATAAGAGGGACTCAGAAATAAGAACCTTTTGTAGTTGTAGTCATAATTGCATGTTTGTCCTATAAATTACATCTTCCTTTAGTTACTATTTTTTATCCCTCTGATTGTCACATCTGACTAAGCAGACATTATTTTGCTTTAATTCATGCATCCAAGCTCTCTGCACTGCCCACATAACTTGCTAAACACAACATTCAGTTTATGGCAGCACTTTAAATCTATTCAGGCTTTGAGCTCTGCTGCATCTTCAGGGTGACTTTTAGTCCAATTCTGTTGATGCATCTGATATTGAAATGACTTCACTTTCATATTCTGTGTTCAACTGAAATAACCTGAAGGGAATTAATGCACCTCTGCTATCTCAACATGATTAACCAGTTGCAAAAAAGATAAAGCATATTATGTTTTGCAATTTAAAGATTTTAGGCAGTGGTCAAGTAACAAAAAGGACATATATTGATTTGAAGGCACAGTGTGTAATTTTCGGTGTAACATTCAGTGCATACCTAAATTATCACAAGCATGCGGTATCTGTCTTTGAGTAAGAAACTCAACAACAGAAGCCCGTGAGAAGTATACATGTGGTCAGCCATTTCACTCGGTGATTAGGTAACTAGCGCCCAGTGTGTTAGCTCCAGGTTAGCTACTGATTCAAACTTCCTGTAGCAGGCAGAGAGAGCGTGACTCAAAACATAGTTTTCACCAAAGTTGTTAAAAAAACAAAAACAAGCCGCTTGTTCCATGCGCTTTGTCCATCCGGGCTCTTGTAGAACTAAAGATGGCGTCTAATATGGCTCGCCCTAAAAAGAGGACCCGCGCCTATGTATTTTAAAAATGATTTTTAAAGTCATATTTTACAATATCACCAAAAGTTTACAATTAATGTGCTTTACGTAATCCATCCATCCATTTTCTTAACCGCTTAATCCTTAATGGGTCGCGGGGCTTTACATAATTATTATTTAATTATATTTTAATGCCTATTTTCAAAGATGTACTACAAAAATTACACACTTTATTATTTCACATCCACTGATCAAAAGGAATGCCTTTGAATCATTTTAATAGTTCAAGTATAAAGAGCTAGGAAAACATAACTCACTACACAGTAAGCATATGTATTGCTTTTAACTTAGGTTTATGTGGTATTATCAGTAATTAATTCCTTACCTCTAATAGACATCTGTCCTATTGTTTTTAGTGTGTGGAGAAGTGAACAAATATTCACTAACAGCGGGCCAGATGTAGCCTACCCATCTGTGTCAGATGACTACAAAAATATAAAATAACTTTAACTGAAATATGCAAAGATAAAAATCTGTTCATTGTTGTGTTTGTTCCTGATTCTCCACCAAATAATATCCATGTAATTACACTATAGCTATAATATTGGATGCTGTTGACTTTATCAACTGATTAAAAGTAGTTGGAAGTAGCAAAGTATTAATTAAGGATTAATAACAAAAACAAAACAAAAACATAAAAAAGCGAAAAACTAAATTATGGCATTAAGGAAACAGGTTAATAAACCAGTATAGAAATCAGATAGAATCCAGAGAGTTTAACTGCTGATGAGAAATGAAGGAAATGCTAGACTATTAAAATGTGTATAGTACACTTTTCACACAAGGTAATTCAAAGTGCTTTACATCATTCGGTGGTTAAGAAACAAGCCATGATAAAAGCATAGAAAGTAAAAACAGCCATCAGGAATAAAAATAAAAAACGGTGTAAAATTATGAAAATTAAAGATAGGAAATTAACCATAAAACATGATAATCAATTAAATAAAACTTTAGAGAGCATTTATAATAGTTTACTTAAAGGCAGCATTAAACAAATAAGTTTTAAGTTCTGCTTTAAAGTAGACCAGTGTTTGGGTGACTTTGCATCAGGAAGTTGGTTCCAGATAAGGGGAGCATAGAAACTGAAAGCTGCTTCTCCATTATTGTTTCTTATTCAAGGGATTATTATTATTAAGTTAGAGTTGGTGGACCTGAGTGGTCTGGGGGGTCGGTATATAGACAGCAGGTCTTCAACATATTTTGGCGTTAAGCCATTTCAATGATTTATAAATTAGTAGGAGTGTTTTGAAGTCTGTTCTCTGAGCTACAGGGAGCCAATGTAAGAACTTTAGAACTGGGATGATGTGTTCTACTTTCCTGGTTCTAGTGAAGATGGGAGCAGCAGCGTTCTGGATCAGCTGCAGCTGTCTGAGTGACTTTTTGGGTAGACCCGTGAGGACGCAGTTGCAGTAATCGAGCCGACTAAAGATAAATGCGTGGATGACTTTTTCAAGGTCCTGTTGTGACAATAATGCTTTAATCTTAGAAATGTTTTTCAGGTGATAGAAGATTGACCTTATTGTTGCTTTTCTGAGCTAAATGCATTTACTTAGTGTTTGGATTGGTACCAGTAACTAATTGTATTGGTTTTTATAATGTGGGTCATAGGAGCATGTAGATATTGAACAGAAGGTGTCCCAGGATGGACCCCTTGGGGACCCCACATGTAATTTCAGTTTGTTCTGAGAAATTACCTATTAACACAAATGATTTTTTTGCTGTTGAGGTAAGACTCAAATCAGCTAATAGTGTACCAGAGAGTCTGACCCAACTCTTCAGTCATTCCAATAGTATTTTATGATCAAAAATGTCAACAGAACCAGCACTGTGGTTCTGCCACAATCTGTATTTATGTGGATGTCATTGAAAACTTTTACGAGGGCAGTCTCAGTGCTGTAATGAGCACAGAAACCAGACTGAAAATTATCAAAGTGGTTGGTCATTGTTAGGAATTTATTCAGTTGTTGAAATACAGTTTTTTCAATTATCTTGCTGATAAATGGAAGATTAAAGGTTGGTCTGTAATTCTGCATTAATGTGTTGTTCAGATTGTTGTTCTTCAGTTGTGGTTTGATAACTGCTGAAAGTCTGGGAGAAGACAAATGACAGGAGGATGAGTTAACTATTGAAATCAGATCAGACTTAATGACAGGGAAAACTTTATTTAGAAAAGCTGTGGATAATATATCAAGGTAGCAAATGGAGGACCTTAGATGTTTAATGATTTCATCAAGGTGCGATTGCTTTAGTTTTTTTGAATTCAGACATTTTGTCTATAATTTTTTACATGGGATTGACATTGGTTGTGGGTTTGGTTGTGACAAATTAATTGCAAGTCCTGGAGGAGTGTAGTTCAGGAGCTACTGTCACTGGAGGATTTCATTACTGTTTCAACTGTTGCGAATAAAACTGTGCATTATTATTGTTTCTATTAATGATTTCAGAAAACAACAATTCCCTTGCATCTTTCAGAGTTAAATTATTTTTTTTCAGCCTGTCTTTGTAGGTCTCTGCCTGTCTTCATCTGTAGATGTGCACATTGAATCCCGGTGAGTCTAATCATAGTAATGCTGAACATCTGAAGCAGAGTGATGAACAGGGACCTTAGGGAAGATGACTAATTAACAGAGCAAACCCAAAATAAAGTACTGAACAAGAGGTTACAGATAACCACCAGAGACATATAGAAAACAGAATAGAAGACATAACAGCGAAACTCAAAACAAAGTAATGAACTAATGTGGACAACTCCTAAAAGTAACAAACTACTGAACACAGCAACACTTTTCTAACAATATTAAACAACCCAGAAACAACCTCAGAAAATAATCACAAAAGAGAAAACCAAAAACAGATGCAGATACCTAAAATTGGCTACTATAGTTTGCATTCTATGAATAAAACATTTTAAATTTAAGATGTCTTGAATTGCTAAAACCAGCTAAAATAAAGGCCCCTACCTGACAAGCACTTAGCATTATGCTTTCTTTCTACAAAAACACTGCAATATACCTTTTTTTCAACAGATGAGGAAACTGTTACTGATAAAGACCTCACAGAACTTCACTTGAAAAAAAAAATCAAATTCTGATTAACTAATTCCCCAAAGAACGTGAAAACAGATATGTTTTCCCAACAGAAGTTTCTGCTGGACAACTCTTTCTTTCTGAAGATTTATCTGAAGTCACTCACACAGCCACAGTCTTTAACAGACTCGTGTCTCTTTCTTGGATGCATAACTACTACTGAGGCAATTGCCCAGTTCTGCCTAGCATGAGTTGTGCAGATGATTTTAGCCAGGATGAGGCATGTGCACATGTTTGTGAGCGGACCAGTACTCTGGCCCCATTATCCACTGATGACAGGACCATTATTCTCAAGGCTAAAAGATGGAAGCCACATGTCAGTGGTCGGCTAATTAGACAGCTGGATGCATGTGTGCTGTGGAAACTGGTGAACACTTCAACTCTGCCGTCACATTCATGATAACAGCTTGTATGCTGGTTTATGTTTTGGAGAAACAGCAAGGGTTTACGTTCACCTCTTTTTTTGGTGAGTTTGTTGTCATTTTAAAGGGCTTGTGTATTTGTGGATGTACAACCTTGCTTATGTGTTCACCTAATCATGAGTTAGGTTGTAATGGTTTTTCATCTGCAGATTAACGGCCAGGATGTACAAAACAGAGAAGAAGCAATGGCTGCACTCTCCAGTGATGACTTCAGGAATATAATACTGCTGGTCGCCCGACCTGAGATGCAGGTTAGCATCACTATCATTTTATATTCAAGTGACAGCTGACTTAAAGGCAAACAATATATTAAATCCAACTAGGAGGGTTTTGCATTAACATTATTTGCTCAGAGCAAACTTTACCATTCCGCGTTGGCCAGCCACCCCCCTTTCCCACCAAGCACACAACTTCTCCTGGTGGAAGCCACCGCTGGGACACCTCATCATGTTTTATTTTTATGTAGCACCACTGTAATTGACTTCCAATGGTAAGCCATAAAAGCTAATGGCATGCTAATGTGGAATAAGATCAGGCCCAAGGCCAGGGCCGAGTAAATAGAAGGACTCTGCCGCAGTGCAGATGAGCAGGAAAAGCAGTAGTAGGCTCTTTATAATTCAGTGGCTCCTCCGATGGTAAATGTAAAGTCATCAGATATGGATACGATTTGGTTCACATCAAACAGCCTGATGGATGATGTAAAGGTAAAAGGTCAAAAGCAGAGGTTTCACAGCCATCAAACTGGATTGGTCTAATTTAAAGATCAGCAATTTTGTTAGTAACAAAGCTAAATATCAAACACAGCTGCTGTTTCCTATTTGAAATCCATGCAGGGGCATTTTTCAGGAAATCCCATTTGTGCACCCATTTGGAAAATCCAGCTATTTGTTTTGAGGCACTGTATTGTCACATGCTCTGGGCCGTGAAAAATAATGCTTCTCCTTTTTTTTCCCTCATCCCCACCAACCCCCCTCTTCCTCTCCTGTGTGTTTTCCTTATGCTTTCACCCCCAGCTGGAAGAAGCCTGGCTGGATGATGAGCATAGCGAGTTCCTGGAGCAGCTGAAGATGGAAATGTTGGAGGAGCAGCAGAGAGAGGAGATGGAATTAGCTGCCTTACAAGAAGAACAGGAAAAGCAGCAGGTCAGAAGCTTTAAATGTGTTGGCCCAACAGTTTGCAACATTTTCTGCAATTATTTTGATGGACAATAGGTTTTAGTCAGTTCAAAAGAATAAACCAGCTAGTGAGCAACACAATAGCTTTCTAATATACATCAATACAAAGTTAGTTTAAAATATAATAAACTCTGCCATGACTTTTTTTTTATTGCAAGGTTTGGTGAAAACAGGCTTTGTGCCTTGAGTGAAAAAAAAGGTGATTTAAATGAATATTTATGAAGTGGGACTACTGAACCATTTAAATACCAAACATTAATAATCATAATCAAAAATTCTCTTTTGGTGGGATGATAGCTTTCGTTGAAAATCCATACAAATTAAACTTCAAAGACATGGCAAAAACAAGAGAATCCCTGCAGTATGAGAGCTGTAAAATAGTCACACACAGAAAAAAACGTT
Source organism: Apricaphanius iberus (assembly GCA_028564705.1). Classification (NCBI taxonomy): domain Eukaryota; kingdom Metazoa; phylum Chordata; class Actinopteri; order Cyprinodontiformes; family Aphaniidae; genus Apricaphanius; species Apricaphanius iberus. Next base: position 561,980 of record JAPXFQ010001222.1, read on the forward strand.
GTGTCCTTTGGGAGAGTGCAGAAGAGGTTTATCCTTAATATGGAGCGAAGAAAGTAATGCCAGTTTTATGTTGCCTGATTAACTCCCTTCTTTTATGAATCTTTGAAAAAATATCCTGCATGTTTTAAAACTTTTAATAGATTGTGTTCTATAGAGAAGTAAAAATAAGGAATTTCTTTGTCTTTATAGATTTATCTCTTGAAGAAAATTCACACATTTATAAACCAATGCTAACCACAGATAGTTGTCAGAGAAAAAGAACACGATCATTCATAAACATATATTTTAAATATTTTAAAGAGCAACTCACCCCCCTTCCAGAGTCTTACTCCACCATCATTTCCAATTTGAAAAATGTGGCAAAAAGAGCCAATGCGTAGCAGACCGATGAATGCGCAGGAGGGAGGACTGGGTGATGCCATCACTTCCTGGCTATTCCAATTCCAAGTCATGACAGAGGTCTAGCTAAGACTGGACTTGTTTTGTATCCAGACATGTAGACTGTACTATTACAATACTAATATATACAGTTTATCCGATAAAAGAGTTGATTTGGAGGTGAGTTGCTCTTATACATTGATTTTAGGATGGCCTGCTTACAGGTGTCTTTTCCTGGTGGTTGTTAATTTCTGTCACCAGTAGTGAAAATGCTGTACGCAAAAATTGCTATATATATCTAAAAAAAAAAAAAATTAACACTGAAATGATGTGTGATTGGGCATTAAAACCTGATGTTTTGTTTTAGATTTAATAAAGCTGATCAGTAAGAACACAATGTTCACTGACACAAGATAGGACATCTCGATCAGGATAATTCCCACAAAACCAAACCTATTAAGGTTAAGCATACTGAGTCCTGGACTAAGACAGCATTTAGGTGAATCCAAATGAATGTATATGATGAATACTGTTTAGCTTTATATTGCACTAAAGTTACAAACTACATTTAATTTGCATTACATCTCACTCCTTCAACTTTTTTCAACAGCAACAGATGCAAATACTTTGTCCCAACTGGAATTCCTTGACCCTACTATGCTTCAACAATTTAGGTTTAATTGGTTTATACAGCATTAATATTATGATAATATCTCAGTTAAAACAAACATAGTTTCACTGTTTATTTCAAAACATTTTCCTGAATGAATCACATAGTCTAAGACTTAGATAGTGAGCTCGCATTGGATCTCTGTTCTCATCTGGTATAGTTTAATTTAGAGTTAGGCTAATGTTAGCATCCTTGCTCTTCATTTGGATACGACTCATTGATAATTTGTCCTACATTTTTCAGGTGCATGTATAATCTACAGTGAATATCATATAATTTAATAAGTTGTGTTTCAGCTGTTCTGAGCACAGCTCTCCCCTTCACCAAGCCTTGTCTGTAGATATTTGATTGCAGAGGGCAATATAGGTCACATGGTACAGAAACAGATTCCTAACCTTCTGTGAACCTTCACAGTGAATTTTATCCTACATGGAAGAAAAGGTTCAGATTATGTGAAGGAAACCCAGATTTGATTCACAAAATATTGTGCATGAGCTACAATGCAGTTTATCAGATCATGCAAACATCCATCCATTCATCCATCCATTTTCTATTCCACTTATGCTCAGGGGGTCACAGGGTGCTGCTGCCTATCTTCAGCTCTTAATGGGCGAAGGTGGGACACACCCTGGACAGGTCGCCAGTCAATCGCAGATCATGCAAACAAAAACTCAGAATTATTGTTTACTGGTTATGCAAAATGGAACTAAGGGTGCTGCTAATATAATCACAGACTGAAAAAAATAGCAGGTTATTAATTATTATGTTATTAAGGGTCAACATTTGTCAGGGACTCAAAAACTGATAAATAAAAAAGTGATTGTGCAAATTAGCATTTTACACAATAGATGGGATTGGATTCATTAAAAATATATATATTTTTCTATTTTTTTCTATTTCAGAGGTCAGAAGATGACAAGCCTTCCTGTTCAACATTTTCTTACTCAAAGGAGAGTTTGCAAACTATTAAAGAGAGAAAGGAAAACCCAGACCATAGCGTCTTAGCCCAAATCCAGAGGCGCCTGTCCCGGTGCCTACGAGACAGTCAGGACTCACATTGTACCAGTGATAGCATACGACTGGAGGACAAAGATGATGAGGATAATGGTGAGACAGAAGGAGATCGTTACCAGCAACTTTTGGAGCTAAAGTGTCAGATACGCAACAGTGGCGAGTACGACCTTTTCTATAGTCGCCGCAGTACTATTGAGTGTAGCGTGGCAGAGCAGAGCGATGTGCAACATGAGCTGCGTATGCTTAATGAGGAGCTACGCAGCATTGAACTCGAGTGTCAGAACATTATGCAGGCCCATAAGCTGCGTAAGAGTCAGCAATCTCCCTTAATGGGACGTTCTGCACCCTCCATCAAAAATCAAAACCCGAACCATGGAGAGTCTGTTAAGGGTAATCTTGCTGATCTCAATGAGAGGATGGAAAAGTCTGACAAGGACAGCTCCAGTGCCTACAACACTGCAGAGAGTTCTCGGAGCACACCCTTGGCAATGGATCGCTCCCCAGAGCACTCTCTCCAGAGAATGGTTAGTCTCACCAACCAGAGGAACCTCTATGGGGGCCTTGCTACTGGTCACTCTGCTAGCCCGAGCCCCATACCAACCCCCCTTCTGGGCAAGAGTAGCAGCCCTGACCAAAGCAACCCTTCAGAGTCAGATCAAACACCTCAGGCTGAGGAGGAGAGTAAAAACAAGTTAAAAGAATGCACTTCTCAGATTCCTTACTTCTCTCCTTCCCACAGTTCCCTGCAGAGGCAGGCCAACATTCCAGCCCATGCCCGCCACTACCAGAGCTACATGCAGCTGATCCAGCAGCGTTCAGCTGTTGAGTATGCTCAGAGTCAGCTCAGCCTGCTTAGTGTCTGCAAAGAGCCTCAGAGACCCATTAATGAGCCCAAAATGGAGTGGAAGGTCAAGATCCGCAGCGATGGCACCCGCTACATTACCAAGAGGCCTGTGAGAGACAAGATCCTGAGGGAGCGGGCCTTAAAGATTAAAGAGGAGCGCAGTGGGGGAATGACCACGGATGATGATGCAATGAGTGAGATGAAGATGGGGAGGTACTGGAGTAAAGAGGAAAGGAAACAACACCTGGTCAGGGCAAAAGAACAGAGGAGAAGAAGAGAATTCATGCAGCGTAGTCGGCTGGAAAGCTTGAAGGAGAACCCTCAGAGCAGCAGCGAAGGTCGTAAGGAAGTCAGCATTATAGAGCTCAGCCACAAGAAGATGCTGAAGAAACGCAATAAGAAGATCTTGGACAATTGGATGACCATCCAGGAGCTGATGACTCATGGCACTAAAGCCCCTGAGGGAGCAAAGGTGCATAACGCCTTCCTCTCAGTCACTACTGTATAGGACAGAGACAGCCTACATTCTACCACATGTGGTAAAACATACTTGCCTCGTTCAATGTGGCATTTTTAAGTGGACGGTCTATAGAGTACTTTTCACTCTTTGTATCCAAAACAAGCATTTTTAAAGAGTTTATTTGTGACATCATGGCATTTTGTGATGTGTTTTTCAAAACAGTTTATCACATGACATGGGAAAAAAATGACATTTTCTAAGAAACTATAACAGTTATTTTAATACTTCACTCTGATCATGTTTATCTTTTCAATTCTATTTTCATATTTATGTTAAACTCTATATTTCATGATGGTTGTTGTTTTTAATGCTTTTTTGTAGTCAACAGATTTTATATGCATGTGCTCTGACGCTGAAGCGGATCAGGTTCCTCTGTGCTGTTGTCAGGTAGCTGAAAACAGGTTTCTCAACTAGTACAAAACAATCCAGTAAATTAAAGGTTTAAGTCAGCTGCATAATTTTGAAAAGTTATTTTACCAAAGTGCATTTAACTTCGATTAGGGAACAATTTCTTAAATATTCAAGTCGTGCTACACACATGGTATACTAACAGTAAATGTTAGTAAATATAAGTATTTTTTTTATTTTGCTGGTTGAATCACAGGTTTAATTTGACCTGTTTCTAATCTGTTAATATATGTATAGCAAGGAATGTATTTCGAATGCAGTGCTCTCCACAATTATCAGCGCTCCGATGAAGCTCTACTAAGTGATAAAGGATTATTATAATATATAAAACTATAGTGACCCCAATATGATAGATCTCTTACTGAGTTTTTTAAGTTAACGTTTAACTTTAATTACATCAGAAGATTATCTTAACAAACTTTTTTTGTTCCATCTTAAGTTAAACTTCTGTATTATTGTTCTGACAGAGTTTGTATGTGTATTAAGGCTAGATGCCATTTTCTATATCAGACTCATTTAAATCAACACACACCCTCCTCGGATGACATAATCTCTTGTCTTCCTCATGTTGAGGAGTGGTTAATGGAAGCGGGTCTAACTGTCATGTCAATGAAACCAGACGTTAAGGATGGACTATGTGGAAGCTCACAAAAACTTTTGATGAATTGAAAAATACCAAAGTATAAAAAATAAGAATGTGTCAGTCCCATTTATTTCACAGGAGTTACTGAAGGTGCTATTTATTTCTCAACATGGCATATTTCTTTCCCTACTGAATGAATATACATAAATTTAACGTTGATTTTTCTCTGTGTTTATTTCTACAGTAAAAATTAATTCAGTAAAAAGATTTTGGCAAGTCTTTACTAGGGGTACCAATAAATGTGGAAAGCACTATATGTTTTTGAAGAAACTAGATTTACACAAAGCATTGATCTCCTATAGAAACAATTCTAAAAAAAATCAGGTTAAACAACAAAAAGTTTTGCAACATTAGGACTAGTCTTTGATTATTTAAATTTGATATTTAAGCAATTCCTAATTTTACAGCCAAATTATTTTCTGTTATCTGTTTTATTCTTGGTTTCCAATCGTCAGCAGTGAAGGACCTGTTTTTTCTTTGGCAGAAGGTCATTACATTCCAGGGGAATCTATGTAGACTCACCAAGTTACTAATATTACAATAACGTCCAATGGAGAACACCAAAGTGGCCCAAGAAACTATACATTACAATTGGAAGTATTCAAGCTATCGGCATTAGCTTTTGGTTTGCAATCGGTAACCGTAAATATAATATAAAAAAAAAAAGAATACATTGTAAATTCTGAAACATTGTAAAATATTTTCTTCTGTTATTTTCAACAGGGAAACCATTTATCAAAAGGTTTCAAAGCCTCCTTTGTGAGTCTCATAATAATTCAGCTCATTTAGATTATCCAGAGGGTTAGTTTACATACCTCAGCTGAGCATCAGAAAACAGGTGATTGAAACTCTGTTTCACAAAAGCATACAGCATTTACCAAGAGATAAAACACTCCACATCATGCATATTACATATCACTCTGTAGGGTTTGTTTAGTCTCTGGATTAATCTTTTTTTTCCTTAGTATGCCAAACAGATGAGTTCTTTTGAAATAGCCCCGCTCCTTCAGGAAAAACATCATCTTTGATCAGGAAAGCACATCAAACACCACCTGGGCAAGAAAGGAGAAAAGATTTCTAACATAATTCTTCAGACCAGATTTGGTTTTCAGTGTTTTCTTGTTTTGTTTTTCTTTTAGAAACTCATAACAATTCTGAAACTGTGATCAAACAGTCATCAAAGTCATCATACATTTGCTATTTTTCTTTCTTTAAAATTACATGACGTTTTTACCTTTAAAGGTATTCACTTAAACAGCCTTATTCTGTTTTGTTTTATTTACAATATATATATATATATATATATATATATATATATATATATATATATATATATATATATATATATATTCAGTTCATATTCAAGAACAGGTGAACATGACTTTACCTTTTACATTTTTACATGCTGGGATTTTTTATACATCACTTCAAAGCTCCTTTACTCATAATAGCCTTAAAAAGTCTAACCTCAATGATGCATTGGTGGGTTGATCATGTTTTCCATGCAAACAGAAATTGTTTGTTTATCTCTGTGTGGCCGAGAGGTTTTGTTCTGCCTTATTTACTTTTGTACTTACTATTGTAAGTTATCCTGTATATTTGGAGTATTTGATTACTGGATATTTTAAAAGACTATCTAAAATTGTTTCTGAATTCTGTTTGCAGTTATGTTTAAGGGGCAAATATCATTATTTTATGAACTTTAAATTTTCAAATGGACACTGGTTTATAGCTCATGAAATTTGTAATGATTTCTAGGTCCACACCGGAGAAAATTTGGAAAAATTGATGATGTTACATCGTGCACACTAAACTTGGGCATTAATGCATTACACAGTGGTCACTGGAAGAAAAAAGAGTGCTAGAATAGTCTTTAGCTGAAATTGAAATTCATAAGGTGAACATTTTTACAGTTAGCAATCAAGTTTGGAGGAGATAGTTTGAAGAAACTTTGTCAGAGCATCAGTACTTTGGATACAACACAAACTGGAACCCTACCAAAGTATTCAAAAGCATGAATGAATTATTTTAACAAAAACCGTAACATAAAAAACAAAAAATTGGGCTGTCTGACAATCCTGACAAACATTGACATTTGGTTCTAACCAGCACTGTTACTCTGATGTATACACGCATCAGCACTGGCTTGTTCTCCAAACCACTGTGATATTTGAATACTTTTTTTTTTATCAGCAAACCATGCAGTGGATGTTCAGAATCATAGAATCAACAATGAGAAGTGGTTGAAGTCTTGCTCATCTACAGATTATTGGAACTTGTTTTGGTTATTTCAAAGACGTCCTCTGGCGCAACACTTAAACCCTGTAAGTTAATCTTCTCACACCAACATGTCCTGTAACCTTAAAAAGTCAATTTTGCTTCATAGGTGGATGGGACAGTCGGTAAAATACAGATTTGAAATCTGCTGTTCATTTGGTTTGGACACTATAAAAACGTATATGGTAAGAGAATGCATTATCTTTCCTGAGAATATTCTGCTAATATAGTTAGTTATTGATGTGGCAGGGACATGAACTGTAATGTGACATTATCCCCCACCCTTGGGTTACTTTTGCTATTAAAGCTGTGTTTCCAATCATTGCAGTCTTTGTTCAAAAAGAGGAAACATTCTTAAAGGTGTTAGAGGCAAAGTTTAGTTCTTCACCTCTTTCACATATATCATTCAGTTTATTGGTGCTCACTCCAGTCATTTTTTTTTTCCATTGACAAGAATTCCCTTTGTCAAATGTTTCCAATTCTCTTTACGACATTGGTCTTGCTCTGTTATTCAAGACAATACACTGTCATCTATTTTTGGAAGTGCCTTTCCATTTCACAGGAACATGGAAGCAAATACCCTTTCTCCTTCCGGTAAACTCCAGATGTAAACCAAAGGTAAAGTTGCTTAGGGTTTATTTTGTCCACACTTTGAAGACATTTGTGTTTTCTGGCATTAAAATGTAATGATATTTGCCCTTTAAACTGGTGTTGGGATGATTGCCACTGAGCAGGACTCAGAACACTTTGAATTGGGGAAATGAAAGCTTTTTTTTTTCTTGTCAAACATCTTTATAGTTCAGTATTAAGTACAGTGCTAATTGAAATGCCTCATTCTTAACTGACTTATTGTAAATTAGAAGTTTAAACTTTTATGTTTTGGATAAATGTCTGATGGAGTAATGCATACGTGACGCACTTGTAACAAGGTGAAATGTGTGATGATGGTGACCTTTGCAAAAGAAATGAAAATAAATTATTGTTTTTTTTGGTAAGGACATTGCTCTAACATGTATGTTTTTTTATTTAGGCACAGATAAAGGATTAAAAGTGTGTTGCTGCTTTTCAATTAAGTTGCTAATTGTTGAGCAGCTGGAAAAATAATGCAGCTGGAAAACAAAGAACTTGTTGAGAACATCACTGTCGAGGAAGAAGTTATTTATCCTTTTCAGTTCTCTTTGGATCTTGACTGCTGTGAAATCTTTGTCATAAAGTGGGAGAAAGTGAGCAACCACAGCTTTCTACTCTCACAGGCGTCTGTGACAAGACTGGAGGAGGCTGAATAGAGAAGAGAGGTACTTTGCGTTCAGAAAAAGGTGTAATTTCACCTGAGGTAAACGGTGGAAAGAACAGTTAGCGAGCCTCTGAGGAGTTCAAGACCAGTGTGGATAAATGAAACACATTTCCCTTTTTGATTGCTGAAAACACATTCACCTCAGATATCTCTTGAAGAGTGTCTAACTCAGAATATGTTAAGTTATTATTCGTGAGATTTCAATTAAAATGTCCTTCCACTCGGATGGCTTTGTGTTCATTAAATTGTTCCAGCCACTTAATCATTAGTATGGCCTTGTTATATGCAGGGGAGAGTTATTGGGACTCAGGTCTCTGTTTTATCTTTAGTTGTCAGGGTGCTAAGCTGAAATTGAATTGACATGAATACGATAAAGCCTGAAAATTGTTCTGTACAATTTTTCCTATTTAACTGGAAATTTCTTGGATTTCAGGACAATGGTAAAATATGAAATTAATCAAATATTAAAGTTTTTTTAGAAGAAGATACTGAACCCCAAAGACCCATCTTTTTTCTCCAAGTAGAGCATGCAGTCTTTTCATTATGAAAGCAAATTCTCGTAACCTATTTGGATTTATTTACAATCTCAGATCAGTATACATTGACCCAAAGCTTAGTACATTGAGTTACATTATAAAGGATTAGAATTAGTGGTTGCTTTTCCACATGAAAATACTCCTTTCACAGTGATTATGTTTACACCCGGTGCAAGGCTTCCTTGAAAAGCTTTCGGCCAGTGTTTTTTCATTCACCTTCTCTGCTCAGTGATCAGCATTTTTTTCCCTATTCATTAAATGCATTAAAATACGAAATTCTATAGTTTTTGTCCACATGTATCAACCTTTTCCACCAGGTAAATTTCAGGTTTGAAAAACATGGCAGAAACAGTTAAGTGAGAGCCAGCATGCGGTAGAAGCACTGCAAGAGCGCTCGGTGAGTGTTTTAAGTGCCAGCTACTGTTAGCTTAATGTTAGTTCCGTGAGGTAAAATATACAGCTTCTGACTTCTTATTTGTAAGCATTTTCATTGCAAATTTTTACAATGAACTGTATGCTCCAGTACAAGATGTGGTGGAAGCTGAAGCTGCATTATTGATTTGCTCTTTCTTCCAACGTCATTCAAATGTGATTTGTGTGTTATTTTCTCTTAAGACTGAACATGATTTAAAGTCATTGCTGTTTTACAATGCCAAACCAATATATACTTAATTATTATCTTATATTATCTTATATTATTTAATCATACATAATTTTCTGAACACAATGGCCAATACATTAACTTCGCAATAAGTTTTGCCAGTTAAAAGCATTGATGTTCATCAACTAGTCAGATATCAACACTGCATTTTAAATTGGACAGTAGATATCTGCTGTTCTTCTAATCTATTTTCTTTCCTCTTATTTGATAGTTCTCTCATTTTGTATAGACCGATACTAATAAAAGACCAATAAATAAAAAAAAACACAAAAGAACCTGTGTGTGAGTGGTACCAGCTCACACCAGAACTATCCAGAGCGCTTGTGAGCTAATTAAGTTCATCCATGAGCTCCTGAAAGACCTAGCCAGGTGTAATTAAAATCGAGCCTGTGACAGCCATGGTATTTATCAAAGCTACCCAGCAGTTCAAATACCGATGCTGACAGAAATGTCAAACAGATAGCAGTGGCTTGTCTCTTCTTCAGTGCTTCACTAGTGTAAGCACACACATACACACACATTTACATACAGCTATTGCCTCTATTATGAATGTTTGCTTTTAACCTTTAGGATTCCCAGAACAGCAAAAATACAAATACTTTCTTGTTATTCATGCAGGGTGGGTAGAATTTATTGACATTTAGATCCACTTGAAACATGATGGAGCATGTACTTTTCAGTACTCCTGTTTGCAAATCTCAGAAGCAAATAAACTGGTAATTTGCATTATATAATATGTCTCTCGATATCACTTTAGAAATTGACTACAACTTTGATCTTTGAAATTACAAGAGCCTTGTTGGGGTAATTGGCCTTAACAAGCTAGATGTAGAAATGTGAACTGTATGCAGACATGATGGACAAACCGGGCTGAGTCAGCTACTTTACCAGGCAGAGAAAACATATTTAATTTGTTTTTAAGATATTTTGATTTAGAATTTTACAAAATATTTATAAAAAATGTCCCCGTGAAACAATAAAAAATGAAACACTTGACAAAGGAATATCATATAACAGCCATGAGATCCTAAAACGACAGACCAGAAAAAATACATCTGATGCAAAGAAGCCTATGAAGGACTGGCAACCTGTCTCCCATGCAACCCTTCACAGTGGAATTGGGATGGATGGATGGATGGATGGATGGATGGATGGATGGATGGATACAAAAGTAATGATGAGAACATATTTCCTTTGATGCGTTTAGCTTTAAAATAATTTTCTGGAAATTATATTACATTAGACCAAAACAATGAAGAATATTGGTGGCTAAATCATGTATTTTTCAATTATTATCATTATAGGCTACAATATTACAGAATACACAGACATTTATTTTTTTCTAAATTCTAACATGTTTAATGTTGTTTTCCAAAGCAGACACTGAATTCTGCCGACAAATTGTTGAGGTCTGCTTGTGAAATGTGACCCCAGTTCTGATATTACATAATTATAGCTTTTACATTTGTCAACCTGTTGGGTTGGCTTTCCCTTTATTGCTGTAACTTCGATCACGGATTTTGGATGTAATGCTAGGCTGCTTGATTTTTAACCAATAATTCATCTTCTGGAAGATGAGAGGAGAAGCCCAGACATGCTTCTCCTCCGTGAGACTCTCCAGTTCACTCTGGAAGATCCTAAGTCAATCCAAGACAATAAAAGATATAAATGCACCCTCCGGCAGGTTCAGGGTCTGTATGGAGTCTCCTCCTTGTTGAATGTGTCCAGTAATACTTCAAAGGAACGCCTCCTGATAGGATACCCAACCCACATTAACACAGTCTAAACACCTTAAAACACAAAAAAGAGGCCTTTAACTCAGCACAGCAATGTTTACCTTTAGCAGGTGTCTAATCCCAAAGACCAGTGACGCAAAGCAAAAGAAAAAGATTTTTGTACAGAATTCAGGAAGTATTCTTTTTTTTCTTCAGCCCTCTTACCAGAAAGCCTAATAGTTAATACTAAAATGACCACTCCTGTGCAGAAGACAACATGCAAACCCTAAAGTTGGTTAAATAAAGTCATACATCTCCAATCTTAACAGATTATTTCGATAGCATTTTAGAATAACACAGTAAAACACTAAGGAAAGAGGAAAATCGGAACATTTACGAAGTTCTCCCGTACTTGTATAGACAAAAACGTCATTCATATATAAAAAAAAATATTTCTTTTTTACCAACTGCATTATTTTGTTAATTCTTCTGTGAAAATTATATTCCGCTTCTTACATCTTTAACATTTTCCAACTCCAAACACCTAATTTTAAGACTACACCTACTGTAATTAAAAGGAGCCAGATGAAACCCATAGTAAAATGTGATACTTTTTTTGTTTTACTTTATACACACACACACAGTTTTAGTAAAAAAAATAAAAAATAAAAATAAAAGTACCAATAAATTATTGCTTGTCACAGTTTCATGAACTTCCTCAAGACTTTTTTTGGCTCATAGCCAGAGACTTCAGCTCTATGATGCCAGCCACAGGCTCTTAGGCAGAAGATATACTTGCTTTTAATTACTCGGTTGCATGAATATTAGGGCTGCCTCTCTTATCCTGTATTGGTTTCAGCGTCAGTCTTGCGCATCCTGACAATGATGCAACATAAAGGTGACCAGCAGAGGCAGTGCGGGGAGACATTACTCATAATCTTGAACATCAAACCACCACTGGACTCTGTGAGTGTAAGGAATACAAAGTACTGTCCTGATCAAGATAGGATATGTCATACTTATCACTTATCACTTCCTCAGGATTTGCATCTGTGAAGTTTTTATTTTTTTATTTTAAAACTTTCTGGTTTCACAATTCATTTCCAAGCTGAGTTAATTTACAATACTTAGCAGTATACTTTTTTGTTAAAAATAAAATTCAGAATAAAAAACTGTTGTTTGTAGTACGGTTAATTACTATAAATGATAGAAAACTAATAATATAACCCTGGTTATGGTAATTAATGTAAAAACAACTGACATTCTGTTAAACTGATTAAAGTCTCTGTACAACTTTTGGTATTTTATGGACAAAAAATCAATATCACAGTAAATTACTGGCAGCTGATGTTGCCAGAATTTCCCTATGGAAAATATTGCCATAATGAAGAATACTTAATGGTATACTTTGCTACTAAAAATAAAAGTAACCATTTTTTTTAAATGGTTGTCAGAAAATGTAGACTCATTGACACAACATAACACATGCAGAGACTTGGTTTACAGCCATGAATACATTATTCATGAATGTGAATACAGTTACAGTATATGGATTAGAAAAGAAATCTAATCCTATGTTTTGACAGCTGGAGATAGGCACCAGCACCCCCGCGACCCATTTAAGGATTAAGCGGTTAAGAAGATGGATGGAGTTTTTGAACATTAGATTAAAATGATTTTAGATCTTATTAAAGAAAATAATAGTTAATAAAGTACTTTTAAATAGATCAGGATATCATACATTATAATATTATAAATAATTCCTATTAATAATTCCAATTATTGAAAGTGTTAATCTTTGATCAACAGCAATGCTCAGCTCTCTGATGCATATGTTTATATTCTACAATACATTTGAACCGCAAGCTAAAAGAGATTGATGTCTGTGGTAAACCAAGCTCTTTGTTTTATGCAAATCTTTTACTTTTTTAACCTTTGTGCATTCATTCTCTCTTTGAATCCCATTAAAATTCCTGGAAAGTTTTACTTCTCCTTCATAAGTCACGGGTCAGAGTCTGTGTCTGAAATCACTTATTTTAATTCCGATTGTGTTCTGCTTTCAGCTTCAGAATGAATAAATAGTTGACAGTCAGTACATTGACTTGTGTTTGCAATTTGTTACAAAATGTAAATAGTAAATGTGTGTATTGTCAAATTAATTCATGGGGAGTCTGTAAATTAGATATCACACTTAAATTGAAATTAAATCTTTCCCATTTGCTGCTCTTCCAATTTATTGATGTACATATTAATTTTACCAAAAAATGCAGTCAGGGGATCAAAATTATTTTTATGGTACAGCATCATGCATTTTCTTCAGCTTTATTTTGGATTACTGGTAAAAAATACACTTGTGGCAAGCAATGAGAATCTTGCCACAAGGCATTGCTGTTCAGAGTTCAGCTCTTCACTGCCCCTAGGCTTTGCTACAGGTTACTGAGGATGGAACTGAAGCCCAGTACAGCTGCTAGGAGTACATCATAGAATAATCACCTCACCATTAAGCTGACAGTACTGCTTGCCGATCCCAAGCACACCAAATCAAAATAATGTCTTACAATAAAAGACAGTGCCGTACAAATATCTTTGTCTAGTTAAAGATTGTCTCTTTTTTTTTTTTGTCACATGTAAATGTTTCAGATAATCCAACAAACTTTAGTAATGGGCAAACATTACCGGAAAATTAGCTAAATACAATTCTCAAATCATTTTGTAATTTTTTTAATTCAGTGATTCTGATTCTGATTCAACAGTATGGAAGATGCTGGGCTAATACCTTAGCTATGGGAAAATTCCAAGGCAAAAACCACTGCTGAGCAAGTCGAACGTAAAGGCACATGTCTCATTTCCAAAATGACTTCTTGATAATCCACAAAGCTACTGGTGAAATATTATGTGCAGTGATGAGATAACAATAGAATATATTTGAAGGTGTGTATACTGTTACACTGGATGTAAAGCTGACATTGCATCTCAGAAAACCCTCCAATATACCAGTAGGTCTAACTTAGGGATGGTAGTGTAACGGACTTGGCCACTTAATGAAAACATTAAGTTTGTTTTCCTGTAGAAAATTCCAAAGGAGAACTTCCAGTTAACTTTGTCACCTTGAGATTAAGTGCACAGGGGTTATTTATTAGGAAATTGAGACAAATAATATATGTATCGCTCATTACTATCATGGTGTGCATTGGTTTTGTAACTGTAGCTCTTTGAAGTTTTATTAATGGCCTTTAAAAAAATGGATTTCAACTCCTAAACAAGACAAACTGCCTTCAAGAAAATGAGAGAAAGTGGGCTTGGTGAACAAATCATACACAGTTTTCTTATGGTGACTGACCTTGAGTATGAACCCCAATCTCAGAGTTTATGACAGTAGGTTACAATAGTCTGTGCAGGCTTTATGATTCATGGCTACTGATTTCACAGTGCTCTGCAGACTATTTAAAAACACTGATCCTTGTGATGAAAATATACTGCAAAGGAGTGGCTCTCAGAGCAACTGCTTTTGTTTCAAATGGTGTTTGATAAGAAGTTAAGATGATGTGACTCAAACTACTGACTTTAAGTAATTAAATTCAGTTTTCAATTCAGTTTATTTATATAGCACCGTTTCACAACAGATTTCATCTCAAGGCACTTTACAAGAAGAGTTATTACAATACAATGTTTAATTTAGGAATTAGAGAACCACAGAAGTTTGCGTCGTGACATCTCAGCAATCCCTCACACTGAGCAAGCATGAAGCGACAGTGGAGAGGAAAAACTCCCTTTTAACAGGAAGAAACTTCCAGCATAACCGGGCTCAGCATAAGCGGTCATCTGCCGAGACCGTCTGGGGTTTGGAGAAGGCAGCAGAGACACAGAAAGAGAAACAGAACTGATGGAGAAGCAGAAGCTGGTAGCAGGACGTGGAGAACGTTCCTTCCTGGAATGCCATCTTAGTCAGGGTCGTCAAGCAGGGCTGGTCAGGAGCACCTACTGTAGGAAGAGACTAAGAGAAAACAGGTTAGCGCTTGAAATGATAACTCATCATGCAGTTGGAGGGAAGTAGGAGAGAAAGTAGGAACTGACTCTAATAATGTCCTCCAACAGCCTAGCCTAACTGTGTGTCCAGACCAAACGCGATAGGAATGACTAGAGCTTCAGGTTTATATGTAAAATCAATGGAGGAGCGCGATGAAGCGCGACTTGGTGTCCCGCAACTCTTCAGAAGCAGATTTGCGTCGCGAAAAAGCTTTTCTGCCTGATTTGCGCGAACAATTCGCGCTACAGATGCGATGTAAAATTCCCGCTGCATTTTATTTGGTGCATTTTGTCCACTCGCGCTCATGGCATCTTTCGCTTGAGTTGGAAAAATCTGAACTCCAGCGTCAAATCGCGCCACGACAACCAATCAGGGGACAGAGTTTCAGTGATTCTGTGACTGTCATGGACTCACAGCCTCAGCAGGACATGGACGAAATACTGATAAACACCGTGGCTAATCATCCCGAGCTGCATGACACAAGCAGTTTTCAATACAGAGACAGAAAAAAAAAAAAAAACTATTTAGACAGGAATGCACCTCTCGGCCTAGAACTGAGCCTTGAAACAGCCTCCTCACCTGGTTTCCTGGTAGCAGCTCCCGCACCACGTATCCGTAGCTCACCAAACCCCCAGTGCAGCGGTCCCAGCTCCACCGGAGGCCAGGCCGAACACGTAATCCACTCTGTCCTCCATCAGCTCGGTCCATAATCCACCGCCAGCTGCATTGTAGCCCCAGCTCCGCTGAAGGCCAGTTCGCGCGTGAAAATACAATATTTGAAGCGCGACCAGTTTGCGTTGTACACGCTTCAAGGTGCGAATGTTCAAGCATCCAGCTGGGGGCATGTGGCGCGTTTTGATGCTTTTGGTGTGGACACACAGTTAAGCAGCGTAGCTACTAGCATTAACCTGTCGCCTAGCTACTAGGAGACCTTGCTACTAACACTCTACCTGGCTTACATTACTCTATCTCTACCTAGATACTCTACGTCTTCGTATCTCTTCCTAGCTTTTGACACTCTACCTGACTACTAACATTAACTTCCTAGCTACCTGTCTAACCTGTCTCTACCTGTATGCTTTGTCAAAGAGGAAGGTTTTAAGCCTAGTTTTAAAGATAGACAAGTTGTCTGCTTCACCAACCAGCCCTGAGAGCTGGTTCCATAGGAGGGGAGCCTGGTAACTGAAAGATCTGCCACCCATTCTACTTTTAAAAATCCTAGGAACTACTAGTAAACCTGCAGTCTGAGAGCGAAGTGTTCTGTTAGGAACATATGGAACAATCAGGTCTCTTATGTATGATGGAGCTTGATTATTAAGAGCTTTACATGTCAGAAGGAGGATCTTGAATTATATTCTAGATTTTACTCGGAGCCAGTGAAGAGAAGCTAAAACGGGGGAAATGTGATCTCTTCTTCTTGTATTCATTAGAACCCTAGCAGCAGCATTTTGGACTAACTGAATACTTTTAATTGTATTCTGTGGACTACCTGATAATAAAGAGTTGCAGTAATCCAGCCTTGAAGTAATAAAGCCATGGACTAGTTTTTCAGCCTCACTCCTGTACAGGATGGTTCTAATTTTTGCAATATTCCTAAGGAGAAAAATGGAAATCCTAGAGACTTCTTTAATGTGAGATCTAAATGACATATCTTGGTCAAAAATAACACAGCTTCTTTGCTTTATTACTGGAGGCTAATTTAATGCCGTCCAGGTGAAGGGGTTGACTAAGTAGTTTCTTTGTCAGAGCCTCTGGTCCAAAGACGACAACTTCTGTCTTATCAGAATTCAGAAGCAAGAAGTTTAGAGTCATCCAAATTTTTATGTCTTCCAAACATGCCTGTAGTCCACCTAACTGATTGGATTCATCAGGATTTATGGATAGATATAGCTGTGTATCATCTGCGTAACTATGGAAATTTATCCCATGCTGCCTAATGATTTTACCAATAGGAAGTATATATATAGTAAAAAGGATCGGCCCAAGGACCGAACCCTGTGGTACTCCGCAAGTAACCATTGAGGCCGAGGAAGATCTATTGTTTACTTAAACAAAATGAAATCTGTTGGACAAATAAGATTTAAACCAGCCTAGTGCTATTCCTATTATACCGAAACTTTGAAGGCTTTCTATGAGAATATTGTGATCAACAGTGTCAAAGGCAGCACTGAGATCTAAGAGGACCAGAATGGTCACCAGTCCATTGTCTGAGGCAATGAGAATATCATTAGTAACCTTCACCAGAGCTGTTTCAGTGCTGTGATGAGCTCTAAAGCCTGACTGAAACTTCTCAAACAGCTCATTATTGTTTAAATGCTCACATATCTGGTGTGCAACTATTTTCTCAAGAATTTTAGATAAGAAGGGAAGATTAGATATCGGTCTATAGTTAATTAAGTCGTTTTGATCAAGAGATGGTTTCTTAAGTAGAGATTTAATTACAGCAATCTTAAACTCCTTTTGTACATATCCATTGATTAAGGATAGATTCATTATATCTAAAATTGGAGTAGCAATCAAAGGGAAAACCTCTTCTAAAAGTTTAGCTTGGACTGGGTCTAACAAGCAAGTTCAAGGTTTTGATGAAGCTAATAATTTTAGTAGATCTGAAAGTTTGGCTGCATTAAAGCAGTTCAAGCATATATTAGGTTCAACCATTTTTGATGCTGCCTCTAAGGAAGAAGCAAGCATATTGAGAAGGTTACCATTTATCTTATTTTTTATAGAGTCTATTTTATTTATTAAAAATTTCATGAAGTCGTCACTACTAATAGCTGGGGGAATTGTTGGCTCGACAGAGCTTTGATCCTGTGTGAGTTTGGCAACTGTATTAAAAAAACCTTGGATTGTTTTTATTATCCTCGATTAAAGACGAAAAATATGCTGTTCTGGCTGTTTGAAGGCTCTTTTTATAAAGCAATAGACTATTTTTCCACACTAAATAAGAATCCAGTAAATGCGTGGAGCGCCATTTTCTCTCTAGTTTTCTATCAGTCATAGTAAGTAAGACTCCATGCTGGATGTCCCTTGGGATCCGTGGATCCAACCCTGGGATTTTTTTTGGCTCTTTGTACATTGTTACAATACAACTAGCAGCTGACCGTGAAATGCTTAGTAGCACAGACATTTTCCATCTTGACTTATTACACAGATGGCATCCTATTAATGAATCACTCTGGAATTGCTGGGGACAACCCATTCTTTTCAAAATGTGTAGAATCAGTCTGAATGGTGTTTGGCAGTGGTGGGCCATTAGGGCCAGCAAGGCCTTCTCTGTTGGACTAAACATTCTCAAATTGAATTTGTTTTTGGAAATATCTTTGAATAAAATGATTTTCCCTAGTCTGTTCTCTATATTTACTTGAATGCTTCTAATGTTATGTATTATAGTATAAATTTTTTAATCCAATCATATTTCAACTGGCTTGTGTTGTCAGGTTGTATGAGATCTACCCTTTTACTCGCATATCATACATTGATTGAGCTATTAAAACTTTGTTGAGTAATATTTTAAAATCTGGTTTTATTTTTGAGATTTGATATCCATGATCTTAGTTTGATCTTAGTTTTTAATCTTACTTGTGAATGCAACTCTTATGATCTTAAATGCTGCAGAAATTATGAGTCGGTTGACCAGCCTACAGTATGTTCAGGGTGATGTAATGCGTACTGGCCTGATATAACAAAATTCCAAATGAAGAGCGCAAAACTTTGTGCGTCACAAAAAAATGTGACAGTGGTTTGTCCTTCGTTTGTGGGGGATCTACTAAGATTATGTGCGCAATTCATAACAGGCACAAAGACCAGTATTCAAATAAGGACTTTGTATTTATTGATGTGCATGCCAGCGTTTCTGTCCCATACACTGCACCACAGCCAGAGAAAGGAGGAATATTCAGTGAATTCATGATGTATCCTTGGCAAAAAAATAAAAGTGAAAAAATTGCATTTATATCAAGTCTGTGGCTTTTAGGGAATTTATTACTATTTATTACTATTAGGCTAGAACGTTTGTAAATTATATTTTTTGTTTCCCAAAGATAAACTTAATGTGCATCCCCAGCTCTCTAAACCATGCAGGTGCCATATATTCCATAGAAAGATTTATTAAAGCTGCAGCTTATCCAAAACAAGGATGCTCGCAGTGCTGAGATGTCCATATTCAACTCATATTGTTGAAATGCACCGCACTTTATCAAGGTCTCTATTAAATGTATTAAAATATTGGTAAAATATGCTAACACACACTTTCCACAAAGATCAACTGTCTACAGAGCATCTCTGAAACGACATGAATTATCAAAAAATATTAGAAAACCAAATGGCATTTGTTCTTTAAAAAAGTATTAGAATATAATTTTTGCTTTGGATCTACAAGTAGTTAATGTGTTAACTTAAGTTTGGGAGCCGGACCATGACCCAAATCCACTTCTCTCTCAGGAAACTACTCTTAATTAATTTCACCTGGTGTTTCACACATGCTTCACATCTCTAATCACTCTGCAGTCCTTATTAACTCAGGTCCTCATCTGTCTTGATTGTTCTTGCACCCCTCCCTTTCTGACCCTCTATCTGGCTTCATCCCTTCAATGCCTCCCTCATCCCTTCATCCCCTCTCTCATCCCTTTGACACTTTCCTTATCCCTTCATCCATTCGACCCCTCCCTCATCCTTTCTTCCCTTCCTCATCCATTCAACCTCCCTCACGCCCTCATGCTATCTACCCCTCTGTCTTCCCTTCATCTTCTTGACCCCTCCCTCATCCCCTCAACTACTCCCTCATCCCTTCATCCCCTCAACCCCTCCCTCATCCGACCACTCTCTCATCCCTTTATCCCTTTTACCCTTCCCTCATCCCCTCGACCCCTTCCTACCCCCCTTCATTCCGTCTTCCCCTCTCTTATCCCTTCAACCATTCCCTCATACTTTCATCCCTTCAACTCTCCCTCATCCCTTTGACCTCTTTCATCCCTTCATCCCTTAGATGCCTCCCTCATCCCTTCGACCTCTCATCCTCTTCCTCTCGTTCTAGCTTACTCATCTTCTTAGCCTCTTCTAAGTTAATTACATATTCTGAAATTAATTACATATTCTGAAATGTACACATTTTCTTTTTAATATGTCATATACAGTATGTAATTATCATTGCAGTATTGTACGTGATTATTATATCCATAACCACTCTGAATTAAACTAATCAGGATCCAAATAAATAAACAAATATATGGCAGGTGCAGATCGGTGAGCACACAGTGAGTTGTTCTGAGTCTTTGGAAAGAAAGCAAAATATCTACATAACTGTCAGATTTATGGCCATTACTAGTGTTATTAGGTTAGAATATACATGAATTATATGTTGTAGTTTGTCAGTAATAAATTTACAAAGAATGTGGTGGCACAACGTTA
This sequence comes from Apricaphanius iberus, assembly GCA_028564705.1. Lineage (NCBI taxonomy): Eukaryota > Metazoa > Chordata > Actinopteri > Cyprinodontiformes > Aphaniidae > Apricaphanius > Apricaphanius iberus. The sequence continues at coordinate 582,373 of JAPXFQ010001222.1, forward strand.
AGACATTTCTTAGAAACTGTTCAAAATAGGCGCTAAAACAGTCGGCGCAAACAGTTTGATATTTAGTAAATCACACTGCACCTGGAATGCCTAGTTATTTGTATGTTCTTTGCCCAATATTTTGTGTCTTCTGCTAGAAACACCCACATTGTATATTCATCAAGGGTAAAAGCACAAAATGGATCATGTGCATCTTGCTGTAGGTTTAACAAGCAGTCTTAGCTGTGCATGCTTAGTAAATCAGCCACAGCATGTGTTTGTGGTGCTGTGAGGTTTGTGCCCATTTTAACAACTGTAAAAACATTAATACATCACCTCCTATGTGTGATTCTGTATGTATTCTAAGTTTAATACAGAGAGATTGTTCTAATAAGAATTCTGTCCTCTTCCTCTGTTAGCCTCCATGGAGCTCACCTATGTTTCCTGGATAAAGGAACTTATGAAGCGAAACTATTTCTGCATCCTTTATCTATGTTCTCAATAGGAAGGCATGCATCATGTGAGGTTTCTACTATTTTTTTAATCAGGAAAACGGGCATTAGTCCATCAGCTACTGTGAACCTAGATCAATCAATCAATCAATCAAACTTTATTTATAAAGCGCTTTTCCAACTACATAGCTTCTCAAAGTGATTTACAGATTAAAGCAATACCAGGCAAGTCTGAGTATTTTCTCTACGATGCTCCCCCTAGCGTCCGTTAGTAAATGTTGCTTTCAAACACACTGTCGTAAAAACTAACTGTTACCCCCCCCCTTCCCACGAGCAACCCAGCTGATCAGTTGCCAACCCATCTGAGCGCAGCAACCGGTTATTAAAACTACCGGATATCAGTTAAGGTCTACCGAGGTAAGTAAAGTAATAGTTTCTTATTATCATCCGGCATCATGTCATCTTTGTCACCCGTGCAGCTAGCGGCAGCAGTAGCAGATAGGAGTCCCACCGGGCTAAAAATATGATGTGTTGCCACACAAAAAAGAAAAGAGGTGTGAGAAACGTGATTACCTAAAAAACAATATCCATGCTTGTTAGAAAACACATAAGCCTCCGTTAGACACCTAGCTACCCTGTAGCAGACATTCATCTAACTACCAAATATACATCATCGACCCGATGAAGTTATGTACTGGGAACACAGTACAAAAAAAAACATATGTACAGATAATAACGAACACAACGAATGTACAACCAGGCACAAAATAAAATATAAAAGTGTTACTTACAAGCGCAAAAGCAAGAATGCGAGGTCTGTATCCGACTTGCAGCCTTCGGTGCCTTTCAGCTCTTGCCATTCAGTAAAAGCTTGACCAATATTAATGCGTGTGCGAGCCCTCGCTCGGTCTGAAGCTCTTTTTCTTTTCTTGGCATCTTCCGTCAAGGGTTTTCGCTGCTTCTTAGCCGGCTCTGCCATCGGTTTGACACACTCTTTAGCTGGGTTTTGTTAGCCTGCCTCAGTGTTGGGGAAGTTTGCCGAAAACTGATCCTGCTTCTTGCGATGTCTGAGGCTTCGCGAGACTGAAGGACACCGCGTCGCTACACTGAAATTGCAAGTGGGATATTCTGTCTACAGGCAGTAGGGGCGGGCGAGAGAGTCTTCTTTCGCCCTGTAATGAGTCATTTAACCATATACCGACTTACAAAGATGATTGATTAACATGAAAATGTTGCCTAGTTTAGGCCCTTTAAAGTGCCCTTTAAAATGACCCCACAAACCCCACCCTTCCCAAACCCAAAATAAAATCATTATCTTAACTATAACCCTGCCCCCTACCCCCCCACACACACCCACAAACACACACACCCATCCCAACCCATCTCCCATGCACACACAGACATAAAAGCAAAAGTTTAAAAAAAAGCAACAAGGGGCTGAGTACAGATGAGCCAGGAGAGGTAATCATGGGAGCCATCCGCATCAGGAGCAGCAGATCAACAGCAGCACCCAGGGCACTAATTCAGAGCACCCAGAGGAGGGAGGGCTGGTACCCCCACCTTAACCCAGGCACTGCCTGGAGAGCACCCAGGCAGCTACACCCTACCACCATCCCCGATGCAAAAGGCTCCCACAAAGGAAACACTGGAAGGATGATTTAAATAAGTTACAATATTAAAATAAACGGCAGAAAATGAGATTAAGTTGTAAAATACTGATAAGAATGTTAAGACTGATAGCATCCCAAATTATAAAATATAAGACAGTGATACGATATGATCAAATAAAAGTGTAAAGCAGATAAATAATGAATAAATAAAAATCAGTTAAAAACTAAACTAAAAATTCAGTCAAGTAAAACATGCAGAGCGATGGCTTATTATAATCCATATATGGTAGTCGGTTCACAGTTGAAAAAGGAAAGCACCAAAGGAATGTTTTGACATCAAAATTGACTACAATTATATATCTGTATAATTTGTTACGCTCCATGAGCGTGGAGACGTATCGCGTTGGTAAGACGTATCGCGTCATTTCCTGTTTTGTGACTAACTCGTTTGTAGCAAGTCGGTGTTTCTCTCTCTCTTGAACTGATCTAACTTTCTCTGTCAATAAGTTTTTTCTGAGTTGCTTAACACACAAACACATTAAAACGTTAAGTTTCTTCACGGTTTAGGACTCTTTAAGCGTTTTACTGGGTTAATTACTTTGTTTTTAGGTAAGGTAAGGTACCGCTTGGTTAGCTTAGCTTTACGGCTAGCATGGCTTCGGCAGCTTTCTCTCTTGTCCCTCCATCTCTCTCTACACCTCCTCCTCTTTCCTGCTCTCTCTGTCAGATGTTTAGTTACTCCTCCGCCTCATTTAGTGAAGTTGGTAGGTGTAATAAGTGCAGCATTTTTGTAGCTTTGGAGGCGAGGGTTTCTGAGCTAGAGGCCCGGCTCCGCGCTGTAGAACAGCCAGGCCCAGCAGTAGCTAGCGCGGAGTCAACTAGGACAGGACCTAGCCGTCCTTCAACAGCTCCCGTGCAGCCGGGACCTCAGGCGAGCTGGGTGACTGTTCGTAGGAAGATTAGCGCCAGACCCCAGTCCGCGGCCAACCTCCAGCCCCTTTCTCTGAACAATAGGTTCGCCCCGCTCAGCGACGCACCCGCCGAGCAGGAGAGGCCGATTCTTGTAATTGGCAGCTCCATAGTTAGGAATGTGGCTCCAGAGACACGAAAGACCACCGTCAAATGCCTTCCAGGGGCCAGGGCTGCGGACATTAGGTCCCATCTGAAGCTTTTGGCCAAGGACAAACGGCGGTATAGCAGGATCGTTATCCATGCTGGTGGCAACGACACCCGGCGACGGCAGTCGGAGGTCACTAAAATTAGCGTAGCTTCGGTGTGTAGGGCTGCCAAAAAGATGTCTGACTCTGTAATTTTTTCTGGTCCCCTGCCTGATCGTACTAGCGATGACATGTACAGCCGTATGCTTTCGTTCCACCTTTGGTTGTCAAGGTGGTGTCCAGAAAACGATGTGGGCTACATTGATAACTGGGGGGCCTTCTGGGGAAAACCTGGACTGTTACGTAGAGACGGCATCCATCCCACCGAGGACGGAGCTTCGCTTCTTTCCAGGAACATTGATAGGGTTATCTCTAGTTCCCCAAAGCCGTGACAACCCAGAGTCCAGCTCAGGGAACCCAGAGTCGTGGGTGGCAGGTCAAGGAACAGGGACTGCCACCCACCCACTACCCTATAGAGATAGTTTCCCGTCCACTACCCAAAACTAATGAATTAAAAGTTAATGCTACTAGAGCAAAGTATAAAAATCTCATAAAGATAAATAAAACTCGGACTGAACATAAAAACAAATCAATTAAATGTGGTTTACTAAACATAAGATCTCTCCCCTCAAAAACACTCTTGGTAAATGACTTAATTTGTGAAAATAATATTGATTTGTTTTGTCTTGCAGAGACATGGTTGCAGGAAGAGGACCATGTCACAATAAATGAGTCAACTCCCCCTAGCTACTTAAACTTTAGTGTCCCTCGAAGTACTGGTCGAGGAGGTGGAGTAGCAACTATCTTTCATTCCGATTTACTAATTAATCTCCAAAAAAATAATAGTTACAGTTCCTTTGAGCATCTAGTTTTTAGCTTTCCTCATACACATAACAAAGCAGTAAAGCCACTTTTGTTTGTGGTCTTATATCGTCCACCAGGACCTTATTCTCAATTTTTAGATCAGATTTCAGATTTTCTATCTGACTTAGTTTTAAACACTGATAAAGTCATTATAGTCGGAGACTTCAATATTCATGTTGATAATGAAAGTGATAGTCTAAATACAGCTTTTCACACTATCCTAGACTCAATAGGCTTTACTCAAAATGTGCAGGGACCAACACATTCTTGTCACCACACTTTAGATCTTGTGCTGACTTATGGCATTGACTGTGAAGAAATAACAGTCTTTCCACATAACCCTATCCTGTCTGATCATTTCCTTATCACTTTTAAACTTACTCTAATGGATCATATCAAACCTGAAAGAAAACTTCATTATACCAGAACGTTATCAGACAACGCTGTAGCAAATTTTAAAGAAGCTCTTCCAACTTTAATTTCCTCAGTTTATAAATGCAGAACAGAAAACAGTGATTTAACTCGTGACCCCTCACAACTTGACATTTTAGTTCATAGCGTTAATTCCTCCCTGCGTCGGGCAATAGACAAAGTTGCCCCCTTGAAAAGGAAGGTGGCTAGCCATAGAAGATTAACTCCCTGGTTTAATTTAGAGCTACGTACCCTAAAGCAGAATGTTAGAAAACTAGAGAGAAAATGGCGCTCCACGCATTTACATGATTCCTTTTTAATATGGAAAAATAGTTTATTGCTATATAAAAAGAGCCTTCACACAGCTAGAACAGCATATTATTCATCTTTAATCGAGGAGAATAAAAATAATCCTAGGTTTCTTTTTAATACAGTTGCCAAACTCACACAGGATCATAGCTCTATCGAGCCAACCATTCCCCAAGCTCTAAGCAGTGACGACTTCATGCAATTCTTTATAAATAAAATAGACTCCATAAAGAATAAGATAATTGGGAACCTTCCCAATATGCTTGCTTCCTCCTTAGTTAATGAGGCAGCCTCAAAAATGGTGGAACCTAATATATGCTTAAACTGCTTTAATGCAGCCGAACTTTGTGATGTACTAAAATTATTAGCTTCATCTAAACCTTCAACTTGCGTTTTAGACCCAATCCCAACTAAACTCTTAAAAGAAGTTTTCCCTCTGATCGCTGCTCCAATTTTAAATATAATGAATCTATCCTTAGTCAATGGATATGTACCACAGGAGTTTAAGATTGCTGTAATTAAACCTCTACTTAAGAAACCCTCTCTTGATCAAAACGACTTAATTAACTATAGACCGATATCTAATCTTCCCTTCTTATCTAAAATTCTTGAGAAAATAGTTGCACACCAGATATGTGAGCATTTAAACAATAATGAGCTGTTTGAGAAGTTTCAGTCAGGCTTTAGAGCTCATCACAGCACTGAAACAGCTCTGGTGAAGGTTACTAATGATATTCTCATAGCCTCAGACAATGGACTGGTGACCATTCTGGTCCTGTTAGATCTCAGTGCTGCCTTTGACACTGTTGACCACAATATTCTCATAGAAAGGCTTCAAAGTGTCGGTATAATAGGAACAGCACTAGGTTGGTTTAAATCTTATTTGTCTAACAGATTTCAGTTTGTTCAGGTAAACAATAGATCTTCCTCAACCTCAATAGTTACTTGCGGAGTACCACAGGGTTCAGTGCTTGGGCCGATTCTCTTTACTATATATATGCTTCCTATTGGTAAAATAATTAGGCAGCATGGGATAAAATTCCATAGTTACGCAGATGATACACAGCTATATCTATCCATAAATCCTGATGAATCCAATCAGTTAGGTAGACTACAGGCATGTCTGGAAGACATAAAAACTTGGATGACTCTAAACTTCTTGCTTCTAAATTCTGATAAAACAGAAGTTGTCGTCTTTGGACCAGAAGCTCTGAAAAAGAAACTACTTAGTCAGCCCCTTCACCTGGACGGCATTAAATTAGCCTCCAGTAATAAAGCAAAAAACCTCGGTGTCATTTTTGACCAAGATATGTCATTTAGAACTCACATTAAAGAAGTCTGTAGGATTTCCTTTTTTCACCTTAGGAATATTGCAAAAATTAGAACCATCCTGTCCAGGAATGATGCTGAAAAACTAGTCCATGCCTTTGTTACTTCAAGGCTGGATTACTGTAACTGTCTATTATCAGGTAGTCCACAGAATACAATTAAAAGTCTTCAGTTAGTTCAAAATGCTGCTGCTAGGATTCTGATGAATATTAAAAGAAGAGATCACATTTCCCCTGTTTTAGCTTCTCTTCACTGGCTCCCAGTAAAATCTAGAATAGAATTCAAGATCCTCCTTCTGACATATAAAGCCCTTAATAATCTAGCTCCATCATACATAAGAGACCTGATTGTTCCATATGTTCCTAACAGAGACCTTCGCTCTCAGACTGCAGGTTTACTGGTAGTTCCTAGGATTTCTAAAAGTAGAATGGGTGGCAGATCTTTCAGCTATCAGGCTCCCCTCCTATGGAACCGGCTCCCAGGGTTGGTTCGTGAAGCAGACAATTTGTCTATCTTTAAAACTAGGCTAAAAACTTTCCTCTTTGACAAAGCTTACAGTTAGAGATATGTTTATAGGTAGTTAGAGTCAGGTCAGACAGGTAGATAGGAAGAGACAGGTTAATGTTAGTAGTCAGGCAGAGTGTCAAAAGTTAGGAAGAGATAGGAAGAGGTAGAGTAGCTAGGTAGAGATAGATTAATGTAAGCCAGGTAAAGATCCGGAGCCGGTCGCGGCTTACCGCCGCGGAAGAAATGTGCCCCACAGGGGCCAGCCAGCGCCGGAGAGAGGTCCCTCAAGGGGATCCTCCCGCACAGTGCGGCCGCCCATTACCTGCCGGGTTGAATCCCCCGGGCAGACTGTGCGGACCCCACCCGTTTATCTCTTAAACGTTTCTCGCCCTCTTCAACTCTGTCCTCTCAGTTCTGTCTATTTTTCCTTAAGATAGTTGTCGACTATCGGTCTCGTGCCGGTATTTAGCCTTAGATGGAGTTTACCACCCACTTTGGGCTGCATTCTCAAACAACCCGACTCCGAGAAGACCCCGGCATGACGGGGGCCGTTACCGGCCCTACACCGTCCACGGGTCAGGAGGACTCAGACAGAGTGTTGGTAGCCAGGTCTCCTAGTAGCTAGGAGACAGGTTAATGTTAGTAGCTATGCTGCTTTAGGCTAGGCTGTTGGAGGACATTATTAGGGTCTGTTCCTACTTTCTCTCCTACTTCTCCCCAACTGCATGATGTGCTGTCAATTCAAGCACTAACCTGTTTTCTATTATAGTAGGTGCTCCGGATTAGCCCTGCTTGACGACCCTGACTAAGATGGCATTGCAGTGACGGAAAATTCTCCACGTCCTGCAACAAACTTCTGCATCAGTTCTATTGCTCTTTCTGTGTCTCTGTTATGTATTCTCCAAGCCACAGACGGTCGCGGCAGATAACCGCTTGTGCTGAGCCTGGTTCTGCCGGAGGTTTCTTCCTGTTAAAAGGGAGTTTTTCCTTCCCACTGTCGCTGCATGCTTGCTCAGTATGAGGGATTGCTGAGAATTCCACGACGCAATCTTCTGTGGTTCTGTAATTTCTACACTAAACATTGTATTGTAATAACTCTTTTTGTAAAGTGCCTTGAGATGACATCTGTTGTGAAATGGCAC